>CM070552.1:25930545-26310316 GCA_036346405.1 Phyllostachys edulis
TGAATCAAGTCGGTAAAAATGCAGTGCTCTAACGGAGCAATGTCTCGATACTTATCGAATCGTAAGCTAGAAAAGCATTTTTTAGGTTTGAGGCACAATTCATCCTCGAAGGATAATTTCCTCGCGGACCCGACTTGCTCGAATAGCTTCTTCGGATCTGAAGTACCAAAAGGAGTCTTCTTGGAACAACTCAGGAAGCCTTCTCAGTCGAAGAGCAGAGACACCTCCTATTGAGACGGCCTCTCTAGAATACGAGGATACATGGATGGCGCCCATCTATGATTATCTTGAAGGGTTACATGCGAAGGCGATCTCGAGGCGGATCGCTTATCGAAAAGCCAAAATGTATACTTTGGTGAAGGAGTTCTCTATAAGCGAGGTACTCAAGGGTGCTCATGCGATGCATTCGCAGAGCGAAGGATTAACACTCCTTCACGACATACATGGTGGCATTTGTGGAAATCATGCTTCCTCTGAGAACGTTGGTCGGCAAGGCTTTTCGACAAGGTTTTAAGCGCCAATGACCCTATCGATGCTAAAGAGTTGGTTAAAAGTGTGTCGATGCGGTTTCATAGCGAGCAAATACACCAACCAGCTCGGGCATTACAAACAATACCTCTATCTTGGCCTTTTGCAACACAGGGGTCTTGATATCACAGGATCGTTTCCTAAAGCTCCAGGAGGTTTGAGTTCCTTTTGTGGCTATTGATCGTTCACAAAATGGATTGAAGCGAACACGGATGGGATAACAATGGAAGCGACAAAGCGGTTTATGATGAGATCGTAATTACTCGATTTGGAGTACCAAGTCGAATAATTACGAGATAATGGTAAGCAATTTTCGGCGCAAAATTTCAGAATTTTCTGACGAGTTGGGTACCAAGTTATGTTATGCTACATGGCCCATCCCCGAGTAATGGGGCGATCAAGCGTGCAAGCGGCCAAATAATGAGAGGAATTAAAACTCGAGTCTTGACGACTCATCAAGCGCTCGGGGCTTGGGTACAAGAATTACCCTCGTATTATGGGCGATTCGTACAACTACGGTCAGACTCTGAGGAGAAACACCTTTCTTTTTAGTCTTCGTTCTTTGAAGCTATGCTTCCTCCGGAACTAAAGATACGGTCAACACGAGTCGAAACATTCACGGACTCCAACCAGAACAAATTGAGCAGATGATATTAATCTACTTGAAGAAAGGAGAAACAGGCCCTAATTCGTTGGCAATCTACCAACAAGCCTGCGAAGATACTACGATCGAAGGTTCAACCTCATGACCTTCTTTGTAGGTGACTTAGTATTGAGGCTTTGCCAATCCAAGTCTAATCGGAACAAACTTTCTCCCAAGTGGGAAGGTCCTTACACGTTGGTGAAGTTACTCGTCGAGTCGATACGATTGGCAATGGAAGGCGACGATTCTCTCGAATTCTTGGAACATTGACCGATTCACGCAAGTTCTATGTGTAACCGACCATTCGGACAATAAAGAATCAGGTTTTTCTATCTCTATTGTCTTACTTTTGAGTAGTGCTTTCATTATTTTTCGACTATGTTTTAAACACCAGTTTTCTTTACCTTTGGTCGGAATAACATCACCTAGTCGAAGCCTCTCTCTCTGCATGTGGTCACGCCCACTAGAAGGAGTTTCCTAGTGTCGACTCGTTACTCGCTTTTATGGCCAACACAAAGAACTCGGGTTTTATTTAGTCGAAATATTTTTGAAGGCCAACTCTTTTCACCTTAGTTTATTTCTTGATTAATTTGAAAAATACTCTAAGAAAGCGCACTTTCTCAGATTTGCTTAACTTAGTCTTGGGTGTACTCGTTTCATCTCAAGCTGGTGGGAGGAAGAGACACATCTAGTCGAAGCCTCTCCTCTCTGCATGTGGTCACCTTGCTGGAAGGAGCTTCCTAGCTTTGTTCGATTTCCTACTCTTGCTACGGGGCAGACTTATCGAGTCCAATGGGAGAAGGGCAGTAAATATTTTAAAGTCCTCTAGGCGTTTGCTTAACTCAAGTTGCGTTCTCGATTTGATTAAACTAGTGGAGATGTTAACATTACCTAGTGAAGCCTCTCCTCTACGCACGTGGTCACCGCCCACTAGAAGAACTTCCTAGTGTCAACTCGTTACCACCCTTTCGACGATTGCATGACAATTGAGACCCAAAAACTACAAGTTAAACAAACCTCTCTGTTTTGAAACCCTTTCTCTGAGACTATTTACTTAGTTTGTCTAAACAAACTCAAACAAATAGTCGAGAGCTAGAATAATTTGATTTCAATTCTTAGTCTTTATTTCGTTAATTATCTTTTGAGTTACTAACTACTCGACAAGATGATTTGCGAGAGACAAAACTATTTACTTAGTTTTCACAAACTAAGCAAATAGTCGAGGGCTAGGATAAAGTCATCACATTTGACTTCATTTCTTAGTCTTTAAATTAGTTAATTATCTTTTGAGTTACTAACTACTCGACAAGATGATTTGCGAGGAACAAGATGGATTACATCAACAAAAATTTGTTTTTCACAAGTTCATTACAGACTACTCGAAGAGGAGAGCCCAATTGCATCTCCTCTGAAACTTTCAAACCAATGATTGCATCTCCTCCATCGACGTCTTCATACGCTTGAGGCGGTTGAAGTTGGCCAGTGGTTGCACATTAAGGTTGGGGTCATGAGCTTTAAGTTTTGCTAATGCATAACTTCTCAGAGTTTCGACCGCCTCCTTTATCGATTCAACTTGGTTGGCCTTGAGTGGTCACCGGATCTTGCAAAATCGACTTGATCCCCAATGGTACTTGTGTGGCAGCTATTGTATCATCTTGAGAGTCTTTCCCTCACTATGTAGCTCACCAAGCACATTGTTCGAGGCGTGATGTTTCCTTGAAGTTTAATCTTCATTGCTTCCATCTCTGTTGGGTACAAGTCGAAGCCTCATGAGCTTTTTGTTTTCGACCACTTGCTCTGAAGAAATAAGATTGGTCAAACAAAAATAAACTCCTAGAGGAAAAAGAAAACAAAAATAATCACGGGTAAAAGAATTTCTTACCCACTAGTTGAGAATCCAACTTCTTGACCTCTTCATTATGGGAAACAACGGTCTCGGCATACTTTTTCTCCCATAATACAATATCCTCTACATTCTTCTTTGCAATAAGGGCGGTGCGGTTATAAATCACGGCTTTATCCGTGATTTAGATCTCAAGTTCTCTCAATTTAACGTCCATTGCTAGAAAGGAAGTGGAAGTGAGAAAGAAATAACTTCGTAAAGAATTGCGGTAAAAATTACTTACTTGATATTCGAGTTCTCGGCGTCTCAAGGTTTTGATCTTTATTTTTGGACATCTGAGTAAGCTCGTGAATAAGCGAAGTTTTCTCTCTAACTTCATTACGAGTTTTTTCGTCTCGTCTTCTTTTTACGAAAAGAAGCAAGAGTTAGGTAAAGATCAAAGATATAAGCGATCTTAAGTTCAACACTTCTTGTTTAATTTTTCCTGCGACTTCATGGTTGCGAGTTAGCTTCTTTAAGCTTTTTACGGAGGTCTAATACCTCTTCCTAAACTTTTTCGACTCCTCTTTTTCATAATCGGCGAGTCGGCTAAGATCTTAAGCGTCCTTTGTTTAACACGCAAAGGATAACGGTGGACATGAACATGGGTCAATCGATTGTAAGTTCTTCTACAACCATTGACCTAGTCGTAAGTTCTTCTCGACAAAGCCCTTTGGTCATAAGTCTTTTACGACCATTACCTAGTCGTGAGTTTTTCCATGACAAATCCGTAAGCACTATATAAGTAGTCAAATCCAAGGTGACTATGAATAGTAGTGACTTACCACCTCTCTCTTGTTTGCGAGTTCCTCTTTCTGTCATGACTCTAGAAGTTGTCGATGATATTCACCGACAACAACGACAATTTGCTCTATGGCTTTACGCAAGATGAAAAGACAGTGAGAAACAAGAGAAGATTATACTGTATATATAAGTACGATTAAGTACTTACATTCATAGTTGATCGAGCAAACATCGAGTAAACTAGTTAGGATCTTGACTTGTCTACCCTCGTGACTTGGTCCCAAACCTTCTCAAGGCGTTCATTATCAAAGGTATCCCTCTATTGGGAATATCGTTGGGATGGGGACTTCGATCGCGAGATCGAAAGCGAAGACCCTCGATGGAAGCGAGCCCAAAGAAGTCGTAGCGAAGTTGAAATACTCTTCTTCTTGATTACGTAACCAGTTTCTCTTTGGATGGAGGAGGAGCGTCTGCGATCTCCTTTACGGCGCGGTGGGCAGAACCGCCACCATCTTGACCGAGAGAAGCCTGCGGTGCCTCTGTTCTATCTCGACCATCTCGTTGGTCGTGGCGACCTCTCGATAGTCGCGGTTATTTTTGGAGCTTTCACGACCATCTCGGTGGTCGCATGTTCTTCTTGGAGTCTCCACGACCATCTCTGTGGTCACCGCTACTTGCCAGAGGTTGTGGCCGCTACTTCTTGGTACAAAGTACCTCATTGGTTGTCGTAACCACTTGGGCACCGACTTCCTCTACCACAGGCGAGGATGATCCTCGACCACTTCCTTGTTGTCTCTCCAAGCGGTGGAGAGGTAGCAATAGGCTTCTCAACGGAAGCATTCTCGAAATTTGAAGGAGTCGGGCTAAAAACTGACAAAGGAAAGCAATTCAGGTTGTGAAAAGGAAAAAAGGTAAATTGTTCTTACACTTTAGTATATTTCACATACCGCACCTTGGACCTAAACAGAATTTGGGAGTCACTTTCCCAGCGGAAGATTTCTTCTTCTCTCGACCACTTACGGTGAAGTTCGAGTTGAAGAATGGGCTTAGCCACGACCCACGTCAGTCGTGGATTTTGAACGAGGACCATCTCTCGGTCTCGACTTTTCGGATGGCGAGATCGGTCTCGACCACTCCAAGAGCAACATTGCCATCACCATAAGCTCTCTTTGGAGCGGTATTATCCTTCACAAAAGACATAAAATCCTTCGGTTCTCCTTTTCCAAGTGCTTAACAAAACCGAGTGGCGAAGCTGCGAAAGATTTTTGTCATAATAGAAGGTACCTTGGCCTTGCGAGGTTTGCGCTTTAGAGGTTCATTACTTGACCTCCTCCACTTGACTATTTTAGCCTCGGCTTGATTTGCTGCTATATACGCCTAAGCTTTGCGAGAGGATCTGGTCGAAGGGCTAGAACTCGAGCTCGCCCCTCCTTTGTCGTCACTCCTTAAAAGTCGGCGTCTCTTGGGCGAAGGAAATGAGCCTTTGTCCTTTGTCAACCACCGCACCGATGGTTATCGATCTGACTTCTTCATCATCCAAGCGATTTTCCATGCCTACTTTACGTAAAGCAAAAGCAGAAGAGAAGAATTACTAGCGGTCGTAAGATTTTCACGACCGATATCAAATCGTAAGTTTTTCTCGACCTTTTCTCGGCAAGTAAGTTTTCCCTACGGTCACGACTAAGTTGTAAGTTTTTCTACAATATTTCTCTAGTCGTAAGTTCTTTCTACGACTATAAAGTCTTAAAGATAAAATCAACTCTTGATTACCTTTAGCGAACCATCCTTTCCTCTGCGGATCGGCCGCAAGGATTTTAGGAACCGCCACACTAAGTGGCGGAGACTTCTCACAAGCGAGTTTGACTCTAACGTCAATCTCCATGGTGAAAGATCATTCAAAGCAGATAAAGGCATCTTTAAACAACTTTGCAGAAAGACCAAAGCGAGAGCTAAGTCGAAAATTCACTTACCCTCGTTGTAGTCCCTGGTTGGGTGCATAGCCAGTATCTCCACATAGGGATGCTCGTTTCTTCAAGGACTAATTAGGTGTGTGATGAAATCTTTCACCACATGCCATCGATCGACCCTTCCTTCTTCATGTCCTTGATAAGCTTGAACATAAGGGCAATCCGGTGATATCTTTGAGTCGAATCCATGAAGATTTCTTTTCGTGACCTTTCCCACGAAAGAGAGGCATCTTACGAGGTGACTTTCGATAAAACCACCTCTTCCTCCATCCGACCCACGAAGACCGGGTGAAACTCTGAATATACTCCCTCGACTTCCCGTCGTGGAGTTTTAGACCACAACTTCCAGCAATCCGACTTGCAGAGACATTCCATAGAAATATTGGAAAAGCTCAAGGTCATGGGAATTCCCGTGCACGCCTCGCACAAATATCTGGCTTCGGCATGGTGATGGAGTTAGGACCAAGGTTCACTAACTCCACCCCAAAATGCTTTCGAGCACAACGATGAAAGGGGTGAGCAGGCGTTGAAGGCCACACTCACAATAAGCTTGGAAGGCGGAATTTGCCCATTCTCCTGACGGCCAATCTTTGCCCAAATCTGGAAGCCATTTCACAAGAGTCTTCTCTGGAATCTTCCCGCGACAACTAGGGCTTGAATCTTCGCCGCATCCATCTCCGACTCTTCCCACTCGAAACTTTCTGGCCATCTCTCTAAAGCAGAAATTTTGAGTCGAAAAAAGGGCACAATTGGAGTGGCGGCGGAGAAGGCAAAACGACTTCGGCGGAGAGAAGGCAAGAGCTTGAAGAAACGACATGAGCAATTTGGGGAAAAGTAAGATCTTAGGTTTTACCCTCGGTGAGTATATATAAGCGTACCTTGAGCGGGCGTGACATTCAAGGGTCGCCACCGTCTCGGGAACCGTTTCAACAGAACAGGCTAGCGAGCGTCGTTTGAGATTTCGGTGTGTCCGATTCGAGAAATTCAGGTTTGCGTTTACATCTCAAGCGAAATTACTTACTTGGTTAGATCTTTTCAACCAAAGGAAATGATAATCGGAAAGTTCCTTCTTCCGATCACTATACTCGACCACCTTGTGATCGTAGAAATGCTTTTACGACCACTTGATAGTGGTAAGCAATTTTCTTGACCAAGCACATTTGGTCAAAGTAGTATACAATCGAAGAGTTTTTCCTTCGATTATTTTCTCGATCCTCTCATGATCGTAAGACCATCTAGAACCCTTTACCAAGTAAGTTGCTTTCACTTGAAGGGGGGCTAGATGGCGAGATATAATAATCCTCATTTTACCTTTTATCTATAATTTTTATTATAGGTAAATATGGCGTCATGTGAACCACAGTGTACCCTTAATGTTATGAAGGAAGAACCAAATGGATGGTCGTAAGTTCTTCTCGACCACCCCCATAGTCGTAAGTTATGCTACGACTATCCCATAGTCGTAAGTCTTGCTACAACTACCTCATAGTCGTAGATTCCTCTCTACGACTAGGTCACCACGATCACCTTATAATCAAATGAACTGCGAGACAAGTGGATCTTATTGATTAAGGGATTCAAACGATCATCATCTGTTGTTATTCTCTGAGAATAATGGCACGTAATACCCATTATCTACGGTATATAGGCTGTTGAAGCGACGTGGAGGAATTAATACACGGTAATTACTACCAATATCGCTGAATTCTGAGGAGGTGATGGTAGCCGCTTTACTCGAGTAATGCCGCTCCTTCACGTACTATAAAAGGCGGCAACTAGAGAAAGGGAGGAGGATCGAGCCATCGGAATACAAGCACTATCTGTAATAGTCTTAGTTTTTCCCCGATTGTTCGATATACACTCAATACCATACACACACAGGAGTAGGGTTGTTATTATCTCCAGGAGAAGGCAGAACACGTATAAAAATTCCGTGTCAATCTCTCGCATGATTCTATTCTAGGAGACCCCGAATCAAACAATCTTTACGTAAGTTCGGTTCTAAAACACCGACAGGTATCAAGTTAGTTAATGATTAACTAAAATAATCATGAGAGCATATAAGAGGATTGATTTTGACTGTATGATCATCGTGAATGTATACATAGAATGCCTAGAGAGAGTGTTTGTGAGTACTAGGTGACCTGTTAAGGAAAACAACATCACTTAGGCTCTAGGTGTCGTCCGTTGTCATCCGTCCTCAGTGATCGGATGATTAGTGATCCGAAAGCAGATCTAAAGAGTATTACCTAACCAGGTAATCCCTCCCACCTAGGTATCTAGTGAGGAATGTTCCTGCGAACATTCTTTCTCTGTGGGATTTATCTACTTTTATCTGTAGTATTTTCTTCATCATCTTCTTTGGATATACTTTGGTCTGAAGAATTTCCTTTATCAACTTCTTTTAAAGATAATTCATCTGTAGTCTTTCCTTCATCAGATCTAGATAAGTATGTTTTGGTCTCATCTGAATTACTCCCTTCTTTCAAGACGCCGATAAATATGTTTAGTCTTATTTGAAGTGTTTCATTTAGTTTGAATATGTTTTTATTGGATTTCATTTGGTTATTTTCAGACGCTCTTGGATTTAATCGTAATCTGCGTAGTTAGACTCTGCCGCTGTGTTGGGACAACACTCCCAACGGGGTCGAGATTATCAGAACATTAAACAAGATTAAGGTTATCTGAACAACATAAGCAAGAGCAAAGCAAGCACCCCCTTTGATCATATTGATCCCAGTATTTTAATTATTGTACTTTGTTTTGCAAATCCTATTATGCATGCATGTATTTTCTTGTATGAAAATGCTATTATCGGGAAATTGGTAGTTGTAAATCCTACTTGCTGCATTTTGTCTCCTTGAAATATGATCCCTTGCTATTGTAACCATTAGAATATGGGTTAGACAATAGATAATGTCAAATGGAGATTTTTTTAGCACGATTATCGTACGAAATGCAACTAGAGCAATAGAATTTCTGAAAATTGATTAAAGGACAATATGTTAATTTGTGAGTTTGGGATTATTTTGAAAAATGTCGGAGGGGTTACCTCTGTTATTTTTATAAAAATGACATGAAAACTTTAGTCTTTAAGATATGGGTGAGTTATAATGCATTCTAAAAAAGTGAGTGTTTTGACTCACTAGTAGATAGGATGGAGTTCTCGCCCATAGTCGATTAAGGACTGAAGCCAGCAAATCCAGGACTAAGACCTAATTGTACAACCATATGTGCTAGTATGGGACAGTCGTAGATAACTAAGTTATCGAAATCTTAGCCTTGCATGACAGTAGGCAGAAGTAGTGCGCACATTGCCGGGGGATCGGCAATGCCGACACAACTGTGGATGTCTCACTTCGACGGGTTTTTATCCGAGCGAAGTGAGGGATTCACTTGACAGGTTTCTATCCGGGCAAGTGATGGACTTACTTGACGTGTTTCTATACGGGCAAGTGAGGGACTCACTTGACGGGTTTTATCTGACGAGTGAGGGTCCTCATTCAGCGGGTTTCTATCTGTGGGAGAATGAGGATGACAATTCGCAAGGCTAGTGCAAGGTTAGGACTAGATAATGTAAAGGCTGCGTCGCGAACTCTAAACTGCTTACCTTCGGAAGTGAGCAGTGGCATCGACGAATGCCGAACAAACTAGAGATATTCCAGGCAACTGGAGTACCGCGTACTATGGGTAAAGTTGTACACCTCTGCAGAGTGATAAACTATTCGAATAGCCGTGCTCGTGGTCATGAGCATGCTTAGTGCGGCTGGTATGGCGGTAGCTTTGCTTTTCAAAACCGTTTTGTTACAAATGATCTGGGTAATGACATGGGGTTTTTCACTTGTTGAGTTAATTGCCATTTATATGGCTTTGTTGCTATGTCTATAGCAGAGTTGTCATTTCTATGACTGATTTGCTATTTCTATAGCAGGACTGCCATTTCTATGGTTGAACATGAATTTGTCAGTGCCATTTCTATGGCGGAATATTGATTATATTTTTGCTTACAACCGGGTAGGGTTGTGAGTGTTTGTTGTTACTTATTCAGTTACTTTATTTAATGTCATGTACTTAATCTTTCATAAACTGCTCTTTCAAATTCCATTGCAAATTATTACTTATGATTATTGCAAATAAACTTGGCTTTGAGCAAAAGAACTTGTAGAATAGAGCTATACATTTGATAGCCTTGCATCTAATATAATTTTTTGCGATACACTACAAGTCTTGCTGAGTACACAAGTACTCAATCTTGCTATTATTGTTGGTTTAGAATTTGTAGATAAGCCGACGCTAGACGACGAGTTCTTTGCACCTGGCACCGAGGGGTTCGATGATGGGTCTATTTAGGCCTTGTTCCTTGTCGGTTGCATGCGGGATCGGATGGGCACACCGCTGGACTTTTGCTACTACTACTATGTCTTCCGCTGCTATTAATTTTGTTTACCCTGATAACTGCTTTTATTTGGTCAGTTGGTCATTGTTGTAATAACTATTGTAATAGCTTAAGTAGATTACACCCTTTTGCTTTACTTTAGTATGTGATTGTATGGAAATGATGCAAAACGATGTGAATGTGTGTGCTAGCTTTTAATCCTGGGACTAGCACAGTATACACATAAGATCCACGTGTATTCCACGCCTGGGGGTCTGACAAAGAGATCCACCCACATGACCAGTGGTCTCTCGACTTCGATGAGTGGGATGCCAAAAGAGCCCATGAGACCGGGAGGAGCACCGCGACCGACGAAAGCAAAACGCAGCGCTATCGTCGGAAGACGAAGCTCATCTCGAGGTGTCTTGTAGCGAGGAGCATGAGGCTCGCGAGAGGGAGCGTGAGAGAAAGAGGAAAATGGCGGCCAAGGCTAAAGAGGCCGACGAGGAGTTCAACGCGAGCTTGCAAGGAAGGAAAAATGGCCCCGGTCCACGCAGTAGGTCGAACGATTCCGTACTAGTTCCTGGAAAGTCGAATTTATTTCCATTCCAAAAAGGCGCATATGTATCGTAGGAGTACTTCGGTTTGTTGCATCGTGCATGATGTTGTTTCTTATGCACGCAACCAATCCACATCGTCGTGTTATTCCAAGATTTATTATAAAGTCTATTTTAATTTGCAACTTCCAACCTTGTCGTCTTTTCACATTCAATTCTTCGCGTAACAAGGCATCCAACAATATGAAAAAAACGACTTCTGGAAGTAGGCACGAAATGGTCTACGACCACAAAGTGATGAAGAGCACCACCTATCATTTCAGTAGGATGTCTACGCATCTTTCATCAGTGGTACTGTCTAGCATATGTCCATACTTGTGCCTCATGTTGTACCACACAGTCCATATATTACTCATTTTTTCCAGGATGCAGTATGTATCACTTCTGGGATACGGTCTAGAAATATTGTGCGGTGTTTATAGCGGATATATCTATTTGAAGTGTCAAAGGTTATCAATCCACAAAAAAGATTGTCGGTCCATATATGTATTTACTCTTAGTTGAAAGGATGGTGTTATATTTCGTTCAAAGATAGATTCTCTATTTCTAAGTTATCGATTGTTAAATGTTACATGTACATAGTGTTGTGTATCATCGTAATTTCAATTGTTTTTTATCTTTCAAAAGGAAATCCTTTTGTTACCATCTTACAGCCAAATCCTAAGGTTCGAAATCCATAAATCAAGTCTGAACTAAATTCAATCAACGACTCAACTCAAAATTTGCAAACTAATTGCAATTACATGTTGGGCCCTGTCACGCCACACATATCAGCGTGACAGGGCACCATTGCCACGCCATGATATCTAGCGTGACAGGGCGTGGTTGTCATGTCATGATATCTGGCGTGACTAATGCCAAGAAACCTCCCTGTTGTGGCGCAGCACGACGGGTGGACGAGGGTTTGCGTGGCTTGTTTTGTCACGCCACGGGTGATGGCGTGGCAATATGTTTTTGTCACGCCAGGGGTGGTGGCGTGGCCAAAGAGGTTAGAATTGGAAATAAAGTTTGCAAGGGGTTAACTTTAAAATAAAATTAAAAAAAAGATTAAATAAAAAAAATCACTATAAATCAGAGTATCTGTATAAGTGTTGATGCTTACACAGGTAAAGTCTAGATTAGTGATTAACTCACTACTAGATTGTGCTGTGGCCATATTTCAGATTTGAAGCTATATTTGGAGCTTGATTGCACTTCACATAGATGATAGAACATCACAAGTAGGTATGTTTTACTGCTTGACATAACCAATTAATCGTCATTTCTTGCTCATCCATGTTCAGAGACTTTTCTGCTTTGGGATTTTATTAATGTTCTTTCAGACGAGTTGCTCACATTAAGTTATCGCGTAGTGTCTCACCATCATATATTGATCAACTAGTATTCTTGTCTTTGAAGGCTCTGACGGGAAGGACCGTTGTTTGAGTATTGTGACGGGGATTATGAAGTTCTGTCAACCGGCCGAAGACTAGGGTGGAGGAACACCAAGAAAATCTTACAGCTTTTCCCTAGGTAAGCCTAGCTAGTTTCACTCATAAGTCTCACATGCATGGATCGGGGATCGCCTTACATACATTACCATCCAACAACACGAGGAAATTTCTTCAGTGAGCCTCATGTAATGTTCTCTTGATCCAGGTTGGCTACTAACAGGTATGAGCTGTGTGCTCTGAATCTAATGCAATGTTGTTTGGCTTCTTAGGTTACTGAGTATACTGAGGAGATTACGGAGGGTCAGACTTACCAATGGTACAAGTATCCTACCATGATTCCCAGATAATTGTCATGCTCGATGTGAATGAGAATGTGGTACTGGGAAGGCAACATTTACCCGCATGCTGGTATATTACATTTTTCCCTCAAATATGCTTTGCATGCAGTGACCTAAAGAATTGAGAGTAGTACTCTCATCATTGCTCTTTTCTGAGTTTTTCAGGCAGGACAAGTGAAACCAGACAAAGTAGAACATGCCTGCATACACTGTCTCATACAAGCATAAGGAATTGATGTCTAAATATAGCTCTACAGTGAGGGAACTTCTACACAAGAAAATACCTGGATCATACACTCAAGCTCAGTTCAAGGCCAAAATTCCCATTTTTAGTTCAAGACCAAGCTGAAGGCGTATGACATGATTTTGCTGTTCTCCATTGCAGCATTGTGTATGTAGATTGTAGCATAGCCAGAAAACTTGGAACTGGATAGTCTATTTGAGTTGCTGCAGGCTGCAGCTCACCATTGATGCACCAATGCGTTCATGCCTATGATACAAGGTCAGTCCATTTCCTGTGTACTGTGCGCCCTGTTTTTCTCTATTTCACGCCCTGTTTTTCTCTGGTTTGCGCCCTGTTTTCCCTCTGTTTCCCCCCCTGATTTTCTCTGTTTCTGAACAAAATTTCGGTCAAATTTGGTCTAAATTTTGGTCAAATTTCGTTCAAAATTCAAGTGCCTGTTGACCATTTCAAATTCTGAAATTCCCATAATTTTAGATCTTTCGCCCCTTAACGAAATAATTTGCAAAACCAAAGAGTTTCCTGCCCCACCCCAACTAAGGGAAGAGGACCAGCCGTTGGTACTACATTATAGGTCTATTTGGATTGATACCTGGCACCATTTTATCTGACCGGAGTCTTCCCTAGAGGCTGCCTACAAGCCGTTTGGTTAGAAGCCTAAAGTTCCACCTCTTTCGTGGCCTGTATGCCTTCCTAGGTAACTCTAGCCTTCCCAACCCTCCAAAAATGTCCGTCAGGCTACAGGCAGCAGCAATAAATGCTAGCTAATTGAGATTAGAAGGTAGTTAATAAACTGTTTTCATTAGTTAATAAACTGTTTTACGCCTTTTCATTCTTAAGATATCATTTTTTAACTTTAAATTTTATTCCAAACATCACATATCCAGTTCTCAACCCAAACAATCACTATACCTTCGATTTGACGAGGCCCTAACCTGCCCCGACCCCGATCCAAGGGAGGAGGATCAGCAGTTCATCGGTTACCCCGCCCCGGTTTTGGATCTCCGTCCTCGTGTCCTCCGCCCGACGCATCGCCATCTTCTCATCTTCCTCCTAGCGGAGCTTCCAAAGTCCCACCAATCCGCCGCTTCCGCCCACGGCTACAAATACTCGCTCCGCCTCCCTCTCGCACGCGCCACGCTGCTCCCTCTGGCTCCCCGCCTCCCCTCCGCCCCTCTCCGCTCCCTCATGGCCACCGCCGCCTCCGCAGCCGTCTCCTCCCCGGCGGCCGCCGCCCCCTCGTCGCGCGTCGCCTCGGCCGCCGGCCGGGGATTCGTCACCTTCGGCGGCGTGGCCTGCTCGCCTGCGCTCCGATCCGACCGCCTCCGCGCCGCCGCCGGCTTCTCCGGTAAGGGCCCTTCCCTCTTCCGTCTCTTGTCTCTTCCGCGGCTAGTGGTGTGGTTCCGTGCTGTCCTGTTGCGCTAGAACTCGTGAGATCTGGCTACTGTAGTGTAAGCACAGCTTGCAATCGCTGTTTCTGTGGGGGTTTCTGTCGTGGGATGTTTGCTGCTTTTACGCCTAGGATTCGCATTCGCCAGGTGAAATTTGTGGATTGAAGGGGTGTGCGTCATGGAGTCTTCTTTTAAAAAAAATCATAAGGCATCACATGTGTAGCGATGTACCGGGCATCAGATGTTATAGAAGATTTTTAATTTCCATTTTTGTACTGGTACGTTTTGTCATCTTTATAAATTCTGCATCAAATGTAGTGCCCACTTAAGTTTAGTAGAAATGATACCCATTTACGAGCGAGCTCAGGTTTTGAAGAGTTCACTATGTTGCTATTAGTTCGAATCTATCACCATCATGGGTGTAACTAAAGACTTCACTATGTTTAATACTTCAATGTCATTTGTATTCCGCTTTACCACTGCAGAAATATATCACTATCATAGGTGTAACTAAATAGTTTCAGTTGTAGTTCGAATTGGTGAAAAATTGTGGGATTTGACGGGAGGACAATTTATCTAACAAATATACGGAAGCTACATCTTTTGACAGAAGCGGCATGGTAAATGTAAAATACTGCATCCTCTGACTGCGGAGGTGGATAGCTTACTATCCGATTTCCCAATGGGAAAAGTTTTATCTATGCAGAGAATTGATTTATTCGGATTGATACAAGGACTCAAAACTTTGTTGATTCATTCGGATTCTACCCCAATTTATCCCACTCATAGAATTAGTTGATTGGCAGTGGAGAGCGAACCAAGCTCGGTCCTAATTATCTGTATTGTTTTCTTTGCTGTCCGTTGAGAGAGACATCCAATCCAAATGTAACACTGCTGAGTGTTGAGATGTTTTTGGACAGCTGGGTATTTGCATGGCATTTTAGGGTGCGCCCACAAGTTCAACTGTAAAGGAACTACCCAATGGCTAATACTGAAAACAGTGTTTACATCCAAGGATCAAAAGCGTTTAGGGAGATCCGTTAGATTGGCAGGAGCGATGGCAACGATTCAGGAATTTCCGGAGAAACCTGCACAAATTTCGTTTGAATTCGATTAAAACCAGCCAAAAATCAAAAATTTGAATTTGAATGGTCAAACCGGAAAAAACCTACTGGTTTTACCTTCCGGATTCGCAGAATCGAGCGATTCTGCGTGGGTTTTCTTCCTGTTTACATCCATGGTTCCTCGATAGAGTGAAACTTGAAACATTGGCATATATACTTTGGACAATTGGACTGTCATCAACATTTAGGATCAATAATGTATGCATTGTAGCCAAACCACAAATAGATGTCCTTCACTACATTGCAATGAGATGGTATGTTGAGCTTACAGAAGCTACTTTCTGATCATGATGATAATAATGGACATCTATCTATTATATTATTAAAGCAAAGCCCAAAGAGGCAACCACGTTCGCTCTCAAGGGCTAGAAGCCTAAAAATTACCACATTAAGCAATGGAAAAAGAGAAAGATCTACACCGTCGATTTTTTGTGGGTCCAGATTATTATGATGGAGATCGATCAAATATATATTAGGGCCCGTTTGGATCCCTGAATTGAATTGGGCTGGTGGAAATGGACTTCCAATTCAATTTCAAGTAGAGTTGGAATTGGGTAAATTTGTTCAATGTCATCGCAATCGTTTGTGAGTTGCAAAATACCATCGCGAACGAGGTCGATTAGAAAATACCATCGCAAACACGAAAAACTCGGAAAATGTAATCACGGTCACGTTTTCGTCCAAAAGCAATAGATAGAGCATTTCTTAGAGAGAAAATTTTAGAAATACCAACATTATCCTCGAGAGAATAGTTCGAGAAAACACAGATCAAATGCAAAAATACCAAACAAAGCTAAACAATTCTCGGCAAATTCATAGAAAACCTCTTAGACATTTTGCGCTTATAAAAATTATTTTCAACTTAAATTTGGTTTTCATTTTTACACAGTAAATAATTTTTAAAAGTCGAAAATACTTTTTAAACTAGAAAAATAGTAAGATAGTTGTAAAAATTCTATAAAAATTTCGAGAGTAGTTAAATAGGGTATTTTGAGCTTAATTAAAATATTCTCAACTTAAATTTGATTTTCATTTTTACACAAGAAATATTTTTGGAAGTGAAAATACTTTTTAAACTAGAAAATAGAAAGATAGCTCTAAAAATTCTATAGAAATATCATAGTAGTTAAATAGGGTATCTTGAGATTAATTAAAATATTCTCAACACAATTTTAGTTTTTATTTTTGAAATACAATTAAATTACTTATTGTTAATTATTTTTTCCAAAATTTTTTGGATGTTACAACAACCTGCTTTTGCCTATCCCCAAGCCAAGCCTTGCCACCACTGTTCTTCACCATGGGTGGCGGCTTGTGGAGGAGAAGCAAGGGTAGAATGACATGTGGGGCCGGCCTTAGCAAAAGAAAAGAAAAGAAAAGAAAAGAAATAGAAGAAGAGTGATGGTAGAAGAGTAATTTCGTACCCTTAGGACGGAAAATGTGGCAGCAATGACATTTTTTAGAGTTTTTCGTGTTTACGATGGTATCTTCCAGTCAACCTCGATCACGATGGTATTTTGCAACTCGCGAACGATTGCGATGGCACCGAACAAATTTACCCATTGGAATTAGGCTACAATTCAAATTTTTTGGTTGGTTGGCAAAGAAATTGTTGGATGGAAATCGATTCACAAGCCATTTCAAAATCATGTTTGGGCGCAAAGAAAAAATGGTTGACATTGATACCGATACCACACTTGGTCGAGTCGTTAGTCATGGGGGCTCACCTGGTGGCGATGGAGGTCTGTGGGAGCTTGCGGAGGTGCAACAACCCTAGATCTGGAGCAAGCCCTTTGTTGCCTATGTCGTGAGCGGAGGAAGAAGTGGTTAGCGTGGCCATGAGCAAAGAAAGGTATTGTAGGGCCTCACCCTCTGTTTCTTGTAAAAAAGGTCGAAGGGAGGAGGAGATCTAGGCGGTGATGAAGGTCCTTGGGGACTCGACGGCGGTGATGGAGACCCCCTACCCCGCACGAGATGGCGCTGGTGCCGAACGCAAGGGACAGTCCCCGACCGGATTGAAGGAGGAAGAAGAGGTTGCAGGAGAAGAAGATGGAGAAGTGGTCAACGGTGATGACGAGCGAATCTACCGGGGACACAACGAAATCAAGCATAGGCTAAGAAGAGGATCTCGACGAGAGGACACCAAAGGAGGTGATGAGTCATTGGTGGGGGAGGGCAATGGAGAGGAGAAGATGCTAGTGGCGGGCCACCAGTCGCGAGTCGGAGGAGACGAGGAGTTGAGGTGAGAGCCATAGGAGTTAGTGAGTGAGACTGTTCAAACCGGGCCCCACCACTGCTTGTCCCAAACTGTGTTTTCCTATAAAGTAATATTATTTTAATTCTTTTTGGAATAAATATTAATATTTAATTCATTTCGAGAATAAAAAGTAGTTTTTATTTTTTTATTACCATTGTTGGGCTTTTCATGGCTTCGGCCGAAAATCAAGGCTTGAGCCGAAAAAGATCGGTAGGGCCGCCCATGAACAAGTCTATTCGTGAGTTATGATTCCTTTGGATTTAGAGTGGATGGGCTCAGATTGAGGGCTCCCACTTTAGTTGTCCACCAAATAAAAGGAAATGGGCTCCAATTCCAATTCTAATTCTTTGTGCATCCAAGCAGAAGATATTGGTGAGGCCCTATTCCAATTCCACAAATCTTGGCCCAATTTCAAGAACCAAACAGGGTGTTAGGGCTTTTACAATTTCAATCACATACATTAGATTTGTCTAACAAATGCAACTCTATTATCAAATATAAGTATATGTGTTACAGTATCTAGTCGCACAATTGCATGGGGAATTCGGCTAGTTTGAAGTAAATTAAGTTCAGTTCCACCAAATAATTACATGGTATTTGCTTAGATGAAGCTTATCATCATCATATTTTGGGAATCGAAGCTTTTTATATTTATGTATTTGTTTTTGAACTTCTATCGACTTGTATCTTTGTTCCGTAGCTGGAGACATAAGTTTTGATATTTTTATATTTTGATGGAGATTTGTGCTGTTTCTAATATGTATTTGTTTCAACAACTTTCAGTAGGAAAACCATATTTTGAGTGTAGTATCCTTTTCAAACTTCTTTCATGGATTCAACCGAAATGCTCTTTGTATGCAATACTAAGCAATGCTATCTGCAGGTGTGCGAACCCATGTTGCAGCTGTTGAACAAGCAGTTATACAAGACACTACAAAGCTGGAAGCTCCAGTTGTTGTTGTTACAGGTGCCTCCAGAGGGATTGGAAAAGCCATTGCATTGACTCTTGGAAAAGCTAGCTGCAAGGTGAGCTACTTAGCTGAAAATATTCAGTCAACATTGAGAACAAGCTTTATAAATGCAGAAAGAGTCAGCAGCTTATCGAACATCCTGTAGGATTTTTATGTGTATCCCTGTTTTTGTTATTGTTTTACTCTTGTTATTTGGTGTCTCAATGGCCATGAGCATTCCTATATGGCTAGACGTGGTTGTATAGTTGTACTTGCCTGCTTGCAAATGCAGAAGGTCATGCCTTTTTCCCATTGATGTAACTCTAAATTTAACTTCAGGGACCTGACACTGACTTGACCTGCAGGTCCTGGTGAACTACGCCGCTCCTCAAAAGAGGCTGAAGAAGTCTCCGAAGAGGTGAGCTTATTGATTCGAAAATTAGTATTTGTAGATATATATTGCTTGGTATTATTTGTCTGTCCGTCACTTCACGTGAGAAACTTTTAAGATAAGGACAACATGAAGACAGTTTGTAACCGGTGCATGACTATAATGCTTATTGGTTAGTCGCTTTGGTTTTCACTACAAGTGACCAGATTTATGCCTTGCAGAAATTAGTTGTTGTTATCTCTCCTTAATTCTCAGAGCTGTTGGATATTTCAGTCTCCATTGTTCTTTCATGTTTGGCCTCTTACAGGAATACGTAAAACTATTATGATTGGTGACCTATCTGAGTAAGCAATAACATAGTTATGGTGAATTCTCATTGCCATTTATGAGACTATGCAACTTCAGAACAAGTAAACATCACCCTTGAGTTACATTTCAGAAGTCAGCGCAATGCAATGTGAAATATAATTGTTCATTCAGTATTAGCTTTGATTATTCCATTGGCACATTGTAACTTCTTTTTGAGACTGGTAGATGTATAGTAATAATAATAGTTAGCAAGAAGCCAAGAACTACAAAGAAATAGAAAGGTGATTCTCTAATGTGATTGATTCAACAATATTCGAATGTCTTTTTTTTTTTTGTACAAATGTTATTTTATTTCAATTAGATGTATACCTAGAAATATTCTGATAACACCATACAAAACACATTGTTGGTTTCTGTACAGGTACCACCTGTTGGATTTTTTTTTGTTTGTTAATTTACCTTTTGTGTGTTTAATTTTGCCCACTTTAACCTAAGGTTCAGTCAGATACTTACAGTGTTATTTTTGCAGATTGAAGCATATGGTGGTCAGGCTATTACCTTTGGAGGAGATGTTTCAAAAGAAGCTGATGTAGAATCTATGATGAAAGCAGTAAGTGTAGTTTGTTTATGGAAGGAAATGGTTTTTCTTTTACTTCTACATAGATCATTAACTATTTAAACATGGTTATGATTAGTTTATGAATTCTACCAGGCTCTTGATAAGTGGGGAACAATTGATGTCCTGGTAAATAATGCAGGTAGGTCCCAATGGTAGCTTGCACCTTTTAGCTTCCAGTTTTTATTGGTTTATTTCGCAAATAAAATAACATGCAACCAGGGATTACGCGAGACACATTATTGATGAGGATGAAGAAATCCCAGTGGCAAGATGTAATTGATCTGAATCTTACAGGCGTCTTCCTCTGTACACAGGTAGATTTCCATCCTTTAAAAAAAATGCTACTTGAATTGAGTTTATGCATCTTACAGCTACACATTCTTTGCAGGCTGCCACAAAAGTAATGATGAAGAAGAAGAAGGTATTCTTTTTTTTATTCTTCAAATTAGTTTGCACTGTAATGCTTTGCTTTTACTATGCTGGCTGCTAATTGGAGTGTAAAGTATCTTGTATGCATTAGCTACTGACTGTCTGACCCTATTAGGCTATTAGCCAGAATTCCAAAGTTACATATGAAATCTGGAAAAAGATGTGTGCTATGGTCACAAATTAATTAGAAAACTACCCTTAAGTTCAGTCAGGTTTCAAAACAGCAGCTCTCCCAGTCTCCCTTGAATGGCAGACACCTCTCCCAAGTTACAGGCTTACAGCCTGATTCAGGACTCAGAATTCTCTACGTAATGTCCTAGCAGGAGCACAAATAATGAAGGCTTCCTTGCATTGTTAGATTGTTTTATTGTGTTTTTGAAATTACATAGAGCTGATGCTAAAAAGGTGCATTGATAGTGCATAACAATGAGCCATGTAGGCCTGAATAAAGAGGCATGCTGACAAGGTAATAGTAGTTTGTTTCTTTTAGTTAGGATTCTAGTTATCTTGCTCTGACCTACAAGAAGCTCTGCTCAGAAGTTCCCTGATTATATATTTTTTTGTCATGGATAGTAGTATGCTTATTTATGTTTGAATGCAGGGAAGAATTATCAACATAGCATCAGTTGTTGGTCTTACTGGCAATGCTGGCCAAGCTAATTATAGTGCTGCCAAGGCTGGGGTTATTGGCTTCACGAAAACAGTTGCTAGGGAATATGCAAGCAGGAATATCAACGTGTGATCTTCATCTTTTCATTGTTAGCTCACTTAGAACTTAAGGCTATAGTCCAACTTCTGAAACAGTTCTGAATATTCACTCAGGTGAATGCTATTGCACCGGATTCATTGCATCAGATATGACCGCTGAACTTGGAGTGGAGCTCGAGAAGAAAATCTTGTCAACTATTCCCTTAGGTACGCGTCTTGAGCTATACCCTTGTTTAAGTAGCATCATTACTTATTGCGTATCATACACACCCTGGGAGCCAAGAAAACCTCTTTCGAAAAAACAATGCAACATTATTATCTCATGTAGTCATATGTATGCTCATCCAAACGTACATCTACCCCATTTGCTGCACTAAGTCAATGTTGTCAGTCGCTCTAATGCGTCATGCATCTTCCCAGGGAGATACGGCCAGCCAGAGGAAGTTGCTGGGTTAGTCGAGTTTTTGGCCCTCAATCCCGCGGCCAGCTACATAACCGGACAGGTGCGTGTAGCTATGAATGTATGTGCCTCTTGGGTTCTCTGAAAGGATTCGTTATTGAACTAACTCTTCGCTTCCATTCTGGCCACAATGTGCAGGTGCTTACCATTGACGGTGGGATGGTAATGTAACCTTTGAGCAAGTTTGATGGAGTTCGACATTAGCTCTACCTATAGTGATGTCTTATGTATTGCGCACCGAACAGTTTTGGACTGTAGATCTAGGTTTTTTTCTGTCTCTTCGTAGCACTACGGGTAATAAATCAGTTATGGGAGGTTCGGATGCCTCTTTTGATGTCTGATATGTGTCTATTCTCGAGCCTATTCGATCCTGGCCTTTTTCCCGGATACGACTTATCTACGATCCTTCGTCATCAACTCCGGCCAAATCCGTCGTCGCTGTCGGCCAGATCTGGCTAGATCTGAGCGACGATGATCCACCGAGCCCAGATCCGACGGCGCCATGTCTACCATGCTCAGATCCGGTGGCCCTGAGCGTGGTTGGATCCGGCGACGCCATGTCGAACGACATGCCCCCGCTCCCTTCTCTGGTCTTCTTCCTCAAATCCGGTACATACTCCCACTCCCCTCCTCTCTCCCACAAAAGGATATAATACACCACGAATCTCAAAACATAACAAACGGCGTGTACAGAGTAACATTTCATCTCTACCTCAGGTACTCAACTAGCGGTGGTAGCAGGGTTCCTGTCTTATCTTATACACCACCTGGCCAACGGTAGAGCAATAGTCAAACCTAACATGTTTGCGATCAAGAATGGTTAATTGATTATAAAACAAGGACAAATACAACATCCATTTCAATCTTTCATTTGAGAAATGGACCATACACATTACTTCAAAATGTCTTATATAGGTCATACTTTCACATGAGTACCGGAGTCCTCTAGACTACAACAACTATGAGAAGTAAAGAGATCACCCCAAGATCACTTGAACACGAGGCTTCGACCAAGATCTCCCATACTTGAGCTGTCTCCTGACTACCATTTTATCTTGTTCGCTCCACGGGCATTCTTGCGGCACGACTATCTCCCAATCCCAGAGTCCCTTGTCTCCAACATACCCATCAATCCATCATTGAGCAGAACAACGCGTTGCAACGACTTGCACACCTTCACAATGTGCCCGAGAAAGCCTACTTGGCGCCGTGTTTGTTCGAAACCAGTCATGACCAGCTCCTTCAGCTGACGGTGCCGAAACTTTGGTGGCTGCAACATTACCTCATGCCCTAGATTCTCTTCCGAGTGAACAACATGGATGTGTAAGACCTCCAGCGACGGCGCGGCCTGCAGGAGGAGGTGCGGCCACGAGACTTCCTAAAACGGAGGCACGTCGGCGACAAGGAGCATCTTCAGGTCACGCAATGGCGAGTCTAGGTACCCTGGCACGAACGATCTTCTCGCCCCGGCGAACCGGACGACAAGTTTCGTCACGGTTGGCACGTCACCGAGGAGCCACCCAAGCTGACGGTGATGCGGGTAGATACGATCGCCGCCGTGCTGGACGGATAATGTGAGGTTTATGTGCGTGAGGCTCGGAACGGAGCCGTGGCGTTGGTTAGGCACGCCAGGCGGTTCAGCATCGGGAGGGCGCGCACCTCGATCATCGGAAATGAGCAGTCTTCCACGACGAGCTCCCTGATCCCTGAACGTGGCGCGTCCACCACCAGAGGGCGGTTTTGCGTGCAGCGGCAAGATTTGAGACCTACGGCGTCGGCGTAAGTGGCGGAGGCGTCGGGCTCGGGTGGCGACGAGATGTAGCGTCGCGTCGGGGGACAGCGGCGGCCTTTGACGACAATGTGGCAGCGGAAGAGCTAGGTTAGAGTCCTAGCTCTGATACCATGTTATGAATATTGTGTGTATAATCAAGAGGGCCTAGTACAAAGGGGGTTTTCATATACAGATAAGGAAATACAAATAGAGTCCTATTATAACAATACCCTCTTAAGGCAAAATCTGATGTTGTGAGTGTTTTCATTCAATTTCAGAAACACATAGAACGACTTCTTGACAAGAAACTTATGTGTGTTCGGTCGGAGTAGGGAGGAGAATATCAATCTTTGAATAAAATCCTCACTCAATCAGGAATAAAACACTAGGTTTCATGCCCTCACACAGAATGGCTCTGCTGAGAGGAAGCATCAGCATATTGTAGAAGTAGGCAGGGGCGGAGCCCAATGGGCCTACCCGGTGTCACAGGACACCGGGTCCAAAAAAAATTTCAGTGAAGATCTACATATATATATCACATGTGCACCCCTAAAGCCAAAAAATGTGCACCCGGGCCTCCTTTCAGCTCATCGCGCCTGGCGGCCAACGCGCACGCGGCAGCAACGACGCGCTCTACCGCTAGCGGCCCAAACTTGCTCCAGCGGCGCACCTGGTGGCCCACGCCCACATGCACGCGCACGCAACGCGAGCTTGCTCCAGCGGCCTGCCAGCCCAACAGCCTACGCCCTTGGCCCTTGCGTGCGTTGCTTCTGCCGATTGCCGAGAAGCCGAACAGCCGCGCATTGCTTGCTAGCTAGTTGCTTCTGAGTTCTGGCTGTTCTGCCAAGAAACCGAACAGTCAGTGACTCAGTGTTAGAGAATAGAGAACGCCGAACGCAAAAAGGAACAACCGATTGAACTATTGAAGTGAAGTTCGGTGCCTTCTTCGCACTCTTCAGTCTTCACCTCCTTCCTGGTAATTACTCCATTTCGTTTCATCGTTTGATATCATCTCCATGCTGAATTGCTGATGCTGCGATTATATATCCATATCCATGCGGAAAATTCCCCACCTGATTACTTTCTGATTTTGGAGTCATCATTCATCAACGGATCAAGATCAACCTGACAACCTCTACAGTCTATATTGTGGACACTGGACAGTACAGCAGTACTAGTACATGTAATGTACGTGTACTGTGTACACTAGTACTAGTACACTACTCTTGCTCGAAGAAGGCGATAAGCGATGAATCGCTAGCTTTTAGGCGGAAATTTGTTTAGAGCAGAAATTTTGTTTAGAGAATAGAATGCTTCATCTTCATTGTCTGGCGGCTGCGACCTCATTTGACTATCTAGGTATATCAGTATATCCATGCACAATGACCAACCAATAATGCATGAATGCATCAAGTTGTATCTTGTAGAATGGCCGATTTGACTTTGGATTCGCTTTGTTTTTTTTAGAATTGGTTCGTAAAAGCCGGACTAGTTATTACTTATTAGTGAACCGAACAAGGCTTGAGCTAGGTACCGCTCCTCTATTCTAACTTGATGTATAATGATGGTTGTTTTTTCATCATATGTTAGGTGATTTTTCAACTTGATGATTGTTGTTTTTTTTTTATCTTATCAACATGTTGCTATCTATACACAAAATGAAGCTTCAAAGATTGCTTATTTTACTAGATTAAATGCCTCAATTGCGTTGCTAGAATGTTATTGAAGCAAGGATTACCTTTTGGGGCCATGATGAGTCGAAGGAGTCCTACAACAAAGGGAACTTCTTGGAATTTTATGAGTTCTTAGCGAACATGATCCGACTTTAGGCAAGGTGGTGGGTAAAAATGCTGCAGGTAATTGTCTTATGGTATCTCCTCCCATCCAGAAGGAGATAGCTCATTGTTTTGCAAAGGACATATTGCATTCTATTCTCAAAGAAATTGGACATGATGTGTTTTGCTTGCTTGTTGATGAGTCCAGAGATGTCTCTTGTAAAGAACAAATGGCAGTGGTCTTGCGGTATGTTGATAGTTGTGGAATTATAAAGGAGAGTTTTGTTGGTCTTGTTCATGTGAAAGAGACAACTTCTGCCTACCTCAAGTCTTCTATTGATTCTCTATTTGCAGAATATAAGTTAAGTTTGAAGCAAGTTAGAGGCCAAGGATATGATAGTGCTAGCAATATGCGAGGTGAGTTCAATGGCTTGCAATCATTGATCATGAGAGAAAGTAGCACAGCTTATTATGTCCATTGTTTTGCTCACCAACTTCAATTAGTAGTTGTGGCTGTTGTAAGAAAGCATAAAGGCATTAGTAATTTCTTTAGTATGATTTCTCTCTTGTTGAATGTGGTGGGTGGATCTTCGAAGAGGAGGGACATGGTTCGAGATATCAACCACGAACAAGTGCACAAGGCTTTAGGTTGTGGGCTACTTCAAACTGGGACGGGGTTAAATCAAGAGCAATGTCTTCAAAGACCCGGAGATACTCGTTGGAGTTCTCATTATAAAACTCTTAAGAGTTTGGTTGACTTGTTCCCAACAGTTGTCACAGTGTTAGAATTTGTGGAAGAAGAAGACAAGGACAGAACAAATAGAGATCAAGCATTGGGTCTAGTAGTGTACTTTCAGTCATTCGATTTTGTCTTTTATTTGCATCTTATGTTGACTATCTTGATAATCACGAACACTTTGTCACTAGCACTGCAACGAAAGGATCAAGACATTGTGAATGCCATTAAATGTGTGAAATCAACTAGGTTGCATTTGGATGAGCTTAGAAGAGATGGGTGGGAATCTGTCCTAGGCGAAGTGTATGCCTTTTGTGAGAAACATGGTATTCCTAAGTTGGAAATGGGAGAAGCCTATGTTAATCCAAAGAAGCAACGACAAAGAACTGGAATTACCAACAAGCATCATTATGAAGTGGATTGTTTTAATGATGTTCTTGATTGGCTACTTCAAGAGCTTGATAGTCGCTTCAACGAGACAACCTCTAACTTGCTTGTTTGGTCAGCCGCTTTGAGTCCAAGAGACTCATTTCATGATTTCAATTTAGAGAATTTGATGAGCATAGCTAAACTTTATCCCAATGATTTTGATTTTGGAGAATTGAGGGACCTTAACCATCACCTTTGCCTCTACATTACCGATGTACGAGCAGATGATAGATTCTCCAACATACAGACTATTAGCCAGCTTTCTCAAAAAATGGTGGAAACAAGAAAACATATTTGTTATCCTTTGGTTTATCGACTTTTGAAGCTAGTGCTAGTATTGCCTGTCGCCACTGCCACAGTTGAGAGGTGTTTTTCAGCCATGAGAATTGTGAAAAATTATTTGCGCAATCGCATCAGTGATGATTTCATGAGTGATAGCCTAATTTGCTATGTAGAGAAAGAAGAATTGAAGAGAGTTACCAATGATGCTGTGGTTCATCGTTTCATGAACTTGAAAGAACGTAAATACTAAAAGGTAATGTATTTACTTTCATTCGATCATTCTAATTTTTTTACTTGATAATTTTAATTCATTTTATTCTTTTTTTATAGGTCATTTAGGTCAGATGATGTATTTTGTCAATGCCGACTATCTTTTGTTCATGATTTCGCCCTTAGTTGCTTCACTTTTCTACAAATAACCAATATTATAAGTGAGTTTCTTTATCTTGGTAAGCATTTTGATCGTTACTCCTTTATCGTTGTACATGTCATTGGTTATGTTGAATTATTAATGCTAAAAGTTGCTGGATACATTATTATTTAATACTATGTTGGTTGAAAATTATATATATTGTTATATGTACGGTAAAGTGGTGAACCCCGGTCATTTTCGTTCTAGTTCCGCCCCTGGAAGTAGGGCTCTCCTTGCTTTCTCAAGCCTCTATGGCTCTCAAATATTGGTCTATTGCTTTTCAAACAACAAGCTTCTTGATCAATAGAGTTCCTAAGCCGTGTCATTGATTTCTTGACTCCTTTGGAAACTTTTTGACAAGAAACTTGATTATTACTTCTGAAAAACTTTGGTATGTACATGTTGGCCCAATCTCGAGCCATACTATGCTCATAAACTCCCATTTCGCTCACAACAATATGTATTTCTTGGCTATAGTCACACGCATAAAGGATACAAATGTTTACATCATGCTCTTGGTCATGTTTACATCTCTAGAGATGATGTTTTTGATGAAGGAGTGTTCCTTTTGCCCAAATGTCATCTTCCTCTCTTCAAACTCACACCATTCACCAAGACGATGTCCGCCTTCCTATGTCTCGTAACTTTGCTCATAGAATACTATTCATCATCCACGAAAATTTTGAGAATGCCGGTCTGGTTGATATTAGCTCACCCTTGTCAAAGGCCATCGATCTGTTTGTACTAGTTCTATAGACTCTTGAGTTCGATTCTAGTACTCACAGATATCGAGATAAGTTGTTTAGATTATGTATTCAAGCTAGAGATATAATCTAGCTGTTGTAAACTATCGTAATTGACTCACGATCAGTATCACTACATTGTCGATTACAACTGTTCACGAACGGCAATATAAAAAAGAGCTCATTGCCTCGGTTCAGAGCGCGATTGATCCCAATTCTGGTTTCTTTCTTTCTCCTTCAATCTACAAACTTCTTTAAGCATAGTTGATTACTCACTGCAGTTGGAGCTGAACACGCTTCAAGAACTCGATGACTTTGTCCATCATTTGCAAAACCATTGCTCAAATGAAACAATTTAACAATGTTCTATAGTTTTGAAACAAGACAAAGCTAGCAACAGTAAATAAACATCATAGCGACATGTATAGCGAATGCAACTCCAACAGATTAACTTTTCATGTACTCTATTGAAAGGAGAAATAATGATAATCTAGGTGACTCGAGAATCAACTCGCAACTATAATCTAGTTAACTCAAGTCCCAACTATTGAAAGCAGAATATAAATAAAAATAGAGCATAGGATTAGGAACAATATGAAATTAGCTAATAATGCTAGCAGAGCTTTCTGATTTTTATCATACTATATAATCTTGGGGTATTATACGGTGAAAGTTACATACAGTCGCATAGTTCATCTAAGTAGAATAACATAGGCGTATCCAACCTTACTGCTACTTATTAAGTTGTATTGTTGAACAAAGAGATTCATCTAAGTAGAATAACATAGGCGTATCCAACCTTATTGCTACTTATTAAGTTGTATTGTTGAACAAAGAGATTCCTACTTAAATGGATCAAAAGAGTATGTAGCTTGTAGCTTAGTCAACTAAGTCAATACATATATATTATATAGTTTTTTATGGTTGGAGCTGCACAGCTAATCATCAATAGCTCAGTTAAACAATTGATCCTCACTATTCATTTGACTTGGTCCACTAGGATATTTAGTCTGTATGGGGATAGAGTTTCATGAACATCAGTACAAAGGTGAACAGAGATGTATGAAAATGCATTCAGGAATTTTGTAACAATTAGTGTTATCAGAACAAAGAAGACACAAAAAGTAAAGGATATGAGTCACAATTGTAAAGGTATAACTACTCTCGCTTAGCCTAATGAATATCTTCAGTTTATTTCAGCGATAAGCCACACAGCCACAGATATAATTACTATCTCATAGCCTAATCAGTGCCCAAATGGTAATACCAGCAAAATATGGAAAAGGAAAGCATGCACGCTACAAAATGTAACAAGACAACAACATTTATATACAGACTACAGGAAGAAAAGGGTACTACTAGCCCCGACAATGAACACAATTGTTACTTGTTAGTTAAAAGTTGGCACATGTTTTTGTCGTTCAACATAATATTCGGTTATAAATGCAGGTTTTCAGTTGGCTGAAACAGAACTTAGCAATGATATACTTCTGGACGTCAAGTTAGGACTTTGTTCCTGAAGAAACATTTTTTATTCTCATTTGTCAAAAGAGCTAGAGTTGAAATTCTAATTAAGTCCTACCAAGAGCTAAGAGGGTGTGTGTGTGGGGGGGGGGGGGTATTCTCATCCCGCCACGGTTTGAGTGCCGGCTCCCGTGATCGCCTCGCGAGATAGGGTGCTCTTCTTCTATAATGTGGACCGGATGGGGAAAATCCCGGACGTCAAAAAAAAAAGCATGAGCTCACAACTAAGAGTTAAGACTAACAGCATATTATGTGTTGGAGCTCTGAATCTACCAGGATAGAATGCAGATTCTATTTGCCTATCTCCATTCTCTACCCTCTAGCATTCTCCTGCTCTCCCTACATAGCTAGAGCTGACATATCCTCTAGAATTCAACACACTGGACTTTATATTGTGAAAAAATAGTTTACAGAGCTAACATTTGTGTGCTTAGTTGGTAATATGGAACTGTACCTATCAAATTGTAGTGTGATAAATTAGTTAATGTCTCTATATAGAACACCCTAATCATGCTTTGGAACACCAATTAAGAAACAACTACACAATCACAATGAAGCACACTCGCGTCAATCTTAGGGTCTTGTAGGGACATAGGGAGAGATTCATACGACACAAGAGCCGATGATGCAGGATGGAAGCATATATGAGACCAAGCCACGGGAGGCGGTGGTGATTAAACCAAGCTTATTAACAAGAATCATGTAATTAACATAAGTAAAATTTCATTAAACCATATCAAGCATAATCTCGATAAATAATCAATTCTATAATTAACGAAATGAACCTTGTAATCAAGCAAATATTATTTATCAATAACACGCTTTTGTAATGTTCTTTTACGAAATGAAATTAAAATTTTACAATCCAATGCTTAATTCAAATTTAAGGTTACAAATCTTTTGCAACACCAATTACAAAAATAAATCAATTTGCAAATTAATGTGCTTGCATCCATTTCATCTAAGCTTTCCTTTGCCACCTCATTCAGCTATCCTCCGCTTTTCCTGTCTTGCAACCAAAAGCTCAAGGAGGAATTAGCAAAGCCTAAAAACAAGAGTGCCGGCTAAAGTAGAGGAGGATTGCCGTCAAGATACCCAAAGTTCAGTAGGTCTTCCATACTAACCTAGGTTAACATGGTCCCTCGATCGCCAAGATGACCTGACCAACCAAGTTAGTCGGCACCGGTGGTAACCAAGATGTCCAAAGCTAACCTAAGTAAGTAGGCAACCCGTTACTTTTGGGGTTTTCATCATTCGGCGTCATGAGAGCCAACACCCACCTTATTTTATTTGCCTCAACCACATTAGAATCCAACAATGCATTCCCGTCTTTTTCAACCCTCTGTTCAAAACATCATCGGGCATACCGAATCCAACACCCACCATATATATTTCCGACCAACCGGAAAGCCCACAGTGGTAGCCAACTTAGCCTCAGCATCAATAGTAGCTCTCATATGCATCACAGAAGATGGCAGCCATATATAGATAGTAATAGAATTAAGGTAAATAGGGTTGTGGTAAATAGGAATAGGAAGACCGTAAAAACAAAAATTACCACAAATGAGGATGAGATCAACCTCAGCCAAGGATAAGACCAATCACAGCACCATCCCAATCCCCATTCCCAGTTCTTAGCCACAAGAGAAAGGGAGGGCAGCCCAAAGCTCCACCAGCCAGGAGCTTCACCAACAGCCACCACTACCTCAACCACTGCAGCAAGGGGAAGGGAAACAAGGAGCACCAGCAAGCCGGCACTGCAACCTTATCCCCATCCCAAATCCCAGCAGGAGGTAACCCAGCCAACCTCTGATTGTTCTACTCATCATTAGCATTCAATCGAATCAATAGACCTCATGGTAAGCATCCACATCAATCCTCAGTTTATTCATCACATCACAGAGCAAGGGTCAGAGAGCAAGGGGGGTGATACCTCAGTGTGAGCCTTAGCAGAGCACCACCATCACCACCATTACCACCAGCACCATCATCACTCCCTACTTGCATAATCATATAGCAGCCACCACCACCATCATACGCATACATTAACCAAGCATTAGTTAGCAAAAGTAATTAAATCAACCAAATCATGATGATCTGCTAATCAAGAGTGGGGTTAGGGAGGTAAGGCAAGGCAGGCTCGGCTTGAGCCGAGAGGAAGGCGGATGAGAGCCGAGAGGGCACGGAGGCGAGTCGGCCCGGCGGCCATGGCCGGGCCGGCATGCAGGCAATGACCGAGACCTAGGGCCGAGAGGCGGCGTGGAGGCTTGGAGGCGGGCTGGCCCCTGCCGCCCGAGCTAGAGGAGAGAGAGAGCCGAGAGAGGAGGCGGTGTGTGTAGCGGTAGGGAAAGCGGCGCAGTGGCAAGGCCATGCCACGGGCCACCAAGGGAGAGGAGGCGAAGAGAGGAACGGGCCGAAGGGGCCAGGGTTGCCCGAGGAGGGACGAGGGCCGAGCAACATGAGGAGACCGATGGAGGCGATTGCCTCGGTGAGCTGGCAACCGTGGCTGAGCCAGTGAGGCCCCCCATGGCGGCTGAGGGAGAGAGAGAGGTTTGAGGAGAAAGAGAGAGATTTGAGGGAGATTTGGGGAGGAGTTGAGAGGCTCTCGGGTTGTGTCGGTAGAATAGATAGGGGTCTTTGTGTAGTGGCCGGTTGGAGAAGATGGGTTGGGTGTAGTTGGCTTAGGTTAGAAGATTAGGAGTTAGGGGTAAATAGGAATAAAAATAGGTTAAAGTTAGGAATTAGGGTTTGAGTGCTAATTTTTGAATGTATTTAGATTAGATCAATAATCTTGACTCCCTAACAATCGTTTAGCTAAATTATATTAATTAAGTTAATTAGCTTTCATTTATTTAGAAAGTTGAAGTTTTGCTCGGCCGCTTTACTAAAATTGAATAGAAGGAAAGACACAATTAAAACTTGTTAGACTTACTAAAATATGATTATGTGTAGCTTTTCTCGTAGCTCATTAGATCGTGTGCATCGTCGAGACTAACCCTAGAACCGGTATGCTGGAGCGGCAGTAGCGGGGAGTGCTAACGTGACGATAGTCGAAATGGGTTTGTTAACAAAAATCCACTAATGAAAAGAATCATTTAACTAATGTACATTTAGTAGCACCAAAATGTCACTAAGTATTTACTTTATTATTTATTATCCGTTCCGTCGCATATTTGCAGCAGACGAGCCGACGCAGGCGGCAGTAGTTGAATCGGATTTTATCGACAGTAATCTTTTCTACTCGTTTGAAGGCAAGCTACTCCCTTGTTCATTAATATAGCTATATTAAATATAAACATTACTTTGCTCTACCTTATATGTATTGCATCAAAACTATTTCTCAAAACTCAAATCAAATAAATGAGTCAAAGATGAGAAAGATGTTAGAGATGAATAGAGTTGAGAAATGAGAAATGAAAGAAAAGCGAGTAATATTATGGTTGGTAAAGGGGCCCGTGGTTAGGATGAAAGAGGGCAAGAGGTGGGACCCTTACATATGGTTATAATATAAGGACAAACAAAACTCTTACTCGCCGAGGTCAGATCTTAAGTGCCAACCATTTTCCTTTTTGACAGCGTAAAATGCTACCATGTTACGTAATTATGCTCTCCACACTTTGGGTATGTATTATGTGAGTGTAGTGTAAGAAGAGGTGCTATATCACTATGTGGAGTGTTGGGTGCGAGAGGATGAACTGGCTCAACCAACATTACACTAACTTCGGTGGTGGCAGTCAAGACCGACGGAAAGTAATGGGTGGAGAAATTAATCACGTAACTGGAAAACGTTCTGTATTCTGAGCTCGAAATCACATCAAAGGAAATGCGGTGTACCTAGCATAAGAGTTCGGAATAGCTATGGGTAAAGTGGTACAAGCACAAGTAGCGCTATAAAAAATCATGAATTCATGCCAGTCTCCTGGATTGGAGTCTACGGGAACCACTAGGGGTCTTTCTTCTCTCCGAGTAATCAAGTAGTCTTTTCAGAATTAAAATTTACAACCTAAGTTTTAAGGTTTATTTTCAGAGTAAGAGAAGAGGTAAGAACGTTGCTAAGGACGAAAAGTTAGAGTCATCATTTTGTATTTTAGCTACTAATGCTTCTTGAGTACACTATAGTACTCACTCTTGCTATCTTTCCTTGCTTAGATCCCGATCCAAGCAGGAGTTATCCCGAGTGGGATGAGGAAATTTTTGCAGGTATCGAGAAGGCCGCGGTGGCCAGGCGTTAGAGTGCGTGAAGTAGGGCGAGGTGATCGCCCCTTTTTACTCGCGGGACGAGGAGACTACCAGAGAAACCTAGCAGGAAATAGCGGAAAGTGTCTTTCCATGTTTGTAATTAAATTATTGTATTTAAAGCCTTAGACCTGTGTGGCTACTGTTGTAATAAAGAGCAGTTTCTATTTTATTGTTCTGCTGCGTTATCTCTGATAAATGGCTTACTATTCGTTGGAGCAGTGTTCTACTGGGCAAACGAATAGTAATCCGTATGCTTAAGTGTGATTACCTCCTGGGTAATGACACGGGGCGTCGAATTCCACGCCATTGTCGACTTACCTCTAAAGGTAGTGTTTGGTTGAGGCATAGTGTGAAATGGGATAGGATGGGATGATCCTACTACTTCTAAGGAGCCGAGATTAGTCTGAACTTCAGCAACTCACCTCCAAACTTCTCTTAAGAATTCTCAGAAGCCACTCCCAGTTTGGGAAAGCTTTCGGTGGAGGGCGTGAAGCATGAGATGAATGAGAGGCCCAAGTCGCGCTGGATCACGCCGACAGCTGAGAAGCGCTAGAGCCGAGCAGCCAAAGGCCCAACCTAATACCAAGTTAATGGGACATAGTTGCCTTTATTTTTCTGATTTTCTCTAATAAAATCCTTTCTTTCTTCCGATTTCCAATTTAGTGTGGCACGTGGGTGAGTTCAGTAGTCAAAGTGTGTGCATACGCTCCGTGGAGTTTAGCTCTCGCTCTAGATTAGACGTGTGTTAATGTGCGATGATGTGAGTGCGTGTATGCACAAAAGTGTACTTAAAAAAATAGCAAGTTAATGGGACATGGCTGACTTTATTTTTCTGATTTTCTCTAATAAAATGCTTTCTTTCTTCTGATTTCTAATTTATTGTAGCACGTGGATGTGTTCATGGGTCAAAATGCATGCCCACGCTCCGGAGGTTCAGATTCATTCCCCACTTTAGATTAGACGTGTGTTAAGATGCGATGATGTGTAAGGGTGGATAACGAGCTGGCTCGGCTCGGTAAAACTCGTTAAGAAAACGAGCTTGGCTCGTTAAGCTAATGAGTAGAATATTAGGCTCGGCTCGACTCGGCTAGTTAAAGAGCTCGAACTTGGCTCGTCAGATTCGTTAAGAAAGTCAATAGATCACAGTTTGGAGCTTGTTAGACTCGTTAGGCTCATTAGGCTCGCTAAAAAAAGAAAAATTAGCATAATAAAAGTTTTAGAAAGTCAAGAGATCACAACTTAGGGTTTGGACCTCCCTGGACCATCTAAGGGTTCTTTGAGTTGAAATGGTGATGCAGTACTATTGCTCAACTGTGCTGGTTTTTTAACGAGCTAAACAAACTTAACGAGCAACTCGCGAGCCAACTTGAACTCGACTCGTTAAGAAAACGAGCTAAATGGCCGGCTCGTTAAGGGACCAAGTTCGAGCCCTTAACGAGTCGAGCTGACTCGCGAGTTTTGAGCTTTTTTTCCACTCTTAATGATGTGGGCGCGTGTTTGCGTCCAAAAGTGTACTCTAAAAAAAGGGATTGTCTATACAACATGTGACTGTTTTTTTTTTGAAAAACAGTCAAATTTTTTAGCCATCAGATGAAGATCCAATGCCCCAGATATCACCTCAATCCTATACTAACTCTTTCCATCCCCAACCCAATCTGTCAGTTCTATATCACAAATAGCTGCTCTCACTTCCCACCCTCTCTCCCTCTCTCTCTCAAAATGCATCTAGCTCAGCTCACCAATCACAGAGCGCATCAGATGGCCTAGAAAGTGACTGAAATCATAGAAAAAAAATCAGTCGGCAGATGTATAGCAGTTCTGCTAAAAAAATAGCAAGTTAATGGGACATGGCTGATTTTATTTTTCTGATTTTCTCTAATAAAAGGCTTTCTTTCTTCTGATTTCCAATTTACTGTGGCGGCTGAGCTCCACGGCCCAAGCCGTGCTCAGTCACCGCGACGACGCCCAAGCCCAACAACCACTTGCCCACCTCCATCCCGAGGATGGCTACTCCGGCCGGCGCAGGGGCGCCGGAAGCAGCGGCGCCGTTCTCCGCTGACTGGAGGGAGCGGATCATGGTCCCCGCCGCGGTCGCCGGTGAGCCGCTACCACCCACCACCCACCGCCCATTCCCATCCCCGCCTCCGTTTCTTGGAGTCAAGAACTCGTCCTGACTGTCACTAACATGGGGAGATGTTTCTGATCCTTCGGGTTTGTTGATTTGGTTGCTTTCTAGGTGTGCTCGGAGCTGGGTTCGGGCTGCTGTCGCGGCACCGGGCGCGCCTTGGCGCCTTCCGGGCCGCCGCCACCTACGCCGCCAACATCTCCATCGTCGCCGGATGCTACGGCGGTGAGGTCTCTAACGCGGTGGCATCATATTTCTACAATTACTTGTGTTATGAAGTTTGTAACTTTGAGCTGAACTGAATCTATTTTTGTTAGTTGGTCAAATTGGGCCTTGATACTTCGATTTTGGATGGTTGGAGTAGAGTTTCTTCACTGAGTTTGATGGTTTATGGAGGATGGTTGCCTGATGTGGGAGGGGAGAAGTGGACTTAGTGTGCTTTACTTTATTCAGCATTTAGATGTAGATTTAACTTAATACAAGATAAATTGTTAACTGTTACCCTAATATGGTGTCTGTCTGATAAATGTAATTCTTTCTGAATTATCAGCAATTCAGCATGATAGAAAGGCACCGCGGCTGTGTTGCCAGATGGAGGGTTGAGGTTTGTGATATCCTGAGGGCCGCTGTGTTACCGCCCTTATAGTTTGGTTGGGGATGTGTTGTTATGTTTTATGAATCATAGGACTGAAACGATCTTGGAGGCAGGCCTTTTTTTCTTCTCTTATAACCAGAGAGCAATCTCGCAGGCAGGCTGTCTGGAAGTGGTTTAGATGATATCATGATATAGATTGCTTTTCCAATTTCTAATGCCTTAGTTTGAGATGTCGATCTTTTCAACTTTCTACCATTGAACAAGGGGATTTTGGTTTCCAGTGAAGTTGTTAATCATTTTCGTGTGCGGTGGAATGGATGTGGTACCTGGCCATGTTATGAATGGTTATCAAAGTGTTATGCTCAGACCATACTACAATAGTTTATTCCAAAATCCATCCACTCCTTCCACAAAGTAGGGCTTTCTAGGATAGGGGAATATGATCGACCATTATACCCTGTACAGTGTACAGGCTGTAGTTTGTGCTATTAACGATACATGGTTAATACAAATACAAGAATGATTATATTAGCTTGTTTTCAGTGTCTTGTTGTCATTCAGCAAAATTGTAATTGTCACGCCCCAGCTTAACGATCGGGTAATTGTGTGTCGAGGAGGCTTCAGCCAAGGCTTCCATCTTGGAGCCATGGCTCAGATAGGTGGGAGCAAGCTCCTGGAGAGAAGATCCGCAAGGGAGGGCGACTAGGGTTCGGCAGGAGAGAGAATTGAGAGAGAGATTGGAAATAACTTCTTGATTGCCTTCTCAATAGATAGCCGGCTCCTTATATTGTGGAGTGGCCCCTAACAATTGCATAGCCACGGTCTCGGCATCATTGCTGCTTTTGGCCATGGCTCCTTGCGCAACGGTTGGCTTTGATACTAATTTGTCACGTCCTAGTGAACGTATCGGGTAATCGTGTGTCGTAGGAGGCTTCGGTCTAGGCTTCCTTTTTGGAGCTGTGGCTTAGATAGGTGGGAGCAAGCTCCCTGGAGAGAAGATGCGCAAGGGGGAGGGCGCACTAGGGTTCGGCAGGGAGAGAGAATTGAGAGAGAGAGAGAGAGAGAGAGAGAGAGATTGGAAATAACTTCTTGATTGCCTTCTCAATAGATAGCCGGCTCCTTATATTGTGGAGTGGCCCCTAACAATTGGAATCTAATCCTACCATATCTCTAAGTGGCTTAAGGCCCAAGCAAAGCAAATGAATTACAACTCTATCTCTAAATAAGGAAACTAATCTCCTAATGAGATGCGGCAGCTGAAGGCTCTGCCCTAGCCGAACTGCTGCCCTTGGCACGCCGGCCATATGTACACCCCCACATGACAGTAATATCTTCATAAAGTAAAGTAAATCTTCTCAGTTCTCACTTCTCTTATTGGATCACCCTGTGTTGTTCTTCAATATTTTCATCATAATCATTTAAGGTCATAGCTCATCAGTTTTCACTTAGCCAGCATTGCGGCAGCTATAAGATTAGAATGCAGCATTGCCAATAACAGGACATGTTTAGTGCCTGCTATATATTAGTTATTGCATGAACTTAATTAGTGAAACTAAGTGCACAGGTATTTACTTCTCAAGAATCAAGATGACTGGAAAGCAAGAAATTTAGTAATTATACACTGAACATAGAATGTAGCTATAGTCCTATATGTATTCTGGGAATAGTTAATGGGCTTGCCTTCAATTCGATTCGACATGGTTGATCTTCGCATATTCGAGCTATCATTACTCTGATTTGTTAGTGGTACGGAACTATGGACATTTGTTGGCATGGTATCGGTTTTGACTTTGGTCGGGGTTACAAGTTTCATCCAGTGGCTTCTGAAGTCAGTTGAACAAGAGTTTTAGGGTCTAGATGTTTTTAGATTACAGGTTTGCATCTCAAGGATAAGAAGTTCAATGCATAGTTACGGATTCGCTATAAAACCCTGCGAATCGCGAACTGGATTTGTCGAACCCGAACCGATTTAGGGTACGGGGTTCATATTCGCAGTTGAAATTGGAAGAAAAAATGGCGAACTACGAACCCAAATCCCGTACCGCGGCTCAGACGAATCGCGTTTCTGGTAACTATGGTTCAATGTTTAGCTAAAGGCTGATGTAAATAGCAAGCAGTGACCCATGTTCATGGCCACCTTTTGTCATACATGCCTACACGATTTATTTTCTTCTTTATCTCAATGTTTGAAATGATTGTTAGCCCATGTGAAGGGATCAAGGTAAGAGAGAACCTTTGTAGGCACTATGTTTGACTAATGCACATACTTATTTGCCATTCAGGAGCACGTGAACTTGCAAGAGATGCTCGAGCTTCAACACCTGATGACCCCATGAACTCTGTTGTTGGTGGGCTAGCAAGCGGAGCTATTCTTGGTCGAATACAAGGTTGGTTACTATATTGCACAATGCTCATCATTTTTCATACTTGAAATCAGACCAAGCCTTTTCAGTAACAGTATTATTACCTTTCTGTAAAATAAGTGTTTACAGTATTGCTCAGATTGGTTTCAAAGTGTGGTTCTCAACTGCTAATTATTGTGACGGATTTTGTTAGGGCAGTGAAACAGATTTTATAGTCTACTGGTAAGAGGTACACATAATATATACTGGAATCCAGCAAAAGGTTTTTTATGACCAGGTGTGTTCATTCAGGTGGAGCTCAAGCTAGCATTTGGAAAGTAGAAACTGTGCGTACTTTACCAGGTGACTCTATAGTATACACAAACGTGTTGTGGAGAAAGGTGGGCGTGTGAACAGTGCCCATCGGTACTGTGGCGTGTTATTTTTCATACGTGCCGATTGGTTTCCTAGAATAAAGAATAGTTGGTTAGGTAGATTATTTTGTGATTCCTTATCTGTCTAGTTATTGTTAGGATACGTGCCGATTGGTTTCCTAGAATAAAGAATAGTTGGTTAGGTAGATTGTTTTGGGATTTCTTATCTATCTAGTTATTGTTAGGAATAAGATCTTATTTATTAGGAAGGTTATTTTTAATAGTTGGAAAGATTATATTGGATTGATAGGTTTCCTTATAAATTATTTGTTAGGCGTTAAGTCGGATTTGTCCTATAAAAGGGATAGTATGTATCTATTATCAATCAAACAATGAGAAATCAAAAGTTCAACTAAGCCTTAGAGCCTCGCTACCTTGACAAGGAAGAGTCTTGCCGACGGTTAGATAAGGGCGAATGCCCTACCCTCGGTCCTTGGACCCGTACCCCAACCAACGACTAGTGACCACAACATTTGGTATCAGAGCCACCCACCATGGCTTCTGGTGCTGAACTATCTCCCTTCGCTATATTGAAGGCTAGCAACGAAAAGATGACAGTCTCAATTGACAACATGATAGCCATCCTCCAAGAAACGTGGGCATTGATGGTCAAGTTGAAAGAGCAGGAGGCATCGTGTGCCATTGGAATGGCGGCGCTACCGTCACCTTCCTCAACGGCGCCACCAACGCCACCCCAGTGTGCATCGCTGCCCTTGGTTACACCTCCGATGTGACACCGCTGGAGGAAGGATGCCGCTGTCCAATAGCGATCTTTTTCACACGATCGACCGATGTTGTGCCATAGGCAATGCAGAGTGCAACAACTGAGGGGCCAGCGCCGACGTCGCGTCCTTCCAGCCATCGTCACGCTCCAGGGCAGTAAGGGCGTAACTGCTGCCCTATGTCGGTTGCCCATGCCGCCGACGCCTTCCTCAACGCCACAACATGCTAAAGCGTTTCTTCCTTGGGCGCTATATGTCGGAGTGTCGCTGATTTGCTCTCAAGCGAACCGACGCTGGTACCGGATAGAACTTAAACCATGGCCACCACCGTAGCTCGAGGACAAGCTGCTTCACTGTGAGGGGTGTAATGTTATGGAGAAAGACGCGAGACGACGTAGCAGGCACGCGAACAGCATCGTGGTACTGTAGCGACGCGTGAACAATACCCATCGATACTGTAGCGTGTTATTTTTCATACGTGCCGATTGGTTTCCTAGAATAAAGAATAGTTGATTAGGTAGATTGTTTTGGGATTCCTTATCTATCTAATTATTATTAGGAATATGATCTTATTTATTAGGAATGTTATTTTTAATAGTTGAAAAGATTATATTGTATTGATAGGTTTCCTTATAGATTATTTCTTAGGCATCAAGTCGGACTATCTCTATAAAAGAGATATCATGTATCCATTATCAATCAAATAATGAGAAATCAAAAGTTCAACTAAGCTTCAGAGCCTCGCTACCTCGACAGGGAAGAGCCCTGCCGACGGTTAGATGAGGGCGAGTGCCCTACCCTCGGTTCTTAGACCCGTACCCCAACAATTACCACAACAAATGGGTCTCTTACTCACGCGCGTTTCTCAAAGCATATGACGATCCGACGCTCCCGAATCCTTCTCTTTGTGATATTATCCTTCTCATGATCTAAACAGTTTCTCATTTGCGCCGTCATGCGCCGCGGTTTCTACAAGGTCACAAACTCGGTATTTTGGTAAAGATACCATAATACCCATTCTCGATCATTTTATCCTTGATCGAGTTCAATCTTGTGAAACAATTCTATGCTTCGCCACACGTATGTTCATCAATGACTTTCCTCGTGCTGGCAAGTTTCTCCTATCCGGTTCCCACTAGACCGCCTCAATACTTGCACCAACAAAGCCACTTGATGCAACCTGTTGCCCCAAACTTCCTGTTCTTGTCCATCGTTCGCCTTCCTTGAGACCAACTACTTCACCTGGCATCCTTGATCGTTTTGGACCTTGATTTTACCAAACCAAGTCTCGATCATCCTCGCTGTTGACCGTAGTTGATTCCAAGCTTCCCTGCACAACAATAGACCAAGAAATCGATTTCGGGCACAAGCTCTTCGCAACTTGACCCACGTTAGCCAAAACATGCATCATGCTACATATATGCAACAATTCTATGACTCTAGGTCAATTCCCAAAATTCAGCTCGAAAACACAGCTCACTGTGCACAAAAAACTCCACGGCCGATCTGACCGCCAATCCTTGGTCGGTCTGACCACGCCCAATGGTAATAGAGCATCGGTCTGACCTCTTCCCATCATCGAAAAACACTCCTCTTTGTACTTTTCAATTAATCTCTAGTTTCGCGTCCAGTTTCTATTTTCAATTACACTTAGTGCAAACACATCCCGAAACACTCCTATACAAGTGTTTGGTGTCCATTTACCCTAAGCACGCACTGTCGGTCTAACATCTAGCCCGACCTCTGGTTAGACCGCCTATCTTCGACAATGAGCGGCTTTTGCAAAACAAAGAGCTAACTCCCCAAACTCTTCCACAATGATGCCAATTGTTCATCATTAGATGTAAGACCAAACCACATGGTCTCTATATGTTTACGTTGCAAGCTAGATAGGAGGTTGTAGACATGGCACAATGCTTATCCCAAAACCATCAAGGGCAAGAAAAGAACAAATTTTGTTAGTCTTACATGATGTTTGCTTCATTCTCACTGATTATCTGTTGTGAACTAGCACCAATACGCCTGGCGGGCGGTGTACAAGATCCGACGTGCCGCATGCAGCGTCTGACGATACACGTGTCGGGTATGGGTACGGCACCGATACGTATCGGGAAGTATCGAAAATACTCATGCTTTAAAATAAAGAAAACAAAACCTCGATGCGTCTCGATACATCCCGATACTTCAATACGGCACAACAAACACCCTTTCAATTGAAGCTGAGCCCAACAAGAATGCAACTAACCTTAGCAGGTGCTCCAAATCTGTCTTGTGCACCCCATTCCTTCAAGTATTCGATGACGCAATGCCCTCCTCTCGTCGCTTTTCTCGGGTTGTCGCCTCTAAGGTCGCCTCCTCCCACCATGAGTCCGTGAAATGAGGCTCCTTCTACACATTAGGTGCCCTTATCCCTTATGCCCTTTTGTCGGTTTGGTCTCGAGTTCTTTCCCTTGTGAATCGAGTTGGCTTTGCTCACGCTTTTGTTCTCCATCGCTATGAGGAGCAGTGAGGCAAAGAACGCAAATGGGAGAGGAGCAGCGAGGCAACACACGATGGGAGAGAGCAGAGGAGGCGGCAAAGACAGCTTGGATTGGCAAGGAGGCGACAAATGGATGCTTAGGCCCTCAGGCGAGAGATTTAAGCGAGGATGACCTTTATGGGTTGGTTGGGCGGCCATTTCAATTCCGACCCATGGCCTCGTTTGCTTTTTTTTTTTTAAAAAATTTCTTTTATGTTTCTAAGCTAGGTATAGGATATGGTGAAACTTATCAAATACCATATTTTATATTTTTATTATTTGTAATATATATACAACTCAGTATTCTCAGATCGTAAATTTTGGGAAATAGGGTATCGCAGTATCCATATCACCATACCAGTATCGCGTATCGGTGCATCATAGACAACAAGTATTTATAGTAGCTCTAACACCACTTGAAGTATCCGACGGATGGCGACGACTTGAAGTAGAACGGCGCTAGGTCAAGGAGGGTAGCGATTGGGAGAGATAGATCTAGAATAGTTGGTCAAGGGAATGGCCACAACTGGACTTTAGGGACTAGGAACTTGTTTATTCATCTTTGTTTGATTGATAATGTATACATGCTTCCCCTTTTATAGGGATGACTCCACTTGAGCTAAGAAACAATCTTTATTTATAAGGAAACATATCTCTAATAGATGGAATATATCTCTAAAGATGGAACATATCTCTAGAGAAGTAAACCCAACTAACAAGGAAACTAACTATTTTTATCTCTATTTCCCAACTACTAATGTACACGTGGGCCTGGCATGAACAGTGAGTGGATGCTACAGTGTTGCAAGTACTATTTGTTAAGGGTATTAGTGGTATTTCCTATTGTTCTAGGGTTTGGTATTGTGTCCCTTGTACTCTCTATATATTGCTCATTAGGTCTCTTCAATACATACACAATATTCATAACATGGTATCAGAGTAAGGTTAAAACCCTAGCTTCCAACCTAGTCTGAATCGCTTCACATTCCCGGGAGAGCAATCTCCGCCGGCGGCGTACCATCGTAGTTTTTCCTCGTAGAAGTAGCAGCAACAGATTTCGTCGACACGACCGATCGATCGCGATGGAGTCGTAGACACGAGGAGTTCGAGGTGGAGTCGGTTGCGATGGAGTTGCAGACCATCTGCCTCTTGGAATCGCCTCTCGGTTGCGATGGATCAAGGACGCTGCGCCAGATCTGGATCCGGCGGCTAGAGGCGGGGCGCACCGACCTCCCATGGCGTTGTCTCGCTGACGTCGCTGGCGCCCGGATCCCAGACCGCCGCTTCAGATCGGGCGCCGGTGCTCCTATCACCGCCATTGTCGCCTCGGCCATCGGGTCTTCCTCGCCGAGCCGATGGATCCATCGTCGCCTCGGCCCGCCACATCGCCGCCGACTCGGATCCGTCCTTGTGCGGGGAGTTGGTGCAGATCGAGACTCCTTGCTCCACATCGACTTCTTGACCACGTACCGCTCGCCAACGTTGTCCGCCGCGTCTGCCAACGCCATCGCTCCGCCTCGCCTTGTGCTTGTCTCCTGTCTTGCTTTGTTTCTTGCGGGATCGAGTTGATCTGTTGATGTGGGGAGTGGGTGCAGATCGAGAAAACAGGGAGATGGAGAAAAGCGCCGGTGGAAAAAAAAGAAAACTGGTGTTGCTAGTATTTGCTGCTCTATCTTTGAGTTCGTTTAAGCCATGCGAGTCTACAAATTTATTGTCAGTCGTAGAAGCATAGGAATTCCTTTTACATGGCGCCAGACCACCACTCTTCTCTCCGAGCCACTAGCCACTGCTTTTTTCTCTAAGCCGCTGCAGATCGTAGAAGTCGTTATGATACCGCCGCCCTGAGTTTCTAAGGTCGCCGTGCTACTTCTGCACTACGCCTCTGTTGTGCTTCTTGTGCACTGCGCTGCCGCCGTCTTGGGCTTCGATCTGCGCCGCTATGCTTCTATCTATTCCTTTTCGGCTTGATTTGACAGCTTTCTCTATTCCTATCGGTTTCATCATCTTCTTCGTCGTGTTGTCGCGGTTGACTTTGATTCCGCTTGCCTCTACTTTCTCAGTCCCTGCACCTTGTGTTTTATGGGCTGTCACACGACCCTAGATGTGAGATCTTTTGATACTCGACATATTTTTCAAGAGTTGCATGCTACGATGACATTATCAAGACTCGAATTTTGGATTTTCCCTACTGTAGTGTTAACCCTTTCCAAATGCAATGCTATTGCATACGTCTTGCATTTGAGGGTGGTGTTAAGGGTATTAGTGGTATTTCCTATTATTCTAGGTTTTAGTCTTGTGTCCCTTGTACTCTATATATATTGCCCATTGTGCCTCTTGAATACATACACAATATTCATAACACTATTCACGTCTTGCTTTGTTTCTTGTGGGATCGAGTTGATCTGTTGATGTGGGGAGTGGGTGCAGATCGAGAAAACAGGGAGATGGAGAAAAGCATCGGTGGAAAAAAAAAGAAAACTGGTGTTGCTAGTATTTGGTGCTCTATCTTTGAGTTCGTTTAAGCCATGCAAGTCCACAAATTTATTGTCAGTCGTAGAAGCGTATGAATTCCTTTTGCATGGCAGTAGCCGTCGCTCTTCTCTCCGAGCCGCTGCAGATCGTAGAAGTCGTTATGATGCCGCCGCCCCGAGCTTCTAAGGTCGCTGCGCTTCTTCTGCACTACGCCTCTGTTGCGCTTCTTGCACCTTTTGTTTTATGGGCTGTCACACGACCCCAGATGAGAGATCTTTTGATACTCGACATATTTTCCAAGAGTTGCACGCTACGACGACATTATCAAGGCTCGGATTTTGGATTTTCCCTACTGTAGTGTTAACCCTTTCCAAATGCAATGCTATTGTATACGCCTTGCATTTGAGGGTGGTATTGAGGGTATTAGTGGTATTTCCTATTGTTCTAGGTTTTAGTCTTGTCTCTTGTACTATATATATATATTGTCCATTGGGTCTCTTGAATATATACACAATATTTATAACACTATTCACGCCTTTGTATGAAAAAATGGGGTGTATAAATCATTACCAAATCTGAGTGTCGACCCATTTTGAATAACTTGCAAAATTGGCCAGTACCTCTTTGTATTTTGTACACTTACCATCATTGACATGTTTTGGTTTCAGTGACGATAGACTTAACAAGTTTCAAGAATTTCATATTGTAATTTCTGAGGGAGTACGGAGTGCGTGTGTAGAGTCATATTATTCTGGTGCTTTTGTACCTTTGAACATATATTTAATGTTTTTTATGTTGTGAGCTTTAAATTCTTTAATATTCCATCAGAGAAAGGGGATACCGTATTTCCTCATGAAATTTCTGAGAAAGTTACATTGGCCCATCTGTATGACATGTTTTTTTCACATGACTACTCGTCATTTATCAATATACACAACTGAAACCGCCAGTGATGTTTTGTTATCTGCATTCTTCATACTGCTTGTGACTGCAGGTGGGCACTTTGGAGCAGTGAAATATGCGGTCGCCTTTGCAGCTGCGGGTACCGCATTGGACTACGCTGCACTGAAGCTGAGCCCTGAATGGCCTGCCCTGAAAGAGCATTTCTCTGGAGATATAGACTGGTTTACTCTACCCGAGTGGTCGCCTATCCAAGTGTTGGATGAGGAAGCCATGGCGAAGAAACGAGCTCGAGAGGAGTTGTTTGCTCAGCGAGCACTCGGTAAACTTAACAAGGAGGAACCATAGCTGCCGCCCTTTAGAGAACTGCATACTGATATCGGTCTGATGACTTCGTGAAGCTGTTATATGTCTCTCAACCCATAGTGTTAGAAACATTGAAATTTTGCACTTCTCTTTTTCCTGTTCGTTGTGAGATATTCATGGAAGGGAGAAACCATATATTGGTGACTGCCAAAATACCTGCAACGGTGCTTGTACTATTGCTTGCACCTTGTTTTTTTGAGGTAAAATGTTTAGACCTGGAATTAAGATATGCCTTATTTAAATGCAAGGTTCTAAAATCGATAACAGTCACTCGAGGTGACATATAGTAGTAATTATATGGCATAATCGGCCTATTATGCGGTATAACCGGTTAACAGGTAGGGCACCTGTTACTTGTGTACGGACGAGTATACGGGCCTAGTAGATCTGTTTTTAGAACACTGTTTAAATGTATTTTTATTTAGCTCTAATTTTATCTGTGCAACGCCATTGACTGTTTTTGTCCGCAATTTATTCGATTATCGGATTTATCGGTATTTAATCAAACATAGATAATATCATAAGCTCCCACACATGGATTAAAAATGAAAAATTCATTGAAACAGGGCATGTAAAGAGTTGGTCATTAATCAGCAATGAAGTAGTTCGATAGGCTGTAATCACCGTACCCATATCCCAAAGGGCCGAAAAATAAAGAAAATTCCAAATGATTTACCAAGGCCCAGTTATCAGCCATTACCCCTTGGCCCATACAGGCTCAAGAGCCCATTACAACTCTAGGGTTTCCTCCGTCCCACGGGCCACAGGGTTTTACCCCTGCGCAGCACAGATATAAGCCGCACGCCGCCGCTCTCTCTCTGCTAAGCCCTTCATTTTCTTCTCCTCACCCGCCGCCGCCGCCGCCGCCGCCACCGCCACCGCCAGCCCAGCTCGCCGATAGCCATGGGTAAGCCCCGAGAAATTCCTCAGAGTCGTTTCTGGTTGGTTTCGTTCTTGAGTTCCCCAGGATCTAACTGTTTCTTGGACAATGGCGGCAGCCCGGATCAAGGTGCACGAGCTGCGGGGGAAGAACAAGACGGAGCTGCAGGCCCAGCTCAAGGACCTCAAGGCGGAGCTCTCCCTCCTCCGCGTCGCAAAGGTCACCGGCGGTGCCCCCAACAAGCTCTCCAAGATGTACGTTCTCTCCTCCCCACTCCTCTGTTGTTATGTGTAGTTCTTGGGGTTTGTGCTTACGCTTGGTTCTTGGTGGATGGCATCGCAGCAAGGTGGTGCGCACCTCTATCGCGCGCGTGCTCACGGTGATCTCGCAGAAGCAGAAGGCGGCGCTGCGGGAGGCGTACAAGAAGAAGAAGCTGCTCCCACTAGACCTCCGCCCCAAGAAGACCCGCGCCATCCGCAGGCGCCTCACCAAGCACCAGGTAAAATCCTATTAATTTGTTCATTCATATCCATTTACCTGTCTTGTGCTTGTTTTTTAATAGAACTTTGATTTGCTATGCTGTACTAATTAGACTTGGTAATCTCAGTTGCTCAGGGTTAGATGCGGTGTTTAGTCAAATTGCTGGGCTTGATGTAAATGATGCGTTAAAAATATCACTTGTTTTATGTTGCTAAAATGGGTTAGTACAAAAGATGATATCAAAATGTAAAACAGATTACAGTGGCATGTTATTTGCTTTATGAATTCCTTGTGCTTCTGCTGGTTGAATTGGCACATGGAAATTATGGTAATCTGTTTAGAATGGACATACAAGGATTGCTGTGAAACTGCTGGTTGGAGAATCTAGCTTGTAAGCTATCCCGTCTAATTTTTGCGTGGCTTTACTAATACAATTTTAAGGTGTCAATGAAATTACTCAATGGTCCGAGGGTTTGTGGGATCCGTGGTGCTTGTTTATTGTCTGTTGTGTTGCACTTGCATTTCTGTTCTGCTTGAATAAATGCAAGCTCGAGTCTCAGTTGTTTTTTTTCTGTTTGTGATTGGATATTGACATAGTAGGTTCCAACTGTATGGTTTGCATGCCTTCTGTACAATTCAAGGTAACTTTTGACCTTGTAAGTCACTGGTTGTAAGAACATTTAGAAGTGGGACACATCTGTTGTGGGTAACTGCTGATTGCAGCAAATATTTTAGGTCTTTATTATTCTGTGGGTTACATTGCATATCTGCCATAATTGTCTAGATGTTTATTTGTTTATGTTGTACTCATCAAACAGTTGGTTGATTACATTAAAGTAGATTTTGTGTTCCTTTGACGAGATGAAATCCTCACTGATGTATCTGCTCCAATCAGCTACTCAACTATTGAGGATCTTTTGGTTTACTGATTTGCTTTGTTCTTATTGTGCAGCTCTCTTTGAAGACTGAGAGGGAGAAGAAGCACGAGAAATACTTCCCCATGAGGAAGTATGCCGTCAAGGCCTAGGTTAGGAACACATGTTTACCCGTCAAGGCCTAGGTTAGGAACACATGTTTGCCCAGAATTTCCCAGAATTTGATGTTTTGTGCGGACTCCATTGTCACCGAAGTACAATGTATTTGATCTACTGCGTGAAATGCACTTTTTTGCTTGTTGGCGTTGTGTGATCTGGACATAGCTGCCCGTTGATGTTGAAATGTGATGGTCAGTTTTCCACTATATCCTTATAAAGTGATTCACATGGGAGCTGACATACTTTCTCATAGCAGTAGTAATGGGCAATTAGGCTGCTGATTGTTCATCTGCAATGAACCCCGGTTTTGCTTGAATCTGTTGTTGGTATTATTGTCATTAGTGCTAGTGAAAACTGCTAACTTGGGAAAGCCTTGTTTCCATGGGGGATTTTAGCCAAGCATGACTGCACTAGGAGTCTAGGACCATGAATCTTCTACTTATAAAAGCGCTGTTACTTTACATGCCACATAGGCATAGCCCAGCTCATAGCAGCAAAATCAAGTAGACCAACCCGATCTGTAGGCTGTGTTAATACATGTAAAAATAGGTGATCTTAACATGTTGGCGGAATACACAGCGACGGGAACCAACCCAGCCTCGCTTGAGCAAATTTTTTTAGTTCGAAGGACACATGTACTGACCAACCAGAGGAAAATCCTCAGTTTGTTACTCCAGATGTAGGAAGTTAAAGACTCTCCAGATGTACTTACGTGTGGAATCACCGAATCAGGCACCCATGCATCAACTTTTTGCATTGGTCTAACTGCTAGGCTACTTTTCATGAAGGCACAACATATTATCAGGTTTGGAAGTAAGATATCATTTGTTTACACATAACATCAGCTGTTGCTCTTGTAGAAGCAAGGGTCCATGTATCATTTGTTTCATATTCACCTCTTCGTTCATTTTCTCCATGTTCTTTGTACCCAAAACTCCCTGTTTTTTTTGGGGGTACATACTCTAGCCCAATGAAGTAATCAGTGTTTCCGCTTAGTCTCCCTACCCTAAGGGCTTGTTTGGGAACGTTGATCCCGGCCGATCCCGAAGCGATTCTGTGAAATTTCACCCGGTGATAAAATTTCCCGTCCGTCTCAGAAGCGCCATTTGGGTGACACGGACGTGGATATTTCGCCCAATCGGGCGAATCCACGGGAGAAAATCGCCACACCGAGGTCGGTTTCGTTCTCCTCGCCGCTTCGATCTCGCCTCCCGAGTCCGAAGTTTCTTTCTTCCGTCGCTTCGATCTCGCTCCCGAGTCCGACGCTTCCTCCCGACCGCCGCCTCCCGCGTTCTTCCTCCTCCCACTCCAAATGACGGAGCTCATTGGTAATGTCCTCGCTTCTCTCCTCCTCCCACTAGGGTTCCGCGCCTCATCTTCTTTTTTCTCGTAGATCTCGGTGGAGACGGCGATGGAGGGAAGGTGGAGGTGGAGGTGGGTTGTGACTTGTGGGAAGAACACACGAGGCATGGATAGGGTTTGAGAACTTCCTACCGAGTTCAATCGCACCCTCCTCTTCTCTGTTTGGTTTTGAGTTTTGGCATGAGATCTGGTATCATTGCAACCCGATCCGATGATCTGATGCTTAGGATGATCTGATGCAACCCGATCTGGTTTCTTGTGCACAAGTTTGTGCTGCATGATGATAGATCTCGGTTCTTGTGCACAAGTTTGATTGTTGTACCAGTCTATTTGTTCGGATGTCTGTAGAGATTTGATTTATGCAATGGTGTTCAGATCTTGTGAGTTCACCATCGATGCATCGCAAATGTAGTCTCGATGTCTTCGTAGTTTGAATGTAGTTTGATATTTGTGGCTTTTTGTAGTTTCGCACTTCCTTGCATTGTAGTTTGATATTGGTGGCTTTTTGTAGTTTCGCACTTCCACCGCATTGTAGTTTGATATTGCTTCTTCTCCTGTGGTAGACACTTGTAGTTCCATATCATACGCATTCATCATTTCTCATGGTCAAAGTTCATTGTAATTCTTGCACATCCCGCTAGTTATGCGCATAAAGGCTCACAAGAAATAGATTTGGGAAGAAGACTAGTTTCAGAGCAAGATCTCGAGGTGGATGGCCAAAACAGGATACGTATGAGTTATTTAATCAGTAATATGTAGCTTGTCACACTACCCCGATGGTGAGCTTATTGTAATTCTTGCACAACTTTGTCTTGATGTAATTTTGCAACCCCATCGCTAAAATCTTGGCTTCGCTTAACGCAATCTTTTGTGCTTGTCAAGAAGTGCTTAATTTACCTGTGTTATGCAATGCCTTCTTCGCTAATTCTTCCATGTCCTTTCCTTGCTCATCGAAGATTTATTTCATCTCCTTAGCTATTGCTTTGATTTATTCTTCCACCGATTGGGAGGACACCATTGGTGTACCGAACAAGGTCATTTGAAGGGTGTGGGGGCTCGGATTGCGACCAAGCTTGAGTTCTTGCGGTAGTCCTTCAACACAAAGACAGTGATTAATTACCATTTTTCGGTTCTTTCAATCATTAGTAGTAGTAGAAAGTTCATTTGCTCAAGACGGAAAGCGAGCGTAATCGCCATGGTTAATTACTTGTTCTTGTTCTGTCTTTCCCTATGTTGATGTAGATACTAATTCCTCTTCACATACCACACATCGGTGCCTTGTAATTTAATCTTTCTTTGTATGATATCATGTGTGGTGGAACCATTGTCCACTTGATGCCTTCTTCATAGCTCTTCATCTCCTCTCGGTGTTGGCGGCTTTTACATTATATTGCATGCTTCATTAATCATTGTTGCTCTTGATGCTTGTAATGGCGATAATGCTTGACTCATAGTAGTGCCTCTTCCTGACTGTCTTACCATTTCAAATATGTTATTTTGGCATCTAATATCAAAATATGTTATTTAATAAAACAAGCCATACACATAGTAGTGTCTCTTCCTAACTGTCTTACCATTTCTTACTACTAATATGCTTATTTACTACTAATCTGCATGTATTAGCAAATGGACACTAGAAAGGAGCTCATTAGAAAATTTATGCTTGAGGAAGAAGACGACGACGATGAGTTGTTTCTTGTCTTGGTTCCTACTTTGCTTTCATGCCTTTATGATGACAAAAGACCAGTCCACACATCATCTCTTACCGGCGCTAAAAAAGTTAAGGAGATCTTAGAAGGCCATGAGAGTTGGTGTAGGGTTGAGTTTCGGATGGAGCCAGAGATATTCAGGGCTACATCAGATTTCCTTAGAAGGGAGGGTTTGATGCATGACACAAGGGCGTACTGCCGAGGAGCTGAATTTAGGATGTTTATGTATATGATTTCTCATAATGCTAGCAACCAAAAGCTTCGTAAAGCATTCCAACACAACGGTGAAAGCAGTTCATAGGAAAATAAAGGAAATCTTCGATTGAGTTCGGCTCTAACTCATAGGTTTGTCAAGCTCCCAAGTTCGAACCAAACTCACATTAAAATTGTATCGGATCCACGATTTTGGCCTTATTTTTAGGTGAGCCATACACACTAGACGCCTAACTTTTCCCAATATTTTCCTCTATTTAATTTACTATGTTTATGCGCAGAACTGCATTGGTGCTATTGATGGCACACATATCCCCATCAACTATTGCTGAAGAGAAAGCCGCTCCTTATAGGAATAGGAAAGGAACTTTGTCTCAAAATGTGATGCTAGCTTGTGACTTTGATCTGAACTTCACATTTATTTCATGTGGTTGGGAAGGGTCAAGATCGATGCGTGGAGTCCTTCGATCTGCTATTAGCAAGGGTTTTCGGGTTCCTGAGGGTAAATTCTATCTTGTGGATGGTGGATACGCAAACACACCTTCTTTTCTTGCCCCATATCGAGGAGTTCGATACCATATTGGTGAATTCAGGAGGCGTCGTTCATCTCGAAGATATAATTATGCAGACTACAAAGAACTTTTCAACCATCGCCATGCTCTCCTTCGCAACCATATTGAAAGGGCTATTGGGATAAAATTATTCGTGTAAGACTCTTTACTCCATTTAACTAATAGTATTATTTGTGATGTGTTTTGTTACTAACTATATTATTTTCTTGCATTCAATAGGATCATCCAAAGGTGAAGAAGTTCCACAACAAGCCCTTCCCTCTCTTCAACCACTTAGCAGCATTGTATGAAGGTGAAGTTCAACTATATTGTTTCATTCATGCTTCAATGTTCATTTCCTGATTCCATTAATCATATATGGTTTCATATTTAGTACATCCGTACATGCATGCTAGTATATGTCATGATTTAGATTATTTACCATGAAATTCACATTTATTTCATTGCTTATACGGAAATAGGTAGTCTGACAAGAATCGGAGATTTGAATTTTGTATCACTTGAACAAGTAGAGCCTTCATTTGATCAAGTTATATCAAATGACAATGATGCCTATGATGTTGGCTTAAACCCTTTTTCTACAAATCTGGAAGGGCAAGCAACATCTAGTGCTCATACAGAAGTAGAAGAAGTGGAACGTGCTCCTTCTACTTCATCTAGACATAAAGGAGATGATAATGGGAAAAAGAGAAAGCAAAGTCAAATTGCCGGGGTCCTTGAGAGCTACTTGGAATTCAAGAAGGAGCAAACCAAAAAATTTGCCCAAGAACTAAATGAAACAACAAGACATAGTCAAAGTGATGATTTTTCTATTGGGAAGTGTGTTGCTGCACTAGAATCAATTGAAGACTTAACGGATATGGAGAAGGCAAAGGCACTACGACTCTTCAAATGTGAGCTAAATAGAGAAATTTTTATCAACACCAAAAACCCAAGTGTTAGATTGCTTTGGATTAAGAGCGAAATTGCTCTATAAGTAAGTTGTCTTTTACTTTCTATTTTTCCTTCTGCAATTGGCATATTCTGATGCATATAAAATATGACCACCTTGCTGATAGAGTTCTCTTTCTTTCATAGAGTTCTCTTTCTTTTCTTGCTGATAGAGCATACTCTGATGCATATAAAATATATAGATATTTCCAAACTGCTTGAGCTATCTCCATTATAACTACCAACATGTGTCTACTGGTCAAACATCTGCACTACTGGTCATTGACATGTCTGTGCATTATTCGGAGATGTTGGATCATTGAACTGAAGTTATTTGATTCTCAAAGTTTTCACTGGCTATTGCTTACTAGTTATGATCCACACATCATAGTAGTGTAACACGCAAAATGCACTGAGCATCATGACCATTATATACAGAATGCACTGTGTCTTCAGGTTTCTATTCTTCTGATAAAGGAAGTAAAAGGGCAAACAGTTGGAGAGAAAAAAATACGTTGAGCCGTCTAGAGAGCTCTCTCGCGTGTAGTATGTTTGTCAGCTTAGATTGTCCGTAAGCCATTTTATCATTGTATCTGCCAATACAAAATCATTACTTACAGTTTAGTCAATAGTATATTTTTTTCTTCAAAAGAACCAAAAGAGCACATCAGCACATACATTTTCTTGTCATTGAGTTTATCAAACTGATTCCCCTCCGGATATGTATGGAGGTGGGCGACTGATGACAAGTTACAATGATGAAAAGGGTGAGTTGGATGTAAGTTGCATGTTAGATCATTGATCAATGGCACGGTCAGTTAATTTACCATTAGTTTGTTTGGTTACAATGCATATCAATTAAGAGCGAAATAGCATACACTTTTCATACATATGACCACCTTCATGTTTTATTGGCATGCAGGCTTGACACCCAAGAGATTATTCATCCGATGCTCCTGAAGTGGTGTTTTGTTCCAAATGCTGCTGATGTACCTCACCAAACGATATGATTCCTACTATTTTTGTCATGATTTAGTAGTTATCTTGTGAGACCTCAATGTTACTACTGCATCTAGGTTCCATTTGGTCTTTGGAGTGGAGTTTTAAGTACTTGGCTGACTTAATCTATACCTTCCAATCTGGTGAAAGAGTTTGCTCTTCCATGTTTTGATGGCATCTGTCATATATTCTGGCTCCCAGATTTTTACTTAGATGAAACCCGTCGTTATAAATCTGTGATACTCTTATCCATGAAGTTTGTAATGATGTTTGTCTATTCTTATCCATGAAGTTTGTAATGATGTCCGCGATACTTCATATTTCTATATATGTTCTGTTATTTTTAAAGTTTGTAATCTTTTTCTGGAATACTTCATATTTTGCATGATGTTGTTATGTCTGTGATACTTCATATTTCTACACATGTTTTGTCATTTTTAAAGTTTGTAATCTTTTCTTGAAATTTACAAAAAAAATGTATTTTTATTTTTGATTTTTTTTCGTGGCCGGGATTTTTATCCCTGTTGTTCCCAAATGACAACAGAGATTTTTTTCCGCCGAAAAATCCTTATGTTGAGGGGATTTCATGTGCCATCAAAATCCCTCAAGGGATTCTCTTCCCTGAGGATTTTACTCCTAGCATCCAAACAAGCCCTAATAGAAAAAATAAATCACATATGTGTATTTATCCACGTTTTTTCTGCTCAGTTTTTTGGCACTTTGTTCATAGGCACCAGATAAATTGGAATACTAGCATGAATTGATCAAATACTCATATGAAACATATTTGCCCCTCCAGGCATCCAAACTCTTACTGATCTTGTGTAACAAGAAAGGCTGTGTAACTGGGACTCCCTAATATTTCCATGGTACAGCTCATCCACTCTTTTTTTGTGTAACTGGGACTCCATAATACTTCCATGGTAAATTAACTCTTTTTTGTGAAACTGGGACTCCCTAATACTTCCATGGTAAATTACCACTTTTGAAGCTCCTACATATATTTTTTTCCCCATAGGTTAGGCATAGGCAGGAGCTCCGCCATTCATTAAAGAGGAAGTTTTAGCAAAACAACAATAGGGTTTTACGACATTTAGACATATTTTACAGAGCAACACTTTCCTGAAAATTTATCTTAAACCATATATTTGGTATCCTCAAAACACAAACAAAATGTCTCTACAACAAAACATAGGAAAGACATAGGAAGAAGCGCGAGAAGTATTTATTCCCCCCTGAGGAAGGAGATTTTTACTGTTTTGACTCTATAGCAATTTTTTTTTCAAAAGTAGCCTCCGTTCGCCATCATTTACAAGTTTGGCCCCAAAAAGGCACGCATCTGCGTCACCGGGGCGGTAGGGACTGCCCGCCCCGGCGCGCAGGGACTGCCCGACCCAGCGCAGCAGTCACCGCTTCGGTGACGGGCGAGTGCAGTGCTCGCCGGCTTTCAGCGCAGTGCCTCCCCTCGCTGCAATTTTTCCTCCTCGCTGGCCGCGCCGCGGCTAATTTAAATTTGTCTCCTCATGCCGCTACTGCCTTTGCACCAAAGAATTTTTGACGATATCGTTTTTCCTATTTGCTTTTCTTTACATCGTCGCGTCTTTCACCGCTCTTCACAACCAACCCTATATAAACGCGCTGTCGACCGACGAGCTCTTAAACGCAGCCGCTGCTTTTGATTAGTGAGGTAAGTTCGTGTTTAATTTTTTGCTTATTGCATTTTGTACCGCTAAGCACGCATTTTAGATTTTGCTAAGCTGTTAGTTTTTGTCTATTTGCAAAGAATGGCACGTACTACACGCACTATACCACCCCTACTTGAAGCGGCATGGGATGGCAAGCATCGCCGCCACGCTTGGATCGATGGCGATGGGCCGCCAAGTCCGTGACACGGGACCGAGGGAGACTCGGCCGATTTGAAGCGATATGTTCCGAGACTTCGTCAATGCGGCCGATTATGCTCGCCCGCATCTTGAATACGGGCAAAACTTAATTGATGCCTCTCTTCTTTCCGCCTTGGTTGATCGTTGGCGGTCGGAGACCCACACGCTCCACTTCGGTGGGGAGATGACGGTGACACCGCAAGATGTCACTTTATTACCGCCTTCCGCTGTTAGGCCGCGCTTGTTCCTCCGAGGTCGCCGACCGAAGGCGCGCTCCATCATCGTTTTCGCCACCTATCCCCGAGAGGTCAAAGGGCATTCCACACGGTTGGTCTGCGACAATTCATGCATTGCCCAATTGACGCAACGGCGAGGTGGTTCGATGCCACCTTATTGCATATTTGTTGTTTATATTGGGTGGATCATGTTCCCCAGCACGCAGGGGGACATGGTGTACCCGAAGTTATATTCACCTTGCGGAGTCTATCGTGGACGCCGACGATGAGGACGTGCCGCAAGATCGCTTGGGGTTCACCAGATCTTGGCGCGACGCATCATGACTTTGGCGACGCTTCGCAGCTGCGGGCACGGAACGGAGCCCGTGTTTCTCGGGTTGCCACACGCTATTCTGGTGTGGTCGTGGGAGCACCATGATCGGACGGCCGTTGTTCGCCTGATCCACTCCTTACCCGCACACACAACATTTCTATGGTGAGGTGGAGGCGAGGAGGAGGATCCGTGGAAGGCCGACCATGGGATCCCGGCGGATCGTGTGGCGAGATTAGGGTGGTCTAGGAGAGAGTCGCCGATATACCCCGAAGTTCCACAATGAATTCGAGACCGCATTTAACGCGACATAGTATGGGCTCCTTGACGGACAAGACGCGTCGAGGCACGGCGCCGACTACTGAGCTTGCTATGCCACCAGATGCGCGCGATCGAGGACAACTTGTCATTTGGTGTTCTCCCACATGGTTGAGCCGCATAACCCACAACGGGTGATGAGGCGCTGAAGCCGCACTCAGAGATCCCCCGCTCTGGGCGCACTTGCCAGGCGTAGTCATTTGTAAGTACATTGCATTACTTAATAATGTTGTAGATCCTTTAGACATACGTTATTTGGTACCATAAGTTATTTATTTTGTTCCACTGCAGTGCAGACGAAGAAGGGTCGCAAGAGCGATGATCGCTTCGACGCAGCAGCCGTGGGTAGATGCATGGCGACGGCCATCGATTCCATTTTGCAGAGGCACACCTTACGATGCGAGGACTTACGACACGCATTTGGAGTGGTACGTCACGAACACGCGGACGAGATTGACAGCGCCCGCCCGACATGCGATCCTAGCCACGCCTAACGCTTGACTTAGGGATGGACCCGCACTCGCAGCACGCCAGGACGATTGATGACGCTGAGCATGTAGTAGATTAACCACCCTCCAAATAGGGTTAACTAACAAAATTTTGTGTGTTTCAGAACCATGCAGTCGACCGCTTGAATATCGCTATCGAGCGGCCACGAACTCGAGCGGGTACGGACAACACAAAGGAACGCCTTTTACGGCCTTGAAGACGGTTATTGATGATGTCAAGGTGTCGTTCAGAACATGAGTCGCGGAAGGGCCAGCGATGTCGACTCGAGGCATCGGACAGAGCGTCGTCGCGTACTCGCCTCCATCTTCCCCGTCCGAAGCGAAGTCGACCAATGGCGCAGAAGAAGATGGGCGGCGGATCGTCCGCCGTTGTTGCCCGCCAGGACTCTCTACGCCGCCGTCGTTATCTCGGAGGGACCCTACGCCGATGCCGCCCTCGCCTCGGAGGGACCCCACGCCGATGCCGATCCTCGCCTCGGAGGGACCCTACGCCGTGCCGCCGCCGCCACAGAGGCACGAAGAGGACATTCGAGAGCACGGACGTGCAACCCGAACCGCGGCGGATGTTATCCTGATTCTCCTTGCAGCCCACACTGTTGGACAATTTCCAATGGGCGATCTGGCGCCATGGTATGAGTCCGGTACACAATGTACCTGCGGCGTTCACCTCGCAAGGCTTAACCGCACCACGAAAGCGATTCGCCTACCCATCCCAAGAAGACGAGCAATTCACCCAGCCATTCCGCAACCGAGCCGAGTTGGTGCCCTCCACGGATCCTACTACGGCTTGGGTCACAGACTTGTTGTCAACGCGGTTCTACATGTGATGCCCTCAGATACGCCGACCTACACGGCGGCTGAGGAGCTCTCGGATGACTCTGGCAGAACCCACGGTCACCTGATAGGTTGACGTTTCCACAGGAACAGATTCGTCGGAGACCTTTGGGAGGAACACGGCGCGGAAGGCCAGTACAGGGTACTATGCCCGACAGCAGTGAGGAGCAGCGTGAGCAGTAGTAGCAGTAGTAGCATTAGTAGTCTATTGTATGTTGTAAGTTGTGCTTCATTAAGTGATTTGTAATCCAAGCAGAGTGTGCTAATTGGAATGTAATTGGACTCTTGTACTTGCTATCTATGTCAAGAGAACAATTTTATTCTCATTCATCAAGGATGCGATGCATAGATAACGAGTGAACATTACAATCTCATTACACTCGACGCTCTACTTGGCAAGAACAAGATACAAAAGAAGAAAGACCGCAAAAGTAACTAACTTAAGTAACTTGTGAAGCGCTTCTCAACTCTTTCCATCTGTCATGCGGTGTTTGAAGCCTTTTTCTTCACTTTGCATGGGTTGATCGAACGCCGAGGCATTGCACCTAATTGTAGTAACATCATGGGAGTCTTGCATTGGTTCATCTGGACGCCGAGGCATCGCATTTAATTGCAAAGAACACCACGGAGTCTTCTTGCAAGGCGACAATTTGCATTGCAATATCTTGAAGCTCTTCGGGCAATTTCACACCCCATTGCCAAAATCGACATGTTGTGTTCTACAAAAGAATTGAAGTTTCAAATGAAAGTAAGAAAACCCGATATGTACAACGCATAATTCGCGGCCGAAGTCTTGAGGTTACCTAAAGATTTGAACACTTCATGAAAACTCGGGATGATTCATGGCGTATGAGAGGTAAACACATTAGCCGGATCCCGCAACGAGGGTAAAGCAACCGTGTCGTAGTGATTGTAATTCTCTGCCACTCGAATATTCGATGAGGCCAAAGACATCTTGTTTTACAAAGGCAGAAAGGAGAAGAGGAAGAGAAGAGTGGGGTCAATGGCGCCAAAGCATCCATATATAGCGTTGGAGCACGGGGCCACTCGGAAAGGAGGCCGTGACTGCGAAGGTGGAAAGTGAAGTGAGCACTATCTCGAAAGTCGGACGTGACCACTCTCTCGAAAGGTGAAGTGACAACTCTCAGAAAGCGACGCGCGACTACTTTCTCGCAAAGCACGACGTAACCCAAACGGCGGTAATAGTAACTCAAGCTGCACAGTTACAACGCAAATCATTACAACACTCACATCACTACAACACCGACATGACTCAAATACACCGGATAGCTTACAGATACTAAGTGGCGCCGAGGAAGAAGGTCTACTCGGCAGCGCCTGAATGAGTGCCCACGAAGTCTTACATAGCCTACACCTTATTGGTGTGGCCGATCTCCACGCTGGCTCGCATCCATGTCGCTATGATGCGCTTGATCGACGCCTCCCACGGCACGGATGCCGAGTGCTTCATTCGGTGACCACTTCACCGCTCCTCGCCATAGGTCCTCAGAGTGGCTTTCCACCGTAGGAGTTGAACTCCCTGTCCAAGTATCATACAGTGTCGATGTCGTAGTACTTCGACATGTACATGCTAGAAGATTGGTGAAATACAAGACATGCAAAGATATACGTGGGAGCAAGGCTTGTCACGTTAGCTTGAGGCTTGTTGCAGTGCAAACCGCCACATCGCCTATGGTACAAACATGCTTCCGGTCACCTCTCATGTGGCCATGAACGCATTTGTTCCGCAAGCGATCTCGAACTTCCTTCTCACGCCATCCATTGTGATAGCTACATGGGATCGGGCGCCGTAATTTTCTTCTCCATACGCAAGGGTAACCTCCGAGTATCGCTTCCCTTCGTCCAAATGTCGCTGGCCATCATTGCCCGATTAAGTAACCACCGTCACGGTTCCATGTCTCGCCTACAACAATGGTGATGGGGAGGGCACGGACCCCTTTCAACACACCGCTGTAGACCTCGGACATGTTGGTTGTCATGATGCCGCATCGAGCACCATAGGTGTCGTGAAGAAGGGACCATTTCATAGTCGGGGCATGCTCGCCATCCACTCGTGAACTCACTTTGCGGTGCGCCTGGCCGTAACCTCCACTTGCACACTGGTTTCGACCTCAAGTTCCCGCCACACGCATCGAACTTGCGCTCGGGTTCAGAGGCGAGCTTCTTGAACTTCTTCATGAGGTCTTTGCTCGAAGCGCAGTGTGGAAATTGGCGGCTAGATGCCGCATGCACCAACGCATGCGCATGTCGCTCCATTGAACGGTGCCCTAGTACCGATCCGCATGGTGCGCAACGCGACAACAACCCGGCAAGATGACGGCCGGTTATGACACACACATTCGCCGATCCTTACAACATGTTGCTTTATGTTGGCTAGAAACCATAGCCAATCGGCAAGTGTTCTCATTCTCCACAATTGCAAAGGCAACGGGAGCATTTGGTCGCTACATCGCCGCAATAGCGTGAGAATGGTGCCCTTGTATTTCCGCAGAAGGAAAGTACCGCCCATACTGTGGCGGGACGCGATGGTGGAAGCCTCGATCGCCGCCAAAAGCCCGTAAGACTCGATCAAGGATTAGGGAATTTGGGTTGTTGGACTGTCGGGCCTATCGCCCCTATTGACGATGTCCCGGATTAGCATCCGCAATTTGCTTCAAAGATTCGGGACTAGGTCGCACGCCTCCTTGTAGGTACCGCACAACCCTTCAAGGACCTTTTCGCCGCCGCCAGACTCATCAGTAGCTAACGACATACCCTATTGTATTAGCTACGTTAGCCATGAGAACCTTTGGCGAAATGGTCAAATCGGCGATAACTACATGGCTTACAATGCTCGCGATGTAGGCCGAGGTTACATTCTTATGCGCTTGCAATGGCTCCTGAAGCTCACATGTGTGATCCGTCACGATCGTGGATACGGAAGGCCGCTCTCGCCCCAGGAATCTCTCGCTACACGGACTTTGCTGTGGCAAGAGGTAAGAACGACTTAACTATGTAAGTGTCGGATTAGACCCGCACATAACAGGCGACATATATTAGTTAGTACAACGCATCAGAGATGGTTGAAGATACATCAAACAAAGTTCAAACTCACCAGCACACTCGGTAAGTCCGACCGGTCTTCACCGCGAAACTCACGATAGCTTGTTCGGCGGCACCTTGTGGGAAATGTTGCCCCACAAGCTGTGGTGTCCAGATCAAGGCCCATGACGACTCGTGCTCTCGGGCCGTAACAAGGGAAGAGGCCGCTGGCAATCCAACCGACTTGGAACATAGTCCCGGTCAATCGAAACAATGCCACCGACGATCCCGCCTCATCATCGGCCGTCCTCACCGGATTGCGAGTCAAAGTCGTCCTCATCTCGGTGGCGGTGCCCTCGGACATGCCATCGATAATCTCGTGACAATCAACACGAGCATCCCGCCATCTATCCACACCTTCATTTGGTTGGAAAGTACCGAATCTCCATCAACCGGAGCATCTCGCGAACGACATCCGCGCGCTCGAGACCTCTCCCATCGCTATTAAACCAAAGAGGGGACAAGAGCGTCGGCCGCTCCTTGAACGGCGCCCCGCAGGATTGAGCAGATAAACAAAATTGACGACACCATGGGTCGCCCATAGATCGGAGCGTGAGGATTGCTAACGATCTCCATGTACTCGCCCACATGCCCATCTTGGTCATTTCACGTGCCCCACAACATCCGCCGTGTTGTGGGACCATGGTGGCGTGACCGCTTATTACTATCTTGTTCCTAGCGACGTGGCTATCAAACAATCGCCGAATGCACCGTCAGTAGCTCCAAAGAAATCGACGCGTGCAAAGTTGGGAACGCTATAAAGCGCTACCGGCAACCGACAAATCAACTCCGCTCGACCGTAAGACGACGCTACCATGGAACACGTCAAGGTGTTCCATTTCGACATAAAATAAGACAATATTTCAACCAACACACAACATAAGAACCATACGTGCGTTGTTGAAATGAACTTACCGCTACGACGCTACCAACTCTTGAACCTCGTACACTAAGATCGCAAATTCAAACATGCATCGCATTAGTAACGACTAACGAATCTGCATAAAGGACATAGAAAATGTTAGGTACGGAGAGGAGGCACCTCACAAAGAGGGAGAGATTCTCGAGAGGAATGATCGAGCGAGTGTGTGGGCCGCTTAAATAGCCGAGCACCGGAGACATAACGTGGCGTGGGGGGGTCCCTACCGCGGTGGCGGGGGGGTGTTTCTACCAAGGCTGGCGGAGGGGACAAGACCACACGGGCAGCTTTTATGAAGTGATAAGACCAAAGGGACAGCTTTTGCTTGATGATAAGGACGTCTGGGAGGTCTCGAGGGAGGTCCTCGAGGAGGTCCTCGAGGACGCCCCGAGGTGGTCCCGAAGAGGTCGTGAGGGAGGTCCCGGAGGAGGTCCCGAGGAGGTCCCTGGGGAGGTCCTAGAGGAGGATCCCGACGGAGGTCCTTGAAGAGGTCCTTGGGGAGGTCCTAAGGGAGGTCCTTGGGGAGGTCCTAAGGAGGTCCTAGGGGAGGTCCTAAGGAGGTCCTAGGGAGGTCCCGAGGAGGTTCGAGGGAGGTCCTCGAGGAGGTCCCCGAGGACATCCGGAGGTGGTCCCGGAAGAGGTCGTGAGGGAGGTCCCGGAGGAGGTCCCGAGGAGGTCCTAGAGGAGGTCATCGAGGAGGTCTCGAGGACGCCTGGAGGTGGTCCCGAAGAGGTCGTGAGGGAGGTCCTGGAGGAGGTCCCGAGGGAGGTCCTAGAGGGAGGTCCTAGAGGAGGTCTGAGGGAGGTCCCAGAGGGAGGTCCTAGAGGAGGTCCCGAGGGAGGTCCTGGGGAGGTCCTAGAGGAGGTCCCGAGGGAGGTCCTGGGGAGGTCCTAAGGAGGTCCTAGGGGAGGTCCCAAGGAGGTCCCGGGGAGGTCCCGAGGGAGGTCCCGGAGGAGGTCCCGAGGGGGTCCCGGAGGAGGTCCCGAGGGAGGTCCCGAGGAGGTCGTGGGAAGAGGTCCAGAGGTCCCGGAGGAGGTGCCGAGGAGGTCGTGGAGGAGGTCTTAGGGAGGTCGTGAGGAGGTCCTAAGGTCCCTGGGAGGAGGTCTTGGAGGAGGTTCTGGAGGTCTTGGAAGAGGTTGTAACGAGGTCCCGCAGGAGGTCCCGAGGGAGGTCTCCGGAGGAGGTCCTCAAGAGGTCCTAGGGGAGATCCCGACGGAGGTCCCGAGGGAGGTCTGGAGGAGGTCCTCGAAGAGGTCCTAGAGGAGGTCCTAAGGGAGGTCCTGGGGAGGTCCTGAGGGAGGTCCTTGGGGAGGTCCTAGAGGAGGTCCCGAGGGAGGTCCTTGGGGAGGTCCCGAGGAGGTCCTAAGGGAGGTCCCTGGAGGAGGTCCCGAGGGGGTCCCGAGGGGGTCCCTGGAGGAGGTCCCGAGGGAGGTCCCGAGGGAGGTCGTGGAAGAGGTCCAGAGGTCTGGAGGAGGTGCCGAGGAGGTCGTGGAGGAGGTCTTAAGGGAGGTCGTGAGGAGGTCCTAAGGTCCCGGGAGGAGGTCTTGGAGGAGGTTCCGGAGGTCTTGGAAGAGGTTGTAACGAGGTCCCGCAGGAGGTCCCGAGGGAGGTCTCCGGAGGAGGTCCTCAAGAGGTCCTAGGGAGGTCCCGGACGTGGTCCCGAGGAGGTACTAGAGGTCTTGGAAGAGGTCGTAAGGAGGTCCCGCACGAGGTCTCGAGGGAGGTCCTACACGAGGCGCTTTGCTTGCTGATAAGACTAAAAGGAGACAAGCTTTCCATGATGATAAGACCAAAGGAGACAGCTTTTTGCGCAAAGGACAACACCACACGGGTAGCTTTGGCGCGAGGATAAGACCAAAGGAGACAACTTTGCGCGAGAAGGACAAGACCACACCTGCAAGCTTTTGCGATGATAAGACCAAAAGGAGACGGCTTTCCGCAAAGGATAAGACCAAAGGAGACAGCTTTTATGAGTGACAAGACCACACAGGCGCTTTTGCCAAATGATAAGACCAAAGGCATAAAGGAGACAGCTTTATGCAAATGAAGAGACCACACGGGCCGGCTTTGCCCGGTGATAAGACCAAAGGCATAAAGTAGACAAATTTTATGCGCAAAGGATAAGACCACACGGGCAGCTTTTGCCCAAAGGATTAGACCAAAGGCATAAAGGAGACAACTTTGCGAAGGACAAGAAATTAACCACACCATGCCAACCATAGGGCTTATAAAAGGGGTTAAACCAAACCTAACACTACACAACACTACACAATAGATACCCAGCTATGGACTCTTCTAAGCAAACTTCTACGCGAGGTGTTGAAGAAGCAAAATTGGCTTAAGGTAAGAGGAAATGCTACAATACCCAGATAAATCAATGAAAGATGCTCCAAGACCACCGTTTTCCGATCCCGCAATGTGTGTGTGGCTAACCAAATAGAGATCATTCAGCCTCTGTGAGACTCGACATTTATTAGGCTCATAATACTTAGTCATCCAATTGACCCTAGTATTATCAACCAAATAAACCCGGTCTCGAGAGATGTATACTTCCTGAATGCAAGATACATACCTCACAACAAAAGAATGTATCAATTCCATACAACACATAGAACATAAGCAACAAACGAAGTTAACATTAATATGGAATAGATATTACAAAAGAGAGGCCCTTAGGCCAAATAGCAAGAATTACAAAAAGATAACAATGAAGAAAAAGTGCCATAAAGATGGCTATAACACAAAGCCAATCGGTGTGCCTTAACCCCTAGGCATCTCGACCGACCGCCAAGCTAGTCGTCAAGAAAACGCAACACGTAGCACAAAAGAGAGGCTCTAGGAGCTCTCCTTCTTCCTCTCGCAACAAAAGCCACAAAATTGCCACAACCAGGCAAGTGATGAGTACATAAAGTACTCCGCAAGACTTACGTGTGAGATAACAGAACTATAAATAGCTACATGCAAGCTTTATTTAAGTGGATGAGGCTTTGGACTCATTTTAGCATAAAGCAACATTTATTTGCAATAACATAATAGATTGAAGGCAATTTGGCAAAGCATTTTTAAATGTTGAAATAACAACGCGATAATAACATAATAACAACAACAAGAACAACTCGAAGTGACTAACCCAAGTCACCACAACAATAGCATGAACTCCCCGTTCATACCAACCATGTCAAGTTTTAATTAAAGGTTGTAGTCTAGTCTTGAACGACCTTACCAAGCATGTCCATAACCTAGGACGAGGCTATTCGAATAGTTTTATCCTTGCAGGGTGTACCAATGTACCCACACGCTGCATCGCCTTTCCTTTAGGCACACTACCTTTGGTGTGCCAAGACAGCTAAGTCCTACGAGACATTTCCAATGGACGATGCTAATTACGAGCCGCAACTCCACGGGACAAGACACATTAGATGACCTAACCGGTTCGCCAATGCTCCTCCCAACACCACACACACAGATTTTATTAAAACATACCCACCAACCAGCTCATAATTAACACCTCCCAAAGTACTTAGTCAAGAGAGGTCCCATATCCCCTCGTGTGGTTAGCACGCAAAAGCGCTTGGCTTAGTGACCCAAGTACTCGGTCCTTAGGGACCCGCATACCACCACATTCCAAAACCGCACCATCCATCCAATATGCCCAAGTCTAAATCGACATTTTATTTTCAGTTTTTGATTTTACAATTAATCAAAGCACAAGTGCTGGACATATAGGAGGAATAATTATACTTGTGTGATCAAGACCATCGACTATGTCGATGATCGCCCATTACTACCGATAGCTAAGCATGTCTAAGCAGTTTAAACGCAACTACTAAGTGATAAGAGCTCATCCAACGAGCTCAAACCACAGCTTAATAACCTAGGCTCATTGGTAGTAGAGGATAACAATTCCTACAGATTATGCAACTATAGGAAAGCTAGCTACATTTAACACAAAGTAGCATGCATACATAGAAGTAAAACAAAGTAGTAAGCTTTAAAGTAATGGGACAATGATGGAAATGGTCAAACTGCTTGCCTTGCTGCTGGTCGCTTTGTTGCGGAGGGTCGCTTATGGATCACCACAAATGTCGAAACCTAACGGAAAAACGATAAAGAACCGATAAGAACGATTTAAAAACAACAAGACAGCACAGCAAACGAACTCCAAATTCTCTGAAATTTCTACAGCAGTAAGAGGGTGATTTTAGAATTTAGCAACAAGAACCAATGGATTTGGATTCTTAATGCAAAAGTTATGAGCAAAACAATTCTGCTCAGCCCCTGAAAATACCAAACTGCACTATTCACTAATTTAATTATGAGGCAACAATTTCTAGAAAAGTGGTGAGGCTGAGATTTTACTGTGAAACCAGCACCTCATGAGATGAATAACACAATTGAGTTCATCCCATTTGGAGCTATATTGCACTTTCTATAATTTTTCAAAAACAAGAACTTGAACAAAATTATAATGCACAAGTCCTTATTTCTATAACAGCAATATGCTCAAATCTAATTTTTACAGTGAGTTCACTAATAGAGGAAGCTAACAAAGTTGGTCTCATTCAAAAATAACCTACAGAACATTAGTTATGGGTTTTACAAGTTAAACCTAAATTTTGAGGGTATTATCCAAAAGGAGTACTAAAACCTATGGCAAAACTGTGCTCTGGAGCTGAACTCAACTTACAACCATTTTTGGATTAAAGTCAAGTTTAAGACAGAGCTAACACAATTTGAATGACCTCAAAAGGATTTAAAATGAAAAAGATATGAAATTCTAAAGTCTACCTCATTTCAGGTTCATACTTAAGAATTTATCGACCTTCCTATCATTCACAAAGACATGGGAGGTCGTGAGCCACAGATCTCAGATCTAACGGCTCGAGACCTCCCAGAGAACAACACACATGCACATGGGAGGTCCAGAGGTCCCGACCTCCTAACCACGCATTATGCGCGAGGTGAGGGGAGGTCATGGCCGAGATGGAAGATCTAACGGACCACAACATGGAAGGGAGGTCCGAACGGACCAGATTAAAAGGGAGGTCCTCAACGGTGAGATGACCTCGAGGAGGTCCCGAGAGGAGGTCTCAACGCCGCTGCACCTCCAGGAGGTCTGGACGGCTAAGATTGCGCCAAGGAGGTCTTGGACGCCCAGATCTCCTTGGAGGAGGTCCGATGTCCAGATCGGCGCTAGAATTAGCGCACGACACGCACGCGCTTATGGACAAGAGATTAAATGCGCGGGACCACGAGGAGGTCCGCACGGAGGACTTAATGGCGCAAAGAAATGGTGGATTTAAGACAGCTTAAGACACACCAAATGAATTCAATGATGGGAGCAATGATAAGCGATTAACTCGGTGAATCTTTTGTCCTAAAACGACAACGACACTGCTGCTAAGGCCCGACAAAACCCGTGTTCAAATATTTGGTTTCGCCATGGCGATGTAGACCTCGCCACGATCCAATGGTACCGCGGTTCGCAATAACCACGCCGCACTAACGGATCTCTCTCTCAACGCAAAGACGGTTTTGAACGCCATGAGCCGAGAGGAGAGGTGACCAAGACGGCAAAACAAAAAGCAAAAATGAGCTCCACGACAAACAAGCTTATGCAAACTAAAGCTCATGAGATCATTCATAAGGGTGCCAAGACTAAGGGACTAACAGGGCTTACCCGATGGTCCTAAGGTGCCGGGAGGTCGGAGGTGGTGGCCGAGTTGGGGAAGACAGGGCTCCACTACCAAAGCTCCACTTCAAGCCCGACTTTGTCCTCCTCCTAAAAGCGCCCAAACAAACTAAGTTAGGGTTAACTTCCAGAGGTTTGGGGAGCACAAAATGAACGAGGGTGGAAGAGGGAGCCATCGAACCCTTGAGCTACCGAGAAGCTCCAAGGACATCAACAATGGCACCACTAGTGAGGTGAGGAGTGTTAGTGGAGGAGGAGCTCACCACGCACAAAGTGCAAGGCCGAGGTCAATTAGGTGCAAAGGAAGCCAAGGGAGGCTTCAAGGGTACTTTATAACCTGATTGAAGGTGATGAGTGGGGCTAAGCTCCATGGTGAGCTTAGCCCACGCTACCGTCCATGAGGTGGACAAGACATGGGCCGACAAGGGCAGGCTCTGCTTGACTGAGAGGCTAAAAGTCGACCATTAAATGCGGGTCAAGAAAGAGTGCTGAAGTGTACCCCAAGGTCGACACATAATAAATGCACTGCCGAGCTTGCCCGCCGCCGAGGAAGGAGAAGAACAGGAGGTCTTAGTGGCCGCTGGATAAGACCGGGAGAGGTCCTAACCATCGGATCCTATTTTGAACCGTTATGTTTTAAGTGGCCGGGTGGAGGTCCCACCACACGATCAAGGGCGAGGAGGTCATGGCCTCCGATCTCCTTACGTGAAAATACGTGAGGAAATGGACAGAGGTCCAAAGCGTTGATCTCCATCCAACCAGCGGACCTCCGCTTGGGACTTAACCGCACGCGAACATAAGAGATCGAGGGGAGGTCATGGCCTTTGGATGCAAATCCAAGGGCATGGACCTCATCAAGGCGAGAGGACCTTGTCAGTAATATTTTTGAGAGGAGGTCGTGGCCTTTGGATGTAAATCCAACAGCCACGACCTCAATTGAGTACAAAGGAGGTCAGAGCGGTTGGATGTAAATCCAACAATGATGACCTCGCCAAGGTGGAAGGTGGTTTTTTTAGGTTGATAACCATGGGAGGTCGTGGCGGTTGGATCTTAATCCAAGGGCCAAGACCTCAACAAGGCGGAAGGTCTTTGGGATTTAACGCACAGGGAGGTCATGACCGTGGATCTTTGATCCAATGGGTGTGACTCGATGAGGTGGGGAGGTCTTAATCGAGAACGTTTGAGGAGGAGGTCGTGGTCGTTGGATGTAAATCCAACAGCCACGACCTCAACTAAATGCAAAGAGGGTCTTACGGCCAGTAACGCGGGAGGCGGGAGGTCCTAAGCAAAGTTGACTGAGAGGAGGTCGGCGGTTGGATGTAGATCCAACAGCCACGACCGATCAAGGTGGAGATGAGGTCTCACGAGGTGAGACATGGTTGGGCCGACCACTTTGAACATGGCTAGCCCAAGGAACAAAGGGTGGTTTTAAATTTTGTTTCTACAAACTGAGACTTTGCAAAATTGTTTGGGCTAGCAAATGAACTCCAAATTTGATGAAATTTTAACTGGAGCTAGCTGACATTAAGATGAACCTGTAATAAAATTTCCAGAGGTTATTATGCAATGCATTTTTCTCAGGAAATTTATTAAGGTTGTTCAATGATTCATTTTACCTCCAAAAATTATCAAACTAGTTTTACAACTTGTGATATTTTTCAGAGGGGTCCCACCTCAGTTTTAGGACCAAGGAAGATACTTTCCAATTGTTTGGCACAAGATTTGAGAGAATTGGAAAATGAATTTGACTTTTGGTCAACAAGAGCTTTGTGTTCTTGGTTTACACAACTCTTGGACAAGAATTACATGAGATTGTAAGGGTTTTCAAGTTGTGAGAAAAAGTTTTAATTTCTACACATATAATTATACTTGAATAACCCTGATTATACATTTGGGATGTTACAAAATCTCCCCTAACAGTAAATCTCGCCCCGAGATTTGGCTCACTTTAAAGAAGGATGGATAGTCCGCACGCAGATGATCTTCTTTCCCAAGTAGCCTCATCCTCTAATGGTTTGACCACTCGAACTTTAAGGAACTTGATGGTCTTATTCCTTGTCCTTCGCTCAGACTCATCGAGCACGCCAACAGGTGCTCGCGATAGGTCAAATCGGGTTGACATCGAGAGTTTCCAACGGAGCTTCCTCGGTTGGAACACGGAGGCACTTCTTAAGCCGGGACACATGGAAAACATCATGTACCCCTGCAAGTGCAGCGGCAACTCCAACTTATAGGCAACAGCTCCTTCTTCTCGATAATGCGGTAGGGACCGACATATCGAGGAGCCAACTTGCCCTTGACGCCAAACGCTGATGGCCCTTCAAAGGAGAGACTTTGAGATAAACAAAGTCATTAGGCTCAAAACGTAACTCACGCCGACGGCGATCCGCATAGCTCTTTTGCTCGATTGAGCTGCGCGCAAACGCCACGTAATAAGCCGGACTTGGCGCCGCCTCATTGATTGAGTCCGGCCAAAGAGAGGTCTCTCACCGTCTCTCACCAGTTCAACGAGGTCCTACACTTTCTCCCGTGATAAGGCCTCAAATGGTGCCATGCCGAGACCGGCCCGAAAGTTGTTGTTATAAGAAAACTTCGCTAATGGCAAGCATTTCTCCCAATGCTTCCCATAGGAAAGGACACAAGCACGAAGCATATCTTCCAAAACTTGGTTGACCTCTCGGCCCGACCATCGGTTTGAGGGTGAAATCTTGTGCTAAAAGCAAGATGAGTGCCCATAGCCTCTGCAAGCTATGCCAAAAACGAGACGTGAAAAGGATCCACGATCCGACACGATCGTCTTCGCACACCGCAAACTCACGATGCGGGCGATGTAGAGTTCGCCAAAAGACCTACCAAGGTCGGTCTTTGACGGAAGAAAATGTGCCACCTTAGTCAATCGATCGATGACGACCCAAATGGCATCATTCTTCTTCGGGATGTGGGTAGACCGTGATGAAATCCATTCCGATCGAATCCCACTTCCACTCAGAATTGGCAAAGGTCAAGCGCCCAAACAGACGCCGATGCTCGGCCTTGACACGACGACACACGCCGCACTCGGCAATGAACTTCGCGATTTCTTCATTCGGGTCCACCAAAATCTCAGTGAGATCTTGATACATCTTTGTGGCCCCGGATGAATGGATAAAGGCGAATCATGGGCTTCAGCGGAGGATTAAATTCCGCAACTCCATGTCCTTTGGAACCACAAGGGCTGTCTTAACCTCACAACACCATGCTCATCCTCGTAAAAGCACTTGGTCGTTCCGCCTTTGACATTTGCCTTAATGTGGCTCACTCCCAAACCGATCGCCGAGCGGACTTGATCCGATCCACCAAGGTTGGTTGCACAACCATGGCAGCGAGAAATCCATGCTCAACTATCTCCAAGTTGAGACGCCGGAATGCTTCGAGAAGAGAGGGCTAATGCTCCTTGAGCACTAAGGCATTACAATGCGCTTTATGATTAAGCGATCTAAGCAATCTACATTCGCCTTGCCCGATGGTAGTGAATACCCATATCATAATCCTTGATCAACTCCAACCATCTCCTTTGCCCGAGGTTCAGTCGGGTTGGGTGAACAAATACTTTAGGCTCTTGTGATCCGAATACACCTCACAACGACACCGATTAGGTAATGTCGCCAAATCTTAAGTGCATGAATCACGAAGCCAACTCCAAATCATGAGTAGGGTAGTTGAGTTCATGAGGTCTCAATTGCCTTGATGCATAGGCCACTACCTTGCCTTCTTGCATAAGGACACAACCAAGGCCTCGACGAGAAGCATCGCAAAAGATATCGAAGCTTCGATGGATATCAGGAAGAACAAGAACAGGAGCGGTGGTCAAACGCTTCTTGAGTATTTGGAAACTTTCCTCACACTCGGCGGACCACAAGAACTTCTTGTCCTTCTTGAGCAACTCCACATCGGCCATGATCTTGGAGAAGTTCTCGATAAAGCGACGATAATATCCCGCTAAACCGAGAAAACTCCGCACATCGGTGACCTAAATAGGTCGACTCCATGAAAGAACATCACGACCTTGTTAGGATCAACGGCTACGCCCCTATTTGAAAGAATATGGCATAAGAAAGCCACTTCCTTCAACCGAATGCACACTTGTCGAACTTCGCAGACAACCGGTGCTCACGTAGCTTGCCTAACACAAGCCTCAGATGTCGATCATGTTCCTCATCGTTCTTGGAATAGATAAGAATATCATCGATGAAGACCACGACAAACTTATCCAAATACTCCATGAATACCGAATTCATGAGATTCATGAACAAGGCAGAGCATTGGTTGTTTAATGACATGACAAGATACTCATACAAGCCATAGCGAGTAGAGAATGTCGTTTTGGAATATCCTCAGGCGAATCTTAACTCGATGATATCCCACTCTCAAATCAATCTTGGAGAAAACTCGAGCTCCAACCAATTGATCGAAGAGATCGTCGATGCGGGCAATGGATACTTGTTTTCATCATCACTTCATTAAGTGGGCGGTAATCAACGACATGCGTAAAGTACCGCCTTCTTCTTTACGAAGATTGCCGGACAACCCCAAGGAGATGAGCTAGGCTAATGAAACCCTTCTCTTGCAGCTCACTTAATCGCTTCTTCAACTCCACCAACTCGCTCGGTGGCATCCGTAAGGCCTCTTTGAGATAGGGGCGGTACGGAGCCAACTCGATGACAAACTCGAGGTCTCGAACGGTGGCATCCTCGAAGATCAGCGGAAAGACATCGACAAAGTCACAAACTGTTGGGACTTCGCTAATATCTAGAGCGGCTTCGCTTCTGCCGCCAAGAGATGAGGATCTAGCAGCTTTTGTGAGAAGCAAACCCGCCACCGAAGAACTAGACAGAGAGATGAGCTTCTGGCGCAATCGATTTGTCCCATGTGCCGAGACACCAATCCATGCCAAGAATCACATCTAGACTCATTGAATGGAGAAGGATAAGGTTTGCTAAGAACCCTACGCCTTCGATCTCGATAGGGACATCCCTACACTCAATCTCAGCTCTCAACTCCAACCAGAGAGCGAATGAGTAGCGGACCGACAATGGAGAGGAAAGAAGCTCTCCAAAGAGCAAAAGACTCGTAAACAAAGGAATGAGATGCTCCTGAATCAAACAAAACAAGAGCGAGGTGAGAGTTAATGTAAAGTGTACCTAGCACGACGCCGGGTGCCTCCTGAGCCTCCTCTGCGGTGATGGCGTTGACGCGACCACTACCCACACCTTGGGTAGCCGGGACGATCTTCTGGTCCTGAGATGCACCACCTCCTAGCCCGCGTCCTCCATTAGGACGAGGGGCTGCTCCTGTCTTCTTAGGGCATTGGTTCGCATAATGCCCCTTCTGGTTGCATGAGAAACATGTGACCCGGCAACTGGGTTAGGGGGCTCTCACGACTCGCAGTGCACGGATCGACACGGCCTGCGAAGGACGAGGAACAGGGGCAAGTGACCTCGGGGGCGCCGAAGAATGAGAGTGGTACCCCTGAGACTGCCCGAAACGAGGGCGGGAAGAACTGGGCCTGGAAGTCTTATAGGTCTCCCACTTGCGCTATGGAATCCATAAGCTCCCGAGCCGCATGCTCGCCGACGATGGCCTTGTCGACCAAGGTCTGAAAATCGTGAAAGTCGGCAATGGATAGCTTGTCCTTCACTCCCTGACAAGCCGCGCTCGAACTTGGCCCGCTTGGCCATATCGGGTTACGCCTCGTGAGCATAACGAGCCGATGGTTGAACTCGTACACATACTCCATGATCGAGCTACGCCTTGCTTGAGCGCGAAGAAACTCGCTTCTTGATTCCATCAAGCCGGCAGGATGTGAGCCCGACGGAAGGCAAAGACGGAACTCCTCCCAAGAGACGGTGTGATCCACGGGCTGCATGGCGAGAAAGTTCTCCCACCATGACAAAGCCGCACCCTCCAACGGTGCGATGCGTAACAGCGCCTTCTCGTGCTCGCATCAAGGCGATGCGGCTTACGCTCCACCGCACGGCCAATCGTCCGCATCCAAAGGGTCCTCGGACCGAAAAGGTAGTGGGCCGAGTACGAAGAAACTCCATGAGTCCTCCCGCAGGCCGATGGGCATTCTCGCCCAGATCCTCAAGCTCCGGAAAGTGCAAGAGGTTATGCGCGATGACGCCCAAAGAGAACTTCTCCGGCCATCCGGCGGTTGCGCTTATCTCAAGAAGAACTCGGCCATGGTCCGGAGGAGGAGGAAGCTCCTCGTCAGGACCGGTGGATCGCCTTGGCCGCCACGAAAAGGCCCGCCATCTGTTACAAACGAATTTTTGGTTAGCAACTAGACCAAAAATTAAGCCTTAAAGAAAGCAAAAGCGATCGATTAGGGAATGGAGATCACCCTAAACGAAAAGCCAACGCAGCGGTAATTAAACTTTAACAAGCTTCTAAAAGACTCCAAAACAGCCAAGAAACACCAAAAGAAGCTCAACTTCTCAACGCTCAACTAACCCGTATTGAATGAACGAGTAATTGATCGAGAAGATTAAAATTCAGATTGTAAAGTGAGAGCTAATGTCTGCTAAAGAGCAAGGTTAAGGCAGCGAAATAAGTGTTAGATACTTAGCTAACTAGTATCACATCTTACCCTTTTATTCCCACAAGTTTTAGTTGATTAACCTCTCATTATCTATCCTAATTAGAAACCTTGAGATCTGCTGTCCTGAAATTTGATGCTTGCTGTCCAGATTTCAGATCCAAGCTCCTCGTCAATCACCGACTCGTAACTTCAAAACCTTGTAATGGGCAGCTCACACTTCAATTTGCCAATCTCATTGGTTCTCCCAAAACCCGTGTTATCGATTAATGGGGTCTATCTTTTGAGATGAGGAAAGGAAAACAACGTTTAAACTCAAATTAGGGTGAGATGAGAAGAGAAAGCTAAGATAGGTAAGGAATAAAATTCGAGAATTTACCTAAGCTTTCAAAACTCATTTATACTTTGAAAATAAGTTTTCAAAATGTCCTAAAGATTTACCAAGCTTGCGTTTACGGTCATAATGGCTCGATACCAACTTTTAGAGACCTCGACATTTATTAGGCTCATAATACTTAGTCATCCAATTGACCCTAGTATTATCAACCAAATAAACCCGGTCTCGAGAGATGTATACTTCCCGAATGCAAGATACATACCTCACAACAAAAGAATGTATCAATTCCATACAACACATAGAACATAAGCAACAAACCGAAGTTAACATTAATATGGAATAGATATTACAAAAGAGAGGCCCTTAGGCCAAATAGCAATAATTACAAAAAGATAACAATGAAGCAAAAGTGCCATAAAGATGGCTATAACACAAAGCCAATCGGTGTGCCTTAACCCCTAGGCATCTGGGACCGACCGCCAAGCTAGTCGTCAAGAAAGCGCAACACGTAGCACAAAAGAGAGGCTCTAGGAGCTCTCCTTCTTCTCGCAACAAAAGCCACAAAATTGCCACAACCCAGGCAGATGAGTACATAAAGTACTCCGCAAGACTTACGTGTGAGATAATGTAACTATAAATAGCTACATGCAAGCTTTATTTAAGTGGATGAGGCTTTGGACTCATTTTAGCATAAAGCAACATTTATTTGCAATAACATAATAGATTGAAGGCAATTTGGCAAAGCATTTTTAAATGTTGAAATAACAACGCGATAATAACATAATAACAACAACAAGAACAACCCGAAGTGACTAACCCAAGTCACCACAACAATAGCATGAACTCCCTGCTCATACCAACCATGTCAAGTTTTAATTAAAGGTTGTAGTCTAGTCTTGAACGACCTTACCAAGCATGTCCATAACCTGGGGACGAGGCTATTCAATAGTTTTATCCTGCAGGGTGTACCAATGTACCCACACCGCATCGCCTTTCCTTTAGGCACACTACCTTTGGTGTGCAAGCACGGCTAAGTCCTACGAGACATTTCCAATGGACGATGCTAATTACGAGTCAAGAACCCACGGGGACAAGACACATTAGGCAGCCCTAACCGGTCCGCCAATGCTCCCTCCCAACACCACACACACAGATTTTATTAAAACATACCCACCAACCAGCTCATAATTAACACCTCCCAAAGTACTTAGTCAAGAGAGGTCCCATATCCCCTCGTGTGGTTAGCACGCAAAAGCGCTTGGCTTAGTGACCCAAGTACTTGGTCCTTAGGGACCCGGCATACCACCACATTCCAAAACCGCACCATCCATCCAATATGCCCAAGTCTAAATCGACATTTTATTTTCAGTTTTTGATTTTACAATTAATCAAAGCACAAGTGCTGGACATATAGGAGGAATAATTATACTTGTGTGATCAAGACCATCGACTATGTCGATGATCGCCATTACTACCGATAGCTAAGCATGTCTAAGCGGTTTAAACGCAACTACTAAGTGATAAGAGCTCATCCAACGAGCTCAAACCACAGCGAATAACCTAGGCTCATTGGTAGTAGAGGATAACAATTCCTACAGATTATGCAACTATAGGAAAGCTAGCGACATTTAACACAAAGTAGCATGCATACATAGAAGTAAAACAAAGTAGTAAGCTTTAAAGTAATGGGACAATGATGGAAATGGTCAAACTGCTTGCCTTGCTGCTGGTCGCTTTGTTATGGAGGGTCGCTTATGGATCACCACAAATGTCGAAACCTAACGGAAAAACGATAAAGAACCGATAAGAACGATTTAAAACAACAAGACAGCACAGCAAACGAACTCCAAATTCTCTGAAATTTCTACAGCAGTAAGAGGGTGATTTTAGGAATTTAGCAACAAGAACCAATGGATTTGGATTCTTAATGCAAAAGTTATGAGCAAAACAATTCTGCTCAGCCCTGAAAATACCAAACTGCACTATTCACTAATTTAATTATGAGGCAACAATTTCTAGAAAAGTGGTGAGGCTAAGATTTTTACTGTGAAACCAGCACCTCATGAGATGAATAACACAATTGAGTTCATCCCATTTGGAGCTATATTGCACTTTCTATAATTTTTCAAAAACAAGAACTTGAACAAAATTATAATGCACAAGTCCTTATTTCTATAACAGCAATATGCTCAAATCTAATTTTTACAGTGAGTTCACTAATAGAGGAAGCTAACAAAGTTGGTCTCATTCAAAAATAACCTACAGAACATTAGTTATGGGTTTTACAAGTTAAACCTAAATTTTGAGGGTATTATCCAAAAGGAGTACTAAAACCTATGGCAAAACTGTGCTCTGGAGCTGAACTCAACTTACAACCATTTTTGGATTAAAGTCAAGTTTAAGACAGAGCTAACACAATTTGAATGACCTCAAAAGGATTTAAAATGAAAAAGATATGAAATTCTAAAGTCTACCTCATTTAGGTTAGTACTTAAGAATTTCTTGACCTTCCTATCATTCACAAAGACATGGGAGGTCGTGAGCCACAGATCTAAGATCTAACGGCTCGCACCTCCCAGAGAACAACACACATGCACATGGGAGGTCCAGAGGTCTGGACCTCCTAACCACGCACATGCGCGAGGTGAGGGAGGTCATGGCCGTAGATGGAAGATCTAACGGACCACAACATGGAAGGGAGGTCGGGAACGGACCAGATTAAAAGGAGGTCCTCAACGGTGAGATGACCTCGAGGAGGTCCCAGAGGAGGTCCTCAACGCCACTGCACCTCCGTGGAGGTCTCGACGGCTAAGATTGCGCCAGGAGGTCTTGGACGCCCAGATCTCCTTGGAGGAGGTCCGATGTCCAGATCCATAAGCTAGAATTAGCGCACGACACGCACGCCGCTATGGACAAGAGATTAAATCTTGGGACCACGAGGAGGTCCATGGGAGGACTTAATGGCGCGCAAGAAATGGTGGATTTAAGACGTTAAGACACACCAAATGAATTCAATGATGGGAGCAATGATAAGCGCATTAACTCGGTGGATCTTTTGTCCTAAAACGACAACGACGCCGCTGCGTTGCGTCCGACAAAAACCGTGTTCAAATATTTGGTTCTCGGCGATGTAGACCTCGCCGCCGGGATCCAATGGTACCGATTGGTTCGCAATAACCACGCGCACCTAACGGATCTTCTCAACAGCAAAGACGGTTTTGAACGCCGGTGAGCCGAGAGAGACAGAGGTGACCAAGACGGCAAAACCGAAAAGCAAAAATGAGCTCCATGACAAACAAGCTTATGCCAAACTAAAGCTCCATGAGATCATTCATAGTGGTGCCAAGACTAAGGGACTAACAGGCTTACCCGATGGTCCTAAGGTGCCGGGAGGTCGTGGAGGTGGTGGCGGGAGTTGGGGAAGACAGGGCTTCACTACCAAAGCTCCGACTTCAAGTCCGACTTTGTCCTCCTCTGAAAAGCGCCCAAACAAACTAAGTTAGGGTTAACTTCCAGAGGTTTGGGGAGCACAAAATGAACGAGGGTGGAAGAGGGAGCCACGGGAACCCTTGAGCTACCGAGAAGCTCCAAGGACATCAACAATGGCGACCACTAGTGAGGTGAGTGAGTGTTAGTGGAGGAGGAGCTCACCACGCACAAAGTGCAAGGCCGAGGTCAATTAGGTGCAAAGGAAGCCAAGGAGGCTTCAAGGGTACTTTATAACCTGATTGAAGGTGATGAGTGGGGCTAAGCTCCATGGTGAGCTTAGCCCACTGGCCGGTCCATGAGGTGGACAAGACATGGGCCGACAAGGGAGTGCTCGGGCTTGACTCGAGAGGCTAAAAGTCGACCAAGCATTAAATGCGGTCAAGAAAGAGTCATGAAGTGTACCCCAAGGTCAGACACGCAATAAATGCACTGCTCAGAGCTTGCCCGCGCGCCAGAGGAAGGAGAAGAACAGGGGAGGTCTTAGTGGCCGTTGGATAAGACCTGGGAGAGGTCCTAACCATCGGATCCTATTTTGAACCGTTATGTTTTAAGTGGCTGGGTGGAGGTCCCAGCCACACGATCAAGGGCGAGGAGGTCATGGCCCTCCGATCTCCTTACGTGAAAACGCATGTGAGGAAATGGACAGGAGGTCCAAAGCGTTGGATCTCCATCCAACGGTGCGGACCTCCGGTTGGGACTTAATGCACGCTAACATAAGAGATCGAGGGGAGGTCATGGCCTTTGGATGCAAACCAAGGGCATGGACCTCATCAAGGCGGAGGACCTTGTCAGTAATATGCCAGAGGAGGTCGTGGCCTTTGGATGTAAATCCAACGGCCACGACCTCGCTGAGTACAAAGGGAGGTCGAGCGGTTGGATGTAAATCAACAATGATGACCTCGCCAAGGTGGAAGGTGGTTTTTTTGAGGTTGATAACCATGGGAGGTCGAGGCGGCTGGATCTTAATCCAAGGGCCAAGACCTCAACAAGGCGGAAGGTCTTTGGGATTTAACGCATGAGGGAGGTCATGATCGTGATCTTTGATCCAGCCGGTGACTCGATGAGGTGGGGAGGTCTTAAGCGAGAACGTTTGAGGAGGAGGTCGTGGGTGTTGGATGTAAATCCAACGGCCACGACCTCAACTAAATGCAAAGAGGGTCTTACTGGCTGTAACGCGGGAGGCGGGAGGTCCTAAGCAAAGTTGACTGAGAGGAGGTCGTGGCGGTTGGATGTAGATCCAACACCACGACTGATCAAGGTGGAGATGAGGTCTGCCGAGGTGCGGACATGGTTGGGCTGGACCACTTTGAACATGGCTAGCCCAAGGAACAAAGGTGGTTTTAAATTTTGTTTCTACAAATGAGACTTTGCAAAATTGTTTGGGCTAGCAAATGAACTCCAAATTTGATGAAATTTTAACTAGAGCTTACTGACATTAAGATGAACCTGTAATAAAATTTCCAGAGGTTATTATGCAATGCATTTTTCTCAGGAAATTTATTAAGGTCGTTTAATGATTCATTTTACCTCCAAAAATTATCAAACTAGTTTTACAACTTGTGATATTTTTCAGAGGGGTCCCACCTCAGTTTTAGGACCAAGGAAGATACTTTCCAATTGTTTGGCACAAGATTTGAGAGAATTGGAAAATGAATTTGACTTTTGGTCAACAAGAGCTTTGTGTTCTTGGTTTACACAACTCTTGGACAAGAATTACATGAGATTGTAAGGGTTTTCAAGTTGTGAGAAAAATTTTTAATTTCTACACATATAATTATACTTGAATAACCCTGATTATACATTTGGGATGTTACAAGTCCACACACCCAACCACCGCAGCCAAGGCATTACACGCGCGGGCACCACTCGTAAGCATTTCTTTCACAAGATTGATTTTCGGCCAACGCGTTGACTTCCGTAAAGTTTTAACTTCATCCCCATGAAATGGCAGCCAGAGATGCGTTGCCACTTCTTCCAGTGGATCGACGGCCCGGAGATGTACGACAGGGCATTCATCCAGCAGAAATATATGCTGAACTACTCGGTGCGGGCGAGAACCGTCGCGGTGGAAACCTTACGCATCGGACCTGTTGAGGACGCACCGGCGAGCCCAGAGTCGCCTTGGCGTAATCCATGTAGACGACGTGAGTTATGAAGAATTTACATCCTTTTTACGTTTTTCACTTACATCATACAATCACAGGACATGGACGACTTCGACATACCTGCCCCACGTGGACAGCCCCGCGACAAGGGCAAGGGAAAGGCTCATCTTGGCCGAGCCGGCCGACACAGCGTTCCGATGCCGCAGCATTCAGATCCACGACGTGAGTTACGAAGAATTTACATCATTCTTACGATTTTCACTATAGGGCGCACTAACATCATGGAATCGCAGGACATGGACGACTTCGACATACCAGCCCGACGTGGGCAGTCCCGCGACAAGGGCAAGGGAAAGGCTCATGCTTGGTGAGCCCGCCAAGACAAGGTATCCGGTCGTCCGGCGAATCCAGTCGACGACGTGAGTTATGAAGAATTTACATCATTCTTCCGATTTCCACTATACGATGAACTTACATCGTGAAATCGCAGGACATGGACTACTGACATACCACCGACGTGGACACTCCGCGACAAGGGAAGGGAAGGGAAGGCCACGAGGAGTTCAATGCCGAGCTAGCAAGGAAGGGAAAATGGCCCCGTCCACGCAGAGAGGTCGATCATTACGTAGTAGTCTCCGCCCTACCCCATGTATTTTACTATCCCTAAAGGCATGTGTACTTATATGGTCCGGATGCTTGTGTCGCAGGTATCGTAGTAGTAGCGAGGATGACTAAAGCAATTAGCGGACCATCATGCCATGTCACTACGTGAAACGTGCTTCGTCGCAAGATACTCTAATGTAGTTCTTGTTCCGTGTCTCCGCTAAGCATATATTGCAAGTATGTCTTCATCGAGGAGACACTCCGTATTTTCGACATCTTCATCATCACAACGACCGCTCCTAACCCTCCAATCACATTCTGTATAAGCTTCATAAAGTACCTCATCGACTGCCTGTCTATATACGCGTATACGCTCAGACGATTTCATCGTGGAGACACTCCAATAGTCCTGATACCTTTTTATATATATGCGCTCAAACTGTGACGAAACCCTGATTTCGGATAAAAAAAACCCTACTCCTTGCCCTTATTTCTTAATGAATTTTTTTTATAAATCTCAGTGTCGATATTCATTTTCAATCAAATATAATGGAATTTCGTTTTTTTACAAAATATAATGAAATAATATTTTAACGGACGACGAAAAAAATGAAGAAATGAGGGGGGCACACTCGCCACACACGGGCAGTGTGAATCGCGCACGGGCCGGGCGAGTCGCTCGCGCCGGGCCGGGCAGTCCTCGCCGCCCGTGGACGCGAAGACGCAATTGCTTTTGAGGCCAAACTTGTAAATTATGATGAACGGAGGCTACTTTTGAAAAAAAATTTTGCTACAAGGCCAAAACAGTAAAAATTTCCTGAGGAAGGATCATTTGGACCGGCGGAGAAGCATCATGAGAAGTATTTATTTCCCCCCATGAGGAAGTATTTCCCCATGAGGATGATCTGTCATCATCGAAGCTCTCCACTAGTCCTATCTAGTAATGGCAGATTAACGACTTCTCCGGTATGTCTTGGCATGCTTTGGACTTTATGGCCTTTGCTTTGGTTTTCTCTAATATCTCAGGCAAAAAAAAAAGTCTGAAAAGCTATGAATCACTCGTCTACTTCCAGTCACAATTATTTAGCGCACACATAGCCTTCATATGGAAATAAATTCTCTGCGGGGCCTCCGCGCAGATGCTGTACATTCGGGAGAGGGGGGGGGGGGGGGGGGGCACAGTGGCCCCAGGGAGGCCTTCCCCGGAGAATTTATTTCCCTTTCATATGGTGTTCTCTATTTATATATGCAGTGAATACATTTGCTTTGCAACTTATCAAGTGGTCGTCAGATAGCTATGAAGGCATGCCATATTCATGAAAGGGAACAATGCGTATCGTATGCATTTACTTTCTGAATAGTCCAAACATATAACGTGAGCTTAATTAGTTGTGTTCCTTGCCAAGATAAAAAGGCGTCCAATAACTTTTCTTTTGGTAAATTTTGTTGATTTGACATTTCCTAACTCTAGGTATGACATTGGATGAGAGGATTAGAGTCTTCAGCACTAATTCTTTTGAGGTTGTGCTTAAAGAACTAGAGATCGACTTTGCCAAATAATTTTTTTTCTTGTCATGACTGTTTCGTCGCAGTTGTTTAGGTTATGCCTACAAGATTAATCAACTTCGTTCTTGATACTGTACACACTCATGACGTATCTCACAATATCATATTCAATCCAATGTCACTGCACATAATAAGGGGTGTTATAATGGAATAGGCAAAGGAAAGCATGCGTGAAGCCCGTCATACCAGCACTGTCCTTCCCACTAGGTCAGTATCAGTAAGAACATTGTCATCGACAAGGATGACAAGCACTTCTGTAATATCTCTTGGTTGGCGAAACCAGGATTTCGTCACAGCCTGGAGGAAGGATGGAGGCCACTATTATTTACTATTATTTACACTGGGAGGGAAGGCTGTATCCTGAGCTTATCTAATCTAGACTTTGCACTGGCAAATATGCCATGCCCCAGGCTGCTATGGGCCTAGATCTACCCCTGGTCATACCCAATACTTTCTCTAATATCTCGTACAGAGACTAACCCAATTAGCTCTGAGCCTGTCATTGCCCACTTCATGTAGTGTTTAAGCTGCACTCAAATAACTTCCATAGTTCATTTCCATGCATATATTCAGTGAAGAAAATTGATTGTGACTAATCAAGTCAATATCACATATTTATGAAGGCATACCGTGTTCATGGAAGAGCATAATGCATTAGGCTTGCATTTGGTAGCTATGTGAGCTTCCTGAAATGCCCAAATAACTTAAATATTGTGTTCTCTGGTGAAAGAGAAAACAGTAACTAATCCGTTGTGTCTGAGAATTAGAACTCAGGAACTGGACCATCCTTTTGTATTTCACGGAAGAGATAAATGCAATTTTTTTCTGATTATTAATTAATTGACTAATTATGGTTCAAACAAACCGAGTGAGAAGGTACCAAGCAGCAAAAACCGAATACAAGGGCTTTGTACACGTAATTGTTTTCACATCGAGAAGAACACTGAGTTCCATTTCATGTAACAATAACTGTAAAACAAACACGATTAACACATTGGCCATGGCAAGACATGCGTGGTCTCCTCCACTCACTTGGCACGGCGATACCTGTCAGGCCTGCTCACTTATTATCTACTTCCCTCTGCTCCCTTCCTCACCCATATATACTCTAATTCATCAGATCATGACCCACACACAATTCACTCACTTATGGACGATCAAACAGGTAAAGAGATGGCAGCCAAAGAAGGCCGTCAAAGGAGCTCTTACACCCCATCCAGTTTAGTACGAGTAAGAATATATTGCGACGCCCCGTGTCATTACCTTGAGGGTAATCACACTTAGGTATACGGATTACTATTCGCTTGCCCAGTAGAATACTGCTCCAACAAATAGTAAGCCATTTATCAGAGTTGACGCAGCAGAACAATAAAATAGGAACTGCTCTTTATTACAACAAAGAGCTACACAAGACTATAGTTCTTATTACAAGTATTACACTGAGATACAAAAAGGAGCTTTCTACTTCTCTAAGCTAATCGATGTATTGGTCGCCTATTCGTCCCAGCGTCAAAGATGGCGTTCATCTCGCTCTGGTCCTCATAATCACCGCCTTCCTCTTCTACAGTTGCACTGGTACCTGCAGGCTCCTCATCCTACTCGGGATAACTCCCGGCCGGATTTGGATCTAAGCAAGGGGAGAGATAGCAAGAGTGAGTACTATAGTGTACTCTGCAAGCATTAATAGCTAAAATGTATCTGATGACTCTATCTCTTATCCTTATCAAATTCCTACCTCATCTCTTATTCTGAAAATAGTCATTAAAACTTAGGTTGCAATTTTAATTCCGAAAATACTACTTGATTACTCGGAGAGAAGATAGACCCCCGACAGTTCCTGTAGACCCCAATCCAGGAGACTGGCATGAATTCATGATTTGATAGCACTGCACAGGCTTATACCACTTTACCCATAGTTATTCTCGAGCTCTAAATGAGTCGGGTCCCCTGCATTTCCTTTGATGCGCAGTTCGAGTTCGAGAATCTGAGCGTTTTCAAGTTACGTGATTAAGTCTCCACCCATTACTTTCGGTCGGTCTTTGATTTAATCACGCCGACCTCGCCATACACCGAGTTCTAGTAATGTTGGTTAGGCGGCTCGTCCGCGCCCAACACTCCACCTTGGGGCGGCTCACTGTGCCCAAACACTCCAATGTGATCCGTTGTGGAGATCATAATTACGTAATAAAGTAGCATTTTCGCTTCACTAAACGGGAAAATGGTTGGTACTAAATTACGACCTCTAAGCGAGTAAGAGTTTTGTTTGTCCTTATATTATAACCACCGTAAAAAGGGACTCACCTCTTACCTCATCATCGTCATAAATCGTCATGTTTCCCTTTGGGCCCCTTTACCAAACCTAGTAATTCTCATCTCTTTTCTCTACTCATTCTCATTTCTTATCTTCATCTCATTTTCATCTTTCTTATCATTTTCATCTTTATCTCATTTATTCGATTTACTTTTTGAGAAATAGTTTTGATGCAATACATATAAGATAAAGCAAGATACGGTTTACATTTAATATAGCTATGTTAATGAACAAGGGAGTAGCTTGTTCATGAATCATAGGAAAGACCGTCACAATCTGAAATTGATATTAGCTATTCCTGTTGATTCACCCGCTGCAATTTATACGATGGTGCAAAATAATAAATACATAATTAAATACTTAGCAATAATATGTGCGACTATGTGCATACTAGTCGAATGATTCTTTTGTTAGCAGATCTTAGTTTAATAACGGTTTGAAACCCCATTAAGTTAGCACTCTCCAAATAGCGGTCGTTCTACGATTTATCGGCTCTAGGTTAGGATGGTTGACATTCACGCTTTTATTGATGAAAATAAATTACTACACATAATTGCATATTACTAGGTCTAACAAATTTTATTCGTGCAAAACTAAGTCTACCAAATTTTATTCGGGCAACTAAACGATTAACTTGATTTTATGCCGGTGCTAAATAAATGAATCCATTTGAATAAATTATCTCTAACGCTCAAATTACTTATTTACTTAATTTTGGGATTTTATCGGCGACTAACTCAAATCTGAAGTTTCAAATTAATTTCTACGCATTTTCCGCCTTTAATTCCTACTGGTCAATATACAGCTAAATAATCTAACGCAGATTAAATAACCTCCCTAACTAGTGAGTCAAATGAAAATCGCACTTAAATTTACTAACTCAAATCTTCTACCTAAATTGAAATTTTACAACAATTTCTACAAAATTTTCCTCTTTCTTATTTTCTTTCTTTCTTTCCTCTATCTCCTTTTTCCCATTTTCTATTTCTTCCTTTCCACTTTAACCCTACCGGCCGACTCCTATTCCTATTTCTTCCTCCCCCAATCTCTTTCCTCCCCTTTCACCCGATCTTTGCCGCCACACTGGCTCCCCACTTGGCCAGCCCGCTTGGCTCCTCCCCCACAGCTCGGCCGGATCCACCTTGGCGCCACCTCGTCCCTTCGCCGCCTCAGGTCCTGCGCCCCAGCACAGTGATGTCTGCTCACAGCCTCGGCCCCGGCCTGCTCCTTGGCTCGCCATCGTCGCCACCTCCTCGGTGCCTCCTATCGGCCCCTCAACAACCCGGCGCCGCCTCTCCTGCTTGCCGGCCCCCACCGACACCTCGGCCCAGCCTCCTCTACGCCGCCGCACCCCACGGCCTCCTCTGGGTTTCCCCTTGGCTCGACCTCCTCTCGGCACGGCCGAAGGCCAGCGCCGCCCTAGGCTCCCTCTCTGCGGCTTGGCCTAGGGCCGCCGCCGCTACTCTACGGCTCGCCCTAGCCCTGGCCGGTTCCTTCTCTTCCCCTAACCCCCTCTGATAACCTAGATTTTCATGATTTGGTTGATTTCTTTTACTTATGCTTACTGAGATTGATTTGATGCATTACTTGATACGGTTTTGCTTATTGATGTTTGCTATTTCATTATTATGCATGATATGGTGATGAGGTGGGCTGCTGGAGGCTGGGTTCTGGTGATGCTTGATGATTGCAGATAGAGGTGGGGGATGGTTCATCCTGGGTTCCTGAGGTACCTCTCTTTCCTCCCTAACCCCTTGCTCTGTGATGTGATGCTGAGAGATCCATGTTGATGCTGCTGTGAGATGCTCTACTTGTGAATGATGAGTGTGTGTAGTGCATACTGAGGTGTACTGGGGTTACCTCTGGTTGGGATTTGAGGTGGGGGAAGAGGATGGTAGCGCCGGCTTCGAGCTGGTGCTCTTCTCTTCTCCCTGCCATGGGTGATTTGCAAGCTGTGATGACGGGGTGCTGAGCTTGCCTTGGTTCCCTTGCTGCTTTGTTGCCTTGCTTGGCCTTGCCTTCGGCTGGTTTGGGAATGGGGAATGGAAGGGACTGGGTGGTCTGGGGAGGCTTGTGCAGGGCAGTGGCCTTTGTGTGGGAGAATGGTAGGCTGGTGGCCTTCGGTTGACTTATCCCCTTCCTGTTGGGCTGACTTATCCCCTTCCTGTTGGGCTGACTTATCTCTTGCCTAGCTTATCTCTTGCCTGTGCATTACCCTTTTTACCATTTCCTATTCTTTTTTATTAGTATGGTCCTATCCCCTGGTCTTCCTTTTGCCTTTGCTTAATCTCCCTAATTACTACGCCCTTCCTGAAGGCTTGATTAGTCCACTACTTCACTTGGGGCTTCTAGTTCTTGGTGGACAGTGGAAGGTGGAGGGCAGTGGGTTTGGTTTTGGGGCTTGGATGGTTGCGTTGGCCGTGCTGGTTGTCGCCGTGAGGTTGATGACTGCACGTCGGTGCTCCTTCTTCCCCTTGTGCCTCCCCTCCTTTTTGGTGGCTTGGAGTTGGCGGCGGCTTGGTGTAGGCTGGTCTTTGAGCTCTGGCTTGCCTCCCTCTCTCTTGTGGATGTGAAAATGGGAATGGGGGAAGGGCTTGGGCTGTGGGTGATCTTATCCTTGGCTGGTTGATCTCATTCTTTGATGTGGTAACTTTGTTTTTACGGCAATCCTATTCCTTTCTACCTTGCTCCGATTTACTCTAATCCTATTACTCTCCTATGCATGGCTGCCCCCTCACTCTGATCTAAATGAGCTAACTATTGATGGATTGGGCAATGTGGCTACCACTGTGGCTTTCCGGTTGATCGGAATGATATACTGTGGTTGTGGGATTCGGATGCCCGATGATGCTTTGGCTGAGGGTTGGGTTTAATGGAATGTGAAATGTGGGCTTGTGGGACCCTATGATGCTCTGGTTGAGGGTAGGATTTAAGGAGATGTGCCTTGTGGGATTATACTGCGATTGCGGTAATTGCATAAGGTGGGTGTTGGATTCTACTGATGTCGGATGAGGAGACCCCTAGAAGTAAATGGTGCCTATTGACTCTGGTTGATCTGGCTATCTTGATTACTAAAGGAGCCGACTAACTCAGGTTGGTCAGGGTACCTTGGTGATTCGAGGGACCGGTTGACCTAGGTTGATATGGGAATCCTATTGTACTTGGGAAATTTTGACGGCAACCTCTCTCCCTTCTAACTAGCTATTACTGCCTTCTTTTTGTTTGGCTAACTATTTTCTAAGCTTTTTGGTTGCATAGGACGGAGAGGCGAAGGATGACGGAATGAGATAACAAGAAAGGATTCGATGAGATGAATGCAACAACATGAATTGTAATTTAATTTTCTTTTGTAATTAACATTGTAATTGTTTTGTAAAATTAATCCTGTATCCATTATTAGGTTGTAAAATAAATTTTGTAACAAGAATTTGGTTTGTAATATTTTAATTCTGCTTTGTAAAGGGACTGTTATAAAATCTTGGAGGTTGAAACTTTTTGTATATTTTTTGTTGTTTTGAATTGTTGATAGCAAAAATTTATACAATCAAGCGTGTTAATTATGCGTTGATCACTGTTTGATGGATTTTTAATTAACGTTAATTATAGATTACTGTTGTTTAATTTAACATAATTACGCGGGTTCTCACCTATATGAACTTATGGGCATACTTTGAACTTTATGCCACTTGCCTTGGTTTTCTCTAATATCTCAAACAAATTTTTTAGAATAACTTTCGTTATAAGAAAGCAAGATTAACGCATCGCCTATGCGAGGACGACGATGTGTTCTTTAAGTAAAGATTCCGGAGATTTTGTTGATTATATTCACGGTTTGATAACTACAGGTATGGTGCTGCAAACCATTCTTTGCCACTTGAGCTTAGAGCAACAAGTGAACGTGATTATGTGGAAAGTGGCCTCGACCACCTTAATTTCCTCCTTTCATAAGGATGTTTAGATCGAGGAATTAATGGTGGGAACGTACTAGCTAGCCGATGCCAAAATAATCCAACCAACAATCCAATCAAACAATGAATATATAGTCGAATCAAACAACCCTATCAATCGATTCTCTCTCGCCATCGGCGCCCACGATGGCAAAGCGCCGCCGCAACAAGGCCATCAGAGGCATTAAAGGCAAGAAGAGGAAGGCGACCATTTTATTTGGGGGCGACCATTTCATGAAACAATGGGATAGGATGAGATGATCCAACTACTTCTAAGGAGCCGAGATAAATCGAACTTCATGTGGATATCATGGAGATATGCTCACGATCTTAGGATAATGATACAATTGACAATGGCGTTGAGGGTTTATCGAAACACGCATTTTCGGCAAAGTTCAGATGCTGTCAGGCAATAGACGGTCAGATCGGCAAGGTCGTGGTCGGTCGGCTTGTATGTCGGCTTGTGGGTCACCCGTGGTCGGACCAGACCAAGCCTTGGGTGTAGTGGCTGGCGGTCAGACCGGCCATGGGTGACGGTCTGACCGGCCATTAAATTGTTTTGAGTTTGAAGCTGAACCAAAAATAGAGGATGTAGGCAAGAGAGAGGATTCTCCTACACTTTGACTCATAATTTTTCGAGTTTCAAGTCAAAAGTTCTATTCGTTTGAAATTTCCAGAGAGATCTCGGATTTTCAGGGAGGAAATTTGGCTAAGTCCCTTTGTTGGGCGGTCAGACCGGCCAGGTGGCGGTCAGACCGGCCTTGGGTGGTTGTCTAATCGGTTTTGACTTGTTCGTCGACCATCTTGGCGGTGATGTTTGTAAGTTAGGTCAAGTTCATGGGTTTCAGTGCATATGTGTTGCATGATGCATGTTTTGACTAACGTGGGTCAAGTTACGAAGAACTTGTTTCTGGAATCGATTTCTTTTTCTATTGTTGCGCAGGAAGCTTGGAGGTCAATGACGGTCAACGGCGAGGATGATCGGAACTAGGCTTGGAGAGCTGAGGTTCAGAACGATCGAGGATGCCGGGTGAAGTCAATGGACTCAAGCATGTCGCAAAATGGACACTGATGACTGAACGGGAAGTTCGGTGCGATGGGTTGCATCAAGCGATGCAGGGGTCGGTGTAAGTACCATGGTGGTTTCGGTGGGAGCCGGATGAGAGAGACTCGTCGACATGAAGAGAGCCGTTGATCAACCTACACGTGGCGAAGCATGGGATTGCTTCATGAAGATTGGACTCGGTCTTTAGAGAAGGAGTATTTTGGTAACTTCACCAAAATACCGCCTTGATGGCTTTTGGCTAAACCGCGGCGCAATACGGCGTATGGAGAAGTGGTTTAGGTCAAGAGAAGATGAAGACGACACTTTAAAATACGTGCATGAGTGAAACTCGTTTGTATGTGGGCTTAACGGGTGCCCATTAGGGATATCCTTCTAGAAGCTAGCCTCCATTATAAATAGGGGAGGGTGCTGGTTGTGCATCCCCCAACCCTTGTATTGAAGAAACCCTAGTTTGTATTTAGGGAGAGGATAGTGGAGAGGTTAGGGTTCTAGAGAGTTGGATTGATTGTGTACTCAAGTGTTGAGCTTTGGTCCTTTAGGATGGAGTGATTGTAAACCAACATCAATTTCAAATCAATCCAAGTAAGATTTTTTAAAGATGAATCTCTTCTTGTTCTTACTATCTCTTTTATGATTTTGGGGCTTTCTTTGATCCTTCGGTTTTTCTTTGATTTCTGGGCTAGATCTTACTTGCTGTGATATGTGGGAATGTATCTAGGATCATCTTGATCATCTATTACCCACGAGCAAGTTTTTTGATCATATTTTAGTTTTGACTTGGTTTTGAAGTAACCTTCACTCAAATAGAAAAAGGTCGAAACTTTTGCAATGATTTTCACGATCCTTGATTGGAATAGATTTCTGACATCCTAGAGAAGATATGTTTCAAGTTTTGTGAAGTTTAGAGTTGTGAATCAAAAGTTAGACTAATTTGTGATTTTAAGTTCGAGTTGGTTTCACTGTTCATCGTGCTAGAGGTCAGATCGCCCCTAGTGAGATGTCTGACCGCTAGGCCAGTCAGACCGCCCATTTGAAAGGTCTGACCGCCCAACCTTTTTGGTTTTGAGTTTTTAGTGATTTTAGTCCATTTCCTTTGGGGTTTTGATTGGATTCAATACAAGTCTTTCACTATGTTTGTATATTGATCTTCATAGCTCTCATAGCTATTGAAGTAAAAATCGTGTTGAATCCAACCAATATAAAAAAGAGACAGCGCTCCTATTCACCTTCCTCTAATCGTCTTTTCGTCCAACGCTTCAGCAACTCACCTCCAAGCTCCTCCAAGAAGCATGAGATGAACTAGAGGCCGAAGACGCGCTGGATCACGCCGACAGCTGAGAAGCCCAAGAGCCAGGCAGCCAAAGGCCCAACCTAATAGCAAGTTAATGGGACATGGCTGACTTTCTTTTTCTGATTTTCTCTAATAAAATGCTTTCTTTCTTCTGTTTTCCAATTTACTGTGGCTGCTGTGCTCCACGGCCCGAACCGTGCTCAGTTACCGCGACGCCCAACCACCACCTGATCACCTCCATCCCGAGGATGGCTACTCCGGCCGGTGCAGGGACGCCGGAAGCAGCGGCGCCGTTCTCCGCTGACTGGAGGGAGCGGATCATGGTCCCCGCGGCGGTCGCCGGTGAGCCGCTACCACCCACCACCCACCGCCCATTCCCATCCCCGCCTCCGTTTCTTGGAGTCAAGAACTCGTCCTGGCTGTCACTAACATGGGGAGATGTTTCTGATCCTTCGGATTTGTTGATTTGGTTGCTTTGTAGGTGTGCTTGGAGCTGGGTTCGGGCTGCTGTCGCGGCACCGGGTGCGCCTTGGCGCCTTCCGCGCCGCCGCCAACTACACCGCCAACATCTCCATCGTCGCCGAATGCTCCGGCGGTGAGGTCTCTAACGCGGTGACATCATATTTCTACAATTACTTATGTTATGAAGTTTGTAACTTTGAGCTGAACTGAATCCTTGGTACTTCGATTTTGGATGGTTGGAGTAGAGTTTCTTCACTGAGTTTGATGGTTATGGAGGATGGTTGCCTGATGTGGGAGGGGAGTAGTGGACTTGGTGTGCTTTACTCTGTTCAGCATTTAGATGTAGATTTAACTTAATACAAGATAAATTGTTTACTGTTAGCCTAATATGGTGTCTGTCTGATAAATGTAATTCTTTCTGAATTATCAGCAATTCAGCATGATAGAAAGGCACCACGGCTGTGTTGCCAGATGGAGGGTTGAGGTTTGTAATATCCTGAGGGCCGCTGTGTTACCGCTCTTATAGTTTGGTTGGGGATGTGTTGTTATGTTTTATGAATCATAGGACTGAAATGATCTTGGAGGCAGGCTTTTTTTTTCTCTTAGAACCACGGAAGTGGTTTAGATGATATCATGATATAGATTGCTTTTCCAATTTCTAATGCCTTTGTTTGAGATGTCGATCTTTTCAACTTTCTACCATTGAACAAGGGGATTTTGGTTTCCAGTGAAGTTGTTAATCATTTTCGTGTGCGGTGGAATGGATGTGGTACCTGGCCATGTTATGAATGGTTATCAAACAGTTATGCTCAGACCATACTACCATAGTTTATTCTTAAATCCATCCACTCCTTCCACAGAGTAGGGCTTTCTAGGATAGGGGAATATGATCGACCATTATACCCTGTACAGTGTACAGGCTGTAGTTTGTGCTATTAACGTATACATGGTTAATACAAATAGAAGAATGATTATATTAGCTTGTTTTCAGTGTCTTGTTGTCATTCAGCAAAATTGTAATTGTCACGTCCTAGCGAACGTATTGGGTAATCGTGTGTCATAGGAGGCTTTGGCCCAGGCTTCCTTCTTGGAGCCATGGCTCAGATAGGTGGGAGCAAGCTCCCTGGAGAGAAGATGCGCAAGGGGGAGGGCGCACTAGGGTTCGGCAGGGAGAGAGAATTGAGAGAGAGATTGGAAATAACTTCTTGATTGCCTTCTCAATAGATAGCCGGCTCCTTATATTGTGGAGTGGCCCCGAACAATTGGAATCTAATCCTACCATATCTCTAAGTGGCTTAAGGCCCAAGCAAAGCAAATGAATTACAACTCTATCTCTAAATAAGGAAACTAATCTCCTAATGAGATGCGGCAGCCGAAGGCTCTGCCCTAGCGCTGTCCTTGGCATGCCGGTCACATGTGCGCCCCCACATGACATCTCTCCCCCTTTTCGAACAGCTCGTCCGTGAGCTGAAAAGATGGATAGTGGAGGCGAAACTCATCCACGCGTTCCCATGATGCATCAGTTGGTGCGAGACCTTCCCATTGCACCAATACTTCCCAATTGTTGCGAATAAGACGTGCGCGAAGGACTGAAGATGGCTGTGGACAGACACGGCCATGCTGTATCTCTGTAAGGGCAGGTGGAGCTACTAGCGGTTCTCCACGGAATGGCTTGAGTTAACTAACAGGAAAGACATTACGAAGACGAGATCACAGAGGAAGCTCCAAGCTATAAGCCACCGAGCCAATTTTGTCCAGTATCTTATATGGACCATAGAATCAAGGCGTGAGTTTGTTGTTGCTGCGAACCACTAGCGAAGCAGCATGGCGATGCAATAGACAAAGTCACACCCAATCACCGGTCTGAAAATGCAATTTGCGGTGTTTCTCATCATAGTGCTTGTAGGAGGCGATCACAGACATCCGAAAGGAGTTCATCACGATTGGATAGTAGCTGTTCTACCGCAACTACCTTGCTGTTGCCACGGTCAAAGGAGCGTAGGGAGGGAGGTTCTCTTCCATAGACCACCTTGAATGGCGTGTCTGTGAGTGAAGTATGAAAAGAGGTGTTGTAGTAATATTCCGCCCAAGGTAGCCATTGTAACCATTGATGAGGGCGATCTCCACTGAGACATATCAGGTACATGGCTACTACTTTATTGAGGGCCTCCGTTTGTCCATCCGATTGAGGATGGAATGTCGAACTCATGTGAAGTTTGACTCCTGCCAAACAAAATAGTTCGGCCCAAAAGGTACCGGTGAATATAGGATCACAGTCACTGACAATTGACGTTAACAAACCGTGAAGTTTGACGATTTCATGAAAGAAAATGCGGGCAATTGATCCAGCCATATAAGGATGTCCGAGGGAAATAAAATGAGCATACCTGGAAAAACGATCCACAACAGAAAGGATTACCGACTTGCCATTCACCTTCGGTAGGCCTTCCACAAAATCCATAGATATGTCAGCCCAAGCCTGAGACGACACTTCCAAAGGTTGTAATAAACTAGCTTGATGGAGCTGCCCCGTTTTATTTTGCCGACACACCTCGCATGCTCGTACAAACTCCTTAACCACTGTGCGCATGTCAGGAATATGAAAAATTCGCCTTCAATCGATGTAGAGTCTTTTGAAGGTGGGCCCCACGTTCTTTTCTGTTTTCTTTTCTCAAAATGAGAAATTACCAAATAGCCCTCAAAATATCCAACAGTCCCTACCAATTTATCAATTTGATAAAAGATGCTCAAAGTCTTGTTTAATTTAAACTATTCGACGCTGGGTACCTTGCGGGTTTGAACCCAAAGCCTAGCAATAAGGACTACGACTTTGCACAGATAAAGGAGGACTTCTCCTTGATCCAATGCCTTAGTGTGAGAGTTTTTGCCCAAGTTATATTCTGCACTGGGCAGCTTGCCCTTTTCCCTCTCGGATTGGGACGTTACGGCTGTCCCCATATCTAGCTCATGAGTATTTAAGAAAGTATACCCTTATCTTCCTTTGATCGCGACCTCACAATCATACTCAAGTAGGTGAATTCTTCTAGGAATCTTGTAGGACGATTCCTGATGCCATATAGGTATCGAATTCATTAAGAGCTATTGCTCAACCTTCCATACAGAAAGAACACTGCAGCTAATAGGACTCTTAGATGTGCTCTCTAATCCCACACAGTTTATTATCCTAGAGCCTAGTTCACGGGATCTCCGATCTACTAGGATAGGTTACCACCAATATGAGCCTTTACAAGGGTATGAGCCCTATTCCCTTTGACGCTACAAGGATGGCCTTCCGTGCCATTCCTTTGGTGAAAGGATCTGCTAAGTTCTTTTCAGACTGGATGTATTCCATAGAAATAACACCCGTCTCTCTGGTATGCCTTACCGACTTAAGTCGCCTCTTTATATATTTTGAGGACTTCATATTGTCTTTCCTACTCTTCGCCTTAACCAAAATGGTTTGGTTATCGTAGTAGGTTAATGCAACTGGAATTGGTTTTTCCAGCACAGGTTGGTCAGAAAGTAGTTCTCTAATCCATTCTACCTCTGTAGCCACTAAGTCAAGTGCTACCAACTCAGCCTCCATGGTAGACCGTGTAAGGATAGTCTGTTTATAAGACTTTCACGAAAGCAGACCCCACCGCTAGAGTGAAAACATAGCCACTCGTGAGTCATTATGTCATCCGAAGTCAACGATCTAGTTAGAATCATCAATCCTTCTAAGAGGCACGGATGGCTGAATAATGTATTTTCAAGTTTGTGGTCCCTTTAGGCATTTAAGTACTTCTCTAGTGTTATCCAATGATCATCTCCTGCATTGGATGTATAACGACCATGGATGTCACGGCGTCGCCTTGGCGTCCTAGCGGTGCGAAGCGGACGCCATGGTCACTCGCCTCGCCTTGGCCATCTCTAACCATGTCACTTGGCCCGACCCTGTGTACTCCATCTCCTCCTCCGCTCCCTCCTCCTCTCCTCCCTCCATGACCTTGCGCCACTCCCTGCGTCCTCGCCCCTCACTGCGACTCGCCGCCTCCCTCCCTCCTGTGCCCTCCTCCTTCTCGCTCCGCCACCACTCCCTCCCTCCTCCGCCACCCTCCTCCTCCCACCGCCACTCCCCTACTTCCTCCTCCGTCGCCCTCCCCTCCCCGCCGCCTCCCCTGCTTCCTCCTGCCTCCTCCCGTGCTCCCACCACGCCTCCCTCCTCTCGTGCTCTCACGCCTCCCTCCCTCCTGTGCTCCCGTCGATCCTTCCTCTCAGACTCCTGCTACCTCCACTCCCGCCACTTCCCCCTCTGGCCTCTGCTTCTCCCTCCCTCCCACCGCTTCCCCCTCTGGCCTTTACTTCTCCCTCAGTCCCTCTGCTTCTCCGCTCTGTACTCTGTAGCGAGTTACTGAGTAGTGACTTTGGCACTTTACTGATGTAGTGATGTGCTACTACTATTGAGTATTGACTAGTGTTGCTACTTGCTAGCCGTAGAATTGTAGTTGTTACTTAGCTCGACTTGCCTCACCTAGAGGACGACTAGGCGCTCGCCTGGACGACTAGGCGTCCTGACGCCCCTTAGACGCTGTGGTCGCCAAGGTCGCCGTGACAACCTTGATAACGACTCAATCTGCTTACAACATATAAGTTGTCAGATCTCATTGCACTAATCAGATACATTAAGGATCCAATTATTTGAGAATATTTAAGCTGGTCTTTTCCATGTCCAGTGTTTTTATGTCGCTTAACATTTGGGTCATAGGGTGTGGCCGCTGACTTACAGTCCATGAATTCAAATCTGGTTAGGACCTTGTCCATATAATGGGATTGTGAAAGAATAATCTCATTCTCACCTTTTACCAGCTTGATGTTTATGACAACATCAGCTTCACCCAGGTCTTTCATATCAAAATTCTGAGAGAGGAAAGACTTTGCTTTATTGATTGCATCCATGTTAGTCCCAAAAAGCAATATGTCATCCACATATAGACATAGAATGACACCTTAGCCCCTACTAAACCGATACTAGACACATTTATCGGCTTCGTTTACACAAAAGCCGACCGAGGTTATAGTACTATCAAGTTTTTCATTCCATTGCTTGGGAGCTTGCTTTAGACCATACAAGGATTTAATTAATCGACATACTTTCTTCACTTGCCCTTCAACCACAAAACCATCGGGCTGCTATATATAAATCTCCTCATCTAATTCTTCATTTGGGAAAGCGGTCTTCACATCCATTTGATGTACTTGGAGTTTGTATGCGGCGACGGCTAGTGCTAAAAGCACCCGAATTGTGGATAAATGAGCCACATGAGAGTGTTTGTCAAAGTAGTCATCACCCTCTTTTTGCATGAAACCCTTAGCCACTAAACAGGCCTTGTACTTTTCTATAGTACCATCAGATTTACGCTTTCTTTTAAAGATCTATTTGTAGCCTACTGGCTTGTATCCAGATGGGAGATCCGTAACCTCCCACGTTCCGTTAGCTATGATGGAATCCATTTCGCTACAGACTGCTTCCTTCCAGTAATCCACATCCGGGGATGTGTATGCCTTTGAAAGGGTTCGTGGTTTATCATTCAAGACATAGGTGACATAGTCATCGCCAAAAGACTTTTCAGTCATGTACGTCTTACACCCCAACTCTAATTTTGGAGCGGTATTATCCACACTAGGAATAATAGAGTGTTCATCTGAACCATTGGGGTTAGTGTCGTAACACGACTTTCGCAGCATCAAAACATATTCAACATATTTCTCTTTTTGTTAAGCTCATGATCTTGAACACAAAGGTGTAAAAGGTTCGTAGATCGGATGTACGATTAAAGATATATTGCAATTCAAAGTTTGCAATCACAAGGAAAAAAAACTCCTACATCACCCGTCCACGCTTAGAAAAGTGCAGTAACCTTCCTGGAATTGTGCTGTAACATTGCAGGTTCATGCAGTAACACAACTTTCGTAGTGTCAAAACATGTCCAACATGAATATCTTTTTGTTAAGCTCATAATTTTGAACACAATGGTGTAAATGGTTTGTAGGTAAAATGTTCTGTTAAAGAGATATTAAAATTCAAAGTTTGCAATCAAAAGAAAGAACTCCTACATCTCACGTCCATCTACAGCCTATCTGCATTTGATGATTATTGCATGGCAATAGGAATTAAAGTTGAGCATTCTATACCGCATGTCCACACTCAGAATGGACCAGCAGAAGCATTAATTAAAAGGATTAAATTTATTGGCCGGCCGATTTTGCAGAATTGTAATTTACCAACTACATGTTGAGGATACACAGTCCTTCACGCAGCAACTCTCATCAATTTTAGACTGTCGGCATATAACATCTATTCACCTATGCAACTAGCGCAAGGGTTAGCATCAAAATTTCTCATTTTCGCAAATTTGGGTGTAAGATTTATGTACCTATACCCCCACGACAGCGTGCTGCAATGTGCCCTCTCTGAAAGTCTAGGATATACGTTAGTTATGAGACAACATCCAAAATCAGATATTTGGACCCTATGATGGGAGATTTGCATGCTGCCTGATTCACTGATAGTATATTCGATAGTTTCCCGTCATTAGGGGGGAGGAAATCAACCCCTTGATGAAAAATATCGAGAAATTACGTGGCAAGCCACATGAATTCATGTGCATGACCTGTGCACTAGTGAAGCAAATAGAGAAGTCCAGAAGATAATTGATTTGCAAGCATTAACGAATTAACCGCCTGACCATTTTAGTGATTTGAAGAGCGTGACCAAGTCACATGTGCTTGCACGCAATGTACCAGAAAGGGTTGAAATACTAAAGAAAGTTGAAGGTACCTCTAATCTCGTCCAGAGGCCTCAGAATAAAAGAACGAGAACTCCGACCCCTCAAATCCCAAGTAGCTAGGGATGCCTAGTGAAAAAGAATAAGAAGAACTTGACACAACCGATCACCGAAGTTCCCCAGAACTAGAAGCGGAGCCAGTTGAGACCTGGCACTAGTATAGAACCTTCAGGAAAAGATATACCGGATTTGAACATCCCCACGGAGAGAGAAACCAACAGGGATGTGTGCGCACACATCAGAGCTGAAAAACTAAAGGGACTTGCCCCCGTAATTAGAAGTAGCGGTGAGCAAGTAGAAGCATTAGAAGAACCGCCCCATGAAGAAATAACTATAAACTATGTGACCACGAGAGAATATATGAATAGGACAGTAGTCAATGTCGATATTTATTTTGCTAAGAAAATTGCTATAACCATTGATCTTGATCCAGAGCCTGTATCGCTCATTGAATGTAAAAAAAAGATCAGTTTGGGAAGATTGGAATAAGGCAATAGAAACTGAATTATTGTCTCTGAATATAAGTGAGGCCGCACGCCTCCCTATGTGCACTCCATAGGATATAAGTGGGTATTTGTTTGAAAGAGAAATTAAAATAATGAAGTTGTAAGATATAAAGCAAAGCCTGTTGCACAAGGTTTCACTCAGTGTCTAGGAGTTGATTATGAAGAAACATATTCTTTGGTCATGAGTGGAGTTACCTTTAGATATTTAATCTCAATAGCAGTGAACTTGAATTTAGAAATGAAATTGATGGATGTGGTAACTGTATTCCTTTATGGAAACTTGGATTCAGATATTTATATGAAGGTACCTAAATGTATCCCTGTCCTAAACCAAGATAGAGCAAATAGAAATATGTATAGTGTGAAACTAAGAAAATCTTTGTATAAACTTAAGCAATCAGGTAGGATGTGGTATAATCGCTTGAGCGACTTTCTATGCATGAAAGGCTACACGAACAATGAGTATTGTCCATGTGTATTTATATGACGATTCTAGAATGGATTTTGTATAATCTCAGTGTATGTAGATGATCTGAATATCATCGGAATATTGGAAGATATTAAAGAAGCAAGCTCTTACCTAGAGTTAGAGTTCGAAATGAAAGATTTAGGTAAAATCAAATATTGCCTAGGCTTGCAGCTTGAGCATGTCCCTAAAGGGACATTAGTGCATCAGTCAGTCTACACTCAAAAGGTGTTAGAAAGGTTTAGCTTTGAAAAGGCATACTCTTCGAAGGTGCCGATGGTCGAGAGATCCTTATAGTAAGACAAGGATCCATACAGACCTAGAGAAGAGGGGGAGGAAGTCCTGTGATCGGAATTCCTGTACTTAAGTGCAATAGGAGCACTCATGTATTTAGCAAACTGTACTAGATCAGACATTGCATTTGTCATAAACTTATTAGCAAGGTATAGTGCAGAACCTACCAAAAGACATTGGCAGGGAATAAATGACATCTTCCGATACCTCCAAGGAAGCAAAGACCTTGGTCTGTTCTACAAAAAGAACCAAGACCTGACTATGACTGGCTAAGCAGATGCCGGGTACCTGTCAGACCCATATACAACCAAGCCACAAACATGCTACGTATTCCTGTGTGGTGGAACTGCAATTTCATGGAAATCATCTAAGCAAAGTCTTGTATCAACCTCGACGAATCACTCGGAAATCATAGCACTGTACGAGGCCTCACGGGAATGTGCTTGGCTTCGGCAGATGATTCACCACATCCAGCAGTCATGTGAATTGAATATCGCGCAAACTCCCACTATTATCTATGAAGATAATATAGCTTGTGTTGCACAAGTGTAGATGAGTTATGTGAAGAGTCATCTCACAAAGCATATTAACCCCAAGTTCTTCTATGCTAATGAATTGCAAAAAATGGACGAAACCTAAGTACTGCATACTAAGTCATATGAAAATCTTGCAAATTTATTCACTAAGACACTTCCAGCATCTAGTTTTGAAAGGTGCATACGAGGAATTGGAATGATAAGACTTAGAGAAATGCAGAACTTAGGGGGAGAATCTTCACGAACTCATTATTGAAACCTGATCACGAAGATCAAGTACCTAAAGAATAAATCCCGGAGATTAAATGAAATTGGGTGGACTGTACTCTTTTTCCCTTGACGGGTTTTCCTGAAGTCTCTCAGCTAAGGTTTTTAATGAGACAATTCGTGCAACGCAGCAGAACGTGTATCATGTACTCTTTCTCCAAAAATTTTCCCACTGGGTTTTTGTGGAGTTTTGACGAGGTATGAATATGTCGAATGAGTGCCTAAGGGGGAGTGTTGGGAAACTTGGGCCTAGGCCTGGCCAGGCTTGGCCCACAGTGGACTCCTCATCCTTCTCTAGTCTATATATAGGGGTCCCAACTTATTATACGTGACTTTTGACAGAAGAGAAATAAAGAGATACCCCCTCCCATCCCTGTGTCAATTTACTTTCTGTACTTGTGTATGTGCGATTCTACTTCCATCCACGAGGTGATCGATCGGACTGGACTCACCAACGACGGTTCCTCAACAAATACAACAACTTTCGTGCAGTAAAAATCCCCACGTTCGGTGAGGAGTAGGGGAGAGCGACATGGGATATTGGTTGGTTGGTTTGTTTGAGGATAGGCTAGGGGTATAAAATAAAAAATGAGTTGGCTATGAAAACAACTATTTTGATGCACATGCAGAGCGATCTCATTCTTGAAAAGTCTTTTCCAAAGCCTCTTACCTTTCTCGCTTACCTGTTCCCCATTCCTGACCAGTCGCACCCTATTTCTTTGTCTAGACCTCGACACAAGATCCATATATTTGAGCCGCTTAGAAAAGTGTTGTAACCTTCCTACAATTGTGCAGTACCACCACGTGTTTTATGCAGTAACACAACTTTCGTAGTATCAAAACATGTCCAACATGAATATCTTTTTGTTAAGCTCATAATTTCGAACACAATGGTGTAAACAGTTTGCAGATCAAATGTTCCGTTAAAGATATATTAAAACTCAAACTTTGCAATCAAAAGAAAGAACTCGTACGTCCCACCTTCGTCATAAAGAATCAAGTTATGCAAGCTGGCAAGAATACAATGACAGAGCCTATCCCAAGATAAAATGGCGATAGGAGGCCATTTATTGCCCAGTCTCCAATTCATCCTCTTGTTGCCATTTCATCTAGCAACATGAGGTGAATAGTGCCAAATTGCCATTTTGTTCGGTGATAGGAACCCACATATTCCTATCGCCAATTCATCCGGTGATAGGGTCTACCTTATAAAATTCCCAAAAATGGGTCCAAAGCTAATTTCTATTCTGAGAAAAAGAGAAGAGGGAGAGAAGGGAGAGGAGGAGAGGGGGAAAAGTGGCTTAGCGAAGCCCTACCGTTTCGTAGCGGAGGAGAGGGAGAGAGAGAGAGAGGGAGAAGTAGATCCGGTGGCTCACTTTGCGCTTAAATATTTTTTGCAACTCTGTAATTAAATTCAAACCTTGGTAGGTTAGCAAATAAAACTAGCAACGTAGAATTGATTTAATTAGATCATTTTAGTTGTAGTATAGTTTGTTGTAGTTTATATTATCGTATAGGTGTTATTTATGGTGCAGTACATGAATGATTTAGATTAAGTCTGCAAAAATACCCAAAAAAGCTAAAAAAAACTCTAGGTTTTCATTTTTACACGGGAAATAATTTTGAAATCCAGAAAATATTTTTTAAACTAGGAAAAATAGAAAGGTAGGTCTAAAAATTCTATAAAAATTCCAGAGTAATTAAATAGGATGTTTTGATTTGAATTAAAATATTGTCAGCTTCAATTTAGTAGTTGTAACATCTCAATTTCTAGAATTTCGAAACCTTTTTTAGTAGTCCAGCCCCTTGGAAAATTTCACTAAATTGTATTGAATTTAATAAAGCTTAAATGAGATTTTACAAAGTCAAAACAATTTAATGTGATTAACTTGAACATCAATTAATTCCAAAATTATTTTATTTGAGTTCTTTGTGCTTGGAAGTATTTTCTAGATTTTTACGAATTTTTCCGAGTTCATTTGGTATTTTTAAATCTCCATTTTGATTTTCTGTAATTTCTAAATTAGAAAAACTATTAAAATTCAGGAAAATTCCTTTGGGCCGGATTCCTATTTCACCGACCAATTTCCTCGTTGTCACCCATTTCATTGTGGCCAACTTTTCTCTCCCGCTCAAGATCCGCATCCTCGGTCCCACCCGCCAGCAACACGGAGTCGCTTTCGATTCCAACTCACCCGAGCCACTGCCACTAACATGTGGGTCCCGCCAGCGCGTGTTCATAGTCTCTGTCTCGGGCACAAGTTGGACTCTGCCGCTGTCCCAGTTTCTTAGCGTGCACGCCATGGACACTCTCGGCCACCGCGCTATAAAGGGGGGCATCGCCCTCAGCCTTCACACCCCAGCCGCAACCGGCGCCGCTCAAATCCCTAGCCCTATCTGTCGGGAGCTCGAGTTTTTGCCGCCGACATCCGTGAGCCTTCGCTGCCGATTTTCGCCACAGTCGGTGAGTCCTAGTCCTCATCGTCACCACCGTCGGGACCGCTGTGACCAGATCTGCACCGCCGTCACCTTGAAGTCGCTGGAGCGTCGCCCTAGCGTAGTCGCGCCGTAGATCCTAGTTGCGCCGCTACTTAAACCTCACCACCATCCACCTCCGTCTACCTCAGGCCGCCACACATGCACCATTGGGTTTTCTGTCGCTTCAGCTACTCGCCGTAACCCTCCATGCCCACCGCTGTGGTCTCAAACGCCGACAACCATCGGGACCTGAGCGCCGCTGTCGTTGTCCATGTCGCCATCCACGTCAGCGTCGCCACCTGCGTGTCTACCACCTGGCCGCCGTGTCAGCGCCACGCCAGTGCCACCTCGCTTCGCGTCAGTCTCGTTCCGCGTAGCCGCCACGTCAGGATCCTTGTCCCACATGTTGCCCTGTCAATGCTTGTGTGTCAGCCATGTGTGCAACCAGCTGCCACTTTAGTGCCACCGCACGCAAACCCTAAACCTGACCTTAGGTAAACCTAGTCTACCGTAGACCTAGCCAACGACATGTGGACCCCATATGTCAGAGCCATAGCCCATGGACCCATGAGCCCGTAGACCCGTGGACCAAATCCATGGACCCGGTCCATAGACCATGGGTCTCACCTGTTAGTCTCTATTTCCTATTTTAGGGATTTTCTTTTAATTCCAAAATTCAATTATGACGTTATGCTAACGCAATATTTCATAATTTCCTTTAGAAAGAAAATTTCAAAAATCTGAAATGGTGTTTTCTCTCTTTTTCTTAGATTTAAATCTTCCGAGAGCCCGTTCTTCATCATACGAACTCTGATTGAGCTCATTCAAGTTTTTAAATTCATCTAAATTCAAGATCTACCTTCCTGTGATTTTTATGTATTTTTTGGAGTTAATTTGTTGCTATGTTTTGGTATTTATTTGTGTTTTCGCTTTTGTTTGCGAGTAGTGTTGATACTTTGAGCTTTGAGTAAGGAGTTGATCAAGCTCAAGACCCGTGTCAAGACTTGTTTCAAGGCAAGTTGTACCTTTGACGATGTTGAACCCAGTTTTTTCAAAAATTACTTTGATTCAAACTGTTGCATGTTATTTTAATTATTTAATTCTTTAAATACTTTGGGACGAGCTATGCACCTACTTAATTATATCCACCTTGCTCATTGTATTACCATAATCTTTTGTCACCCTAGCTTGGTTAATTACTAGTTGGTATTATCATAGCATCAACTTGGTTGATTAGACACAATTAGTCTGCTTAGCCATGCAACGAGTTATTGATATCATTTTGAGTTCTAAATCTAAATTTAACTAAGTGATTATGGAACATCGTTGTGAAAAGACTGTGTTGTATATTGTCACTCGTTGATGGCATGTGTTGCACTTAACCAACTAGGTGGGAAAAGATTTAAACTGAGACAAGTGGAAAGAGTTGTGATATGGTGGACTGTGTGTTTGGAAAATATGAATCTTGGTAACTTGGTTAGAAATTGAGCAGTCTCGCCTTGGTCAATTAAGGACTTAACTTTGTGAGTCATTGAACTGAGCCTTAACTATATGACCACATGTCTGGTATGGTACAGGCCTAACTTAGTAAGCTACAGAGTCTCGACATTGACTACTTAGGTAGTAGGTTAGACTGTGTGCTAGGGTGGAGGTGTGTGCCACTGTGTGGGTCGGATTTATGAGCGGTTTGTCATTTCCAGGTCCAATGATGTGCGTCGGGCCAACACACTATGTAAGGTTTGGTGCGACGATACGCACATCAAGAGAGTCAAGTGTCCAGATGAAGTTTCAGTAATGTTTTGTTATGATTAGTGCTAGCTACACTAGTTATATCTTGTGGATAAAACAACTTCTACAAAGTGTTAATCAATCTATTTGAATAGTCGCGTCCGCGGTCATGTACATGCTCGGGGATTTCAAATGAGGGGTAGATTTTTATAAAAGCATTAGGAAGGGATAGTGGTGTGGTTTAACTGATATGGCTGTCCGAAAGAAATTGATTAAGCTTTGTGAAAATATTTATGAAATTATTATTGTTTATTTGTTTTAAACTACGCTTTCAATCAATTATTTGTATTTAAATGCAAGTGTTGCTTTTGCAAAATAACCATAGAAGTCATTTCCTTTGAAATACGCCATCATCTATAAATGTGTTGTGTGGTACAACTTGCTGAGTACTCAGAGTACTCATTCTTGCTGCAATCATTCAGCTGAAGTAGAGGAGTCTTCGTCTACTTTTGAGGAGGAGTTTCACAAAGAGGTTGATCGCTATGTCTTGATCCCAGTCGGTTGCCTGTGGACGCGAGACTGGTGGTACTAGTACACGCGGAGGAGCCAGGCACAACGCCTTCATGAAGGAGTATCACGTGCAATAGGTGATGCACCTGTTCGGTCTACGATAGGAGATCCTAGTGCCCTGGGGGCAGCAGTTGCTGCTGAACCATGGGTTAGTTCACTTTTTGTGTCTATCGTAGCCGAAACCTTACGGACTTACGAATTTACCATTTTGCCTTCCACATGTACACCAGGAAGGGAGTACCTAGTACGACTTCCAGGGCTGAGAAGATGGCCCCTTAGGTTGAGCTGTGGCTCCACGCTTTGGAGGACATCAACCGGGAGAGTGCTCCCTACGACCACAGGACATACGAGGAGTACATCGAGTGGTACTCCACTCGGACGAGGGTACATCGTGTCAGGGTCGTGGATGTCCCACCATGACACGAGGCCGCGACGACCGTCACGTATCCCACCCAGCCGGACTCCGCATTTCATCGCGTGGTACGTATTGAACAGTTTATACTTCTTATTTACTACGTATGTTTTCGGTTTCTAACTTGCTAATTCTGTGTATGGAACGATCTCCAATGGGATATGCACAAGTTGGCGACCTCCGTGCATAGTTTGATGCTCGAGGAGCGATTCAGCATGGCAAGGTAGGAGATCAGAGAGAGGCCATGGACCGAATGACAAAAGCGACGAGGCGATGCATCTAGCTTACGTCATGCCGTAGGCCGAGGGACCTGGTGGACCCACCTGTGCGTGGACGGGGGGTGAGCCATGGTGCGTCACGGCCCACAGCTCCTCACCCAGACGTTGCAGGTGGATCCTCGTGGCACTGTGCCGGGAGTATCCCTAGCGCCAACCCAGTTTGCAGGTACACCTAAAACACTTACGTCTTGTTAATTTCAAACTCCACTAGTTACTAACGATATTTTCTTTTGACAGGTCCTAAGTACCATCCATACCCAGGGCAAGACTACACTGAGTCGTTCGCAGCGACCAGGTATGTCTATATTGTTTACATGCATAACATACTGTTTCAGCATTTTCTTCTTGTTTACATGCATAACGTATTATTTCACAGGTCATAGACCCCTATGGGACGAGGAGCTAGTGTCACAAGAGGGAGCACACTCCGGGGACTACGAGTTCTACCAGGAGTGGGCGCTACGGCAAGAGGGTGGTGGGCCTTCACACGGCGAGAGAAGCTAGGTCTCTGTTGGGGCTTCACAGCTGCACGGTGCGCCTAGAGCGAGCCAACCGACGTAGCACCCTCTTGGGACACCCCCTCTCGCGACACCCCCTCAGGCTACTTGCGTCGGTAGGGTACCTCGGCCACTGGAGCCTTTAACGTACTCGCACCAGCGCCCAATGCCGCCCCGAACGAGGCCAGGGGCCACATGTGGGGTACGCCCGAAGAGGACCCGTGAGTAGATGCATCAATCATGTTATGTGAATATTAATTTATATACGACTTACGTTATGCTAGTCTCGTGTTTCGATATTATCTATTCTGGTTATGTGTACAAGTAACCGTGTGAGGGGGTCTGCATCGCGACACCCCATACCATCCTAGTTCTAGCCTTTTCGTACGTAAAATGACCACACTCTGTTTGCAAAGTCATTATCTCTCTAAGATTTCGTTCGGTACTCAAATAAATCGAGATTATTTTTGTTATTGCGCCGTCGAATGGGGCTATTTTTCATATTATGTCGCTAAACGGAGCTATTTTCGATATTACGTCGTGAAGGGGGACTATTTTTTATATTGCGCCGTCTAAAACGTATTCCAAATATATTTGGTCACATTGAAACTCTTAAATTGTTCTCTACTTTATATTTCCTTGTCTTTTAGAAAATTATTAGTTGCGTGGACACTTAAAGATATACCAAAATTATAAATTTAACTTAATTTCAAAAATAGGTTCATGTTGCCATTTAAATTGATGACAGATTCTCGTCACCATTTGAATTGGTGATGAGTGATCCTTTAGCAAATTCAAATGGCAAAATTACTATTTCACAACTGTTGCAATGACGACTAGCCTCCTATCGCCATTTCATATAGCGACATAATGCTATTTTTATATAAAAAAATTGACTATTTAATTTTGTAGTTTTTAATTAAAATAATATTATTTTAAAAAAATCACAGTAACAGAACAGCTTCCGTGCAGTAAAAACCACCACTTTCGGTGAGGAGTTGGAGAGCGACAAGGGAGGTTGGTTTGTTTGAGGACAGGCTAGGGGTAGAGAATAAAAAATGAGTTGGCTACGAAAATAATGTTTCGATGCAATGCAGAGCTATCTCATTCTTGAAAAGTCTATTTCTTTTCTAACAAAAAAAGTAACCGCTACGGGAATTTTTTTTATTAAATTACTTTTTTAAAAATTTTATTTTAAAGTTAACCTTCACGTATTTTATTTTCAAATCTGACCCTTTTGGTCACGCTACCACTCATGGCGTGGCAAAATAACGCTGTCACGTTGGGGCAAGCTTTTGTCACGCCATGGGTGGTGGCGTGACAGTGTTGTTTGGTCACGTCACGACCAGTGGTGTGACCAAAAGTGTTATTTTACTTGACTTATCTGTGTGATAACAGATTTTGTCACGCTATGAGTGGTGGCGTGATCAAAGATCGATTTAGAAATAAAGTCGCTGGAGGTTAACTTTAAAATAAAATTTTAAAAAAGATTAATTAATAAAAAAAAGTTCCCGCTACGGCCGGCTGCGGACGGAGGCGAGCAAAGTAAAAAGTCTTGCCAGATACGCCTTTGTTTTCCTTTAAGGTTTGGCTGTCAGCATAAACAGCAGGCTACACGGTAGCACTGATGTGGCAGTCAGTTTTGCCAAATGAATTCCCACATAAGTTTATACTGTTAGAAATCTAAAGTCTCAGATATAACTGAAAAAAATCCGATTGACAAGATCCTGAAACATATGTATACGGCTCAAGTGAAAATTGGAGCAAAGAACTTCCGACTCTTCATTTTTCTTTAAGAGAGAATTAAGTTTGCAGATGCATATCACAACGAAGGGTGCTCAGATTAAATTAATTAGCAATATAATGACATACCAGACCAGTGCTGCATCTTAATACTACTTGAAAAGAAACAAGCAGACAAGCACAATGTTCTGAGTCACACGTTATTCAGCTCGTTCGGAACAGAAAGTAGAATTTGTCCACCAAAACAAGCTTCTTTTTTTGAAACTCAAACCAAAACAAGCTTTACTTACTATTAATTTTATTACCAGAGAAACAGTTTCGAACTCCAATTGTTATTCTCTAAGAGTGTTGGAGAATATTGAGATGACCCCCTCACTGTTGCACATGTTGACATCTTGGACATGCTATATTATCTCCAGCCTGTATATATCGAATATGGAGTGATATGTTGGATCAGATTTTTCGATGGATCCTCAAAAGCAACGAATATTACATTTATCAAGTCAAACAAATGTAAACAGTAGTTTATACTACATTTTTTGTTTATTTTTTAATGACATAACTAAATTAATACGTACCAGTGTACCCGCGACTTCGAAAAGGCTGTTCTACTTCAGTCAGCCCGGGACAAATATTAATATACACACTTCCTATTTGAGCAAGAGGTATTGGACCACCAATGGACCTGAGGTCTGGACAATTACTAATAATCACACTTCCAATTTGAGGAAGAGCTATTGAACCATCAATGGACCTGAGGCCTGGACAATATTCAATACTCAGCTCCTGCAAACGAGGCTGTTCTACTTCAGTCTGCTCTAGTGCTGGAGAACTCCCCATCTTGATGGATTCTATGCTTGGACAAAAGCTCAAATTCAACTTCTTAAGACAGGACGGTAATGTCATTACCCTCTGCATATTCAACTTAGGACAATAAACAATACTCAGCTCCTGCAAACGAGAAAAACCGTGGAGCCTATCAACCGGCAGGGACGTCAACTCGTCACATTCTCCAACCCAAATGTGCTCGATGACAGGTAGATAATCTGGCGTCAGGAATTCATCAAGGCTCAATAATCTCTTGCACCGCGAAACAGTTAGGCTAGCAAGGGATGAGAATGCTTCAACACTGCTGCTGCTGCTTGCTTCAATACGGTAAGGACTGTGAGCTGGCAGTGACACTGACCCTTGTGAATCACGACAGAGTGGTTCAAAGAATAACATGCTCTGAATGTTAGGGCATCCAACAAATTCAAGAGAACGTAACCTTGGCAGGAGGTTAGGCCGGAGCCAGCTAGGACAAGATTCACCTTCGTACCAATTTATTGTCAATTCTTGGATATTCCAATGAGGCAATGCTTCCATCTGTTCCTGCTGATCACTAGGTACCGGGGTGGGCCGGTTGAACCATGCTAGACAGAGTCTGTCAGAGTGGTCCTTCTCATAACTGAAGTTCCTTGATTGAAATTTCTGTAAGCTGGTGACATCGCTGAAGCCTTGAGGAAACCTTTTAAACACACAATCCCGAGCGTCTACAGTTGTGAGCTGATATAGAGAACGAACCGATGAAGGAAGGGTGCTGAAAGTAGAACTTCCGAATAAATGAAGGTAACGCAGATGTTTCGTGTTGCCCATGCTCTCAGGTAGCTCTCTTACCATGGAAAGCTTAAAACTGAATACACGGATTTTCAAGAGTTTACTGAACCAGCAGTCAATCAAGTGAGCAAAATCATTCGCACTGCTAAAAGATTCATTGCATACTAGGGACCGCAATTTTTTCTTGTCGCATATCATCTTCAATTCAGTACAGCTAACATTTCCATTAGTGAATATTGACAGGTGACGAACATTTGAAGGGATTCTATGTAGGTCACTAGCATGTCTTATGATGAAGCACTCATCCTTCGAGACTAGCTGCGCCATATCATGCATCATGTCATGAACTACGTACTTATTACTCTGGTGAGCAGTCCCACCTGCTTTCTGAAAGAATGACCGTTCTACAAGCACAACAAAGTGAAAGGATGCATCTTTAGGTTCCACATACCCCTGTGCTATCCAAATGTCGACTAAAAATTCCCTTTCAAATATGTGATCCTTGGGATACAAAGCACAAATTGAGAAGCATCTCTTCAAATGAGGAGGCAGATACATGTAGCTCAGTCGAAGGACTGGCAAAATGTCAGTCTCCTTTTGTTCTAATTGCCAGAGTTCACTTTCCAATATACGTTCCCAATGTGCTCTACTTAGGTCCATTATCAACAAACGTCCAAGAGTTTTGGCTGCTAATGGAGAACCCTTCAACTTTGGAAGTATATCTTTACCAATGCGCTCCAACAACTCTCGGTCGTTGCAAGAACTGTTGGATCCGAATGCACATAGTTTGAAGAAATCCCAGAACACATCACCTTGTAAGCCCTTTAACTCATAGTGCTCCATGGTGCCCACTAGATTAGCAACCTTGGAAGATCTGGTGGTGACTAAAATCGTACTTCCTTGAAGACCCTCTCTCAAAGGTGCACAAAATCTCTTCCATCGCGCCCCATCATCTCCCAAGGGATCATCCCACATGTCATCAAGGACAAGTAAGAACTTTTTGGGCTCGACACATCTAGCTAGATATTTCATAAGAACATTCAGATTATCAGATGATGTCTGTTGTCGAAAATGCTGCAGAATTTCTTTAATTAACCTCTTTATGTCAAATTCATCTGAAACGTATGACCAAATTATGCTGTCAAAGTGCCCCTTCACCTTTGCATCATTGCAGATTTGTTGGGCCATAGTTGTCTTTCCGACACCCCCCAAGCCAACTATTGGCAACACCGGCAACTCCGTCATTTTGCTTGCATTCCTGTTTCTCTTGCGTGTATGTAGTTGTACTCCAAGCTTCTGCACCAACTCCTTCAGTTCTTTCTCACGACCAAATATTTCTGGCTCATCGGGGAAAGAACTTGTTTCTGGCCTGACTGATTCATTAAACTTCCGAGGTGCTTCGTTCAATTTCAAATCCTTCGTTTGATCAAGGATATGATCTAGGTTACCTTGGATTTCCTTCACTTTGTCAAAGAACTCCAGAAAGGCATCACCGTGCAGGTGATCTTGCCCCGACATGCTGGCCCCCTCCTCCGCCTTCACCTTGAGCACGTAGTAATCATAGTCATCAAGAAGGTCCTCAGCATTATAAACTGCATCCTTCATATACGGGAGGAGGTCAGCTGCTGCTTTATTATGGCTCTGCCATTCAACACGATCAAGAAGGTCGATCATCTTGGGCATAGTTGTCTTGAGTTTCCAAAGGTCGTTCCTCAGCTCCTCAAGCTTTGTCTCCTGAATCTGGTGTTGTGCAGCAGTGTTGTCGTCTGGCAGCTGCTCAAGCGTTGTCTCCAGCCTATCCATTTCCTCCTGAATCTGGTGTTGTGCAGCAGTGTTGTCGTCTGGCAGCTGCTCAAGCGTTGTCTCCTCCTGAATCTGGTGTTGTGCAGCTGTGTTGTCGTCTGGCAGCTGCTCAAACGTTGTCTCCAGCCTATCCATGTCCTCCTGAATCTGGTGTTGTGCAGCTGTGTTGTCGTCTGGCAGCTGCTCAAGCTTTGTCTCCTCCTGAATCTGGTGTTGTGCAGCTGTGTTGTCGTCTGGCAGCTGCTCAAGCGTTGTCTCCAGCCTATCCATTTCCTCCTGAATCTGGTGTTGTGCAGCAGTGTTGTCGTCTGGCAGCTGCTCAAGCGTTGTCTCCAGCCTATCCATTTCCTCCTGAATCTGGTGTTGTGCAGCTGTGTTGTCGTCTGGCAGCTGCTGCCGGGTGTTGATTATCCGTCGGGCACGTATGGCCCCTGGGACCCGGTTTGATAATTTGAGCCATGCATTGACGTCGGCACATGCACCAGAAGCTGCTTTGAATATTTCCCACGACATTTCTGTGTTGAATAGAAATGAAATTAAGCAAAATTGTAAAGAATTTTGGAGGGTACGATTTCCAACAGCCGGTCATCTAAAATGGGGAGAGATGCAGCATGATTAGGCAGAACTTTATTAGCAAATCTTATTTTAATGTTGGAATTACTTGTGATATTATGAATGAGATGCCAAGAGTAGAAGTCACTCCTAAAATTGTTTCAATGTCTAGTATTTCTACTTCTTGTGATGATTTATTGGCCATGTCGTGTTGTTCTAAAATATATTCAAATTCTAGTATGGCTAAAACTAATGATCCACTGCTCATTATTGAAAATAATGAATTAAAAGAGTAAGTCGCCAAGCTAAGCAAAAGCTTGAAAAGATGCTTCAAGCGAAAAGCTACTCTAGACAAATTATTGAGTGAGCAAAGATGCTCGTTCAATAAAGAAGAACTTTATTCCCAAGAAAGGTAAGAAACAAATTTATAAACTCGCAAGATTTGTAAAAGAAAATGGTAAACATTGCAATAAATGTCATAATGTAGGACATTTACAAAATTCATGCTCAACTGATAAAACTAAATCCTATGGCGTTTATGATTCATGATACATGCTTAGAAAATCTAAAGATGGTAAAATTGTAACTAAATTTATTGGCACCTCAATTTTAGGCGCTAAAAATAATGTCATTTGGGTGTCTAAAGTCTTGGGTACTAACCTGTAAGGACCCAAAGAAATTTGGGTACCTAAAAGAACTTGATTCTTGTTTTGTAAATGAACTACAAGACTGGTGGAAAATATTGGGTACTCGATAGCAGTTGTACCAAACAAATGACCGGAGATAGAAAAATGTTCACCACATTCGAGAATGGAAAAAGAAATAACAAGATCACATTTGGTGATAATAACAAAGGAAATGTAATAGGATTGGGTAAAATTGCTATCTCAAATGACCTTTCCATTTGCAATGTATCCTTAGTTGAATCACCCAATTTTAATTTGTTATTTGTTGCTCAAATTTGTGATCTTGACTTAACTTGTACTTTCTCTCAAGAAGGTGTTTCCATTTTTAATAAAAAAGATAACACTTTAGCTTTCAAATGATTTCATTTTGGTAATCTCTATTTGGTGGATTTCTCTTCAAATGATTCACGTTTGAAAACTTCTTTAATTGCAAAAACATATTTGGGTTGGATTTGGCATAGGAGGCTAGCTCATGTTGGTACGTTTTAACTCAAAAAACTTTTCAAACATGACTTAGTAGTTGGCTTGAAAGATGTGAAGTTTGAGAAGAATAGATTATGTAGTGCTTGTCAAGCCGGAAAGCAAGTTGCAAATTCTCATCCTTCCAAAAGTATCATGTCAACTTCTAGGCCATTAGAGCTCTTACATATGGATTTGTTCGGGCCAACAACCTATAAGAGCATCGGGGGTAATAGATATTGTTTAGTCATTATGGATGATTACTCAAGATATACATAGGTCTTCTTGACAAAGCTGAATCCTCTAGCATTTTCAAAAGTTTTGCAAAAAGGGCTTAAAACGAATTTGATTTCAAAATCAAGAAAATCCGTAGTGATAATAGCTCCGAGTTCAAGAACACTTAAATTGAAGATTTTTGTGATGAACTTTGAATAAAGCATGAACTTTGCACTACCTGCACTCTGGAGCAAAAATGAGTTGTAGAAAGGAAAAATCGAACATATTGAGATGGCTAGGACAATGTTTGATGAGTATAACACTTCCGATAGCTTTTGGACGGAAGCAACCAATATCGCTTATCATGCTATAAATCGTTTTTATTTGCATCATCTCTTGAAAAAGACTTTATATGAGCTTCTTGTCGGAAGAAAATCGAACATATCATATTTTCATGTCTTTGGTTGCAAATGTTATATTTTAAGAAAATGTGTGCATCTTTCAAAATTTGCAAGTCGTTGTGATGTTGGTTTCTTACTTGGCTATTCATCAAATAGTAAAGCTTATCGTGCCTTAAACAAAAACTTTGGTTTAGTTGAAGAGACTCATGATGTTCAATTTGATGAAACTAATGGATCTCAAGAAGAGCAAGAAAATTTGGATGATATAGGAAATGAAGAATTAAGACAAGCAATGAACAACATGCAAATTGGCGACATCAAGCTAAAGGAAGACTCAATTGAATCACCATCTTCCACTCATGTTGAACCTTCTACCTCTTCCACAATGAACCAAGTTCAAATAAATGAAGTGGATGACAAGAAGGATGATCAACCACCGAACCTACCTCAAAGGATCCACAACGCAATTGCCAAAGATCATCCAATAGACCAAGTATTGGGTGATGTGAGTAAGGGTGTCCAAACTCGATCTCGTGTTGCTTCTTTTTGTGAATATTACTCTTTTGTCTCTTCTTTTGAGCCAAAACATATAGATGAAGCACTCGACGATCCGGATTGGGTAATGCTATGCATGAAGAACTTAATAACTTCGCCCGGAATGACATTTGGACATTGGTGGATAGACCCAAGGAACATAATGTAATTGGTACAAAATAGGTCGTTAAAAATAAGCAAGATGAAAGTGGAATGGTTGTGTGAAATAAGGCAAGATTGGTCGCTCAAGGATTTGAAGATTTGGATTTCGGTGAAACTTTCTCTCCCGTAGCTAGACTTGAATCCATTCGTATATTACTTGCTTTTGCATCATGCTTTGATATTTAATTATTTCAAATGGATGTTAAAAGTGCTTTTCTAAATGGTAAAATATCTGAACTTGTGTTTGTTGAACAACCATCCGGTTTTGAAGATCCTAAGAATCCAAATTATATGTGTAAACCCTCTAAGGCTCTTTATGATCTTAAACAAGCTCCTAGAGCTTGGTATGAACGTCTTAGAAATTTTCTATTCTCAAAAGAATTCAAAATTGGAAAAGTTGACACAACATTATTTATAAAGGTTTTAGATGATGATTTCTTTGTTTGTCAAATATATGTTGATGATATAATTTTCGGGTCTAGTAACCAAGATTTTTGCAAAGAATTTGGTGATATGATGTCTAGGAAATTTGAAATGTTCATAATCGGAGAAACTTAGCTACATCCTTGGACTTCAAATTAATCAAGTCAAAGATGGGACCTTCGTGAGCCAAACAAAATACGTGAAGGATTTAATCAAAAGGTTTGGCATGTAGGACACAAAGCCCATCAAGACTCTCATGGCTACCAACGGTAATCTCGACCTTAATGAGGAAGGTAAACTGGTAGATTTAAAGATTTATAGATCAATGATTGGTAGTTTGTTTTATCTTACCGTATTTAGGCCTGATATCATGTTTTGTGTTTGCATGTGTGCAAGATTTCAAGCATTGCTAAAAGAGTGTCATTTAGTGGCCGTAAAAAGAATTATTAGATACTTAAAGTATTCCTCTAGCATTGGCTTATAGTATCCCAAAGGTGCAGAATTTGATTTAATTTGATATCTGGATTACGATTATGTGGGTTGCAAAGCGGATAGAAAAGACACCTCGGGTAGTTGCCAATTCTTAGGAAGATTATTAGTTTCATGGTCATCTAAGAAACAAAATTCCGTAGCCCTATCTACCGCTGAAGCCAAATATGTTTCCGTGGTTAGTGGTTACGCCCAATTGTTATGGATGAGGTAAATCTTGATGGATTATGAAATTAAATTTGATAATATGCCTCTTTTGTATGACAATGATAGTATAGTGAAGATAGCAAATAACCTAATCTAACACTCAAGAACCAAGCATATAGATATCCACCACCATTTCTTGAGAGATCATGTAAGCAAAGGAGACATAAAAAATAGCCACATAAGAACCGATGATCAATTAGCCGATATCTTCACCAAACCTTTAGATGAGAGCCAGTTTTGCAAATTGAAGAATGAGTTAAATGTCATAGATCATTATAATGTTGCTTGAAACTCATGCCTCATGATTATTTGCTCTCATTTGGATTTCTTGAAGTTCATATGAAAACAATTTTAGAATCTTCCTCACAAACTCTCAAATTTGATAAAAACTATATAAATTGGGGTTTTTATTGTTTATCTCATGCACAATGATCCTGAAATTTATTTATTTGAGTGTTTCATTAAGGATCATTTGCATCCCTTATCAGCACCTGTCATTCCAGGAAAATCGCAAATACCACGGTCTACCACCAGTACTACCGCTGACCGGTAATATCGCGCCTTAAGTGCGGTACCACCGCATCTGGCTGGTGGTCCCAAAAACAGTTGTGGCTAAGACCTTATCTTCTAATCTCCTGTTCCACTTGGTTCAACCGCTCTCCATTCTAGAAAAACCACCGAGCTCTTCTTCTTTTCTGCTCCACAAATCTTCACTCAAAATCTTTCGGTCTTGTGGATTTTTCTTGGATCTCTGACTGAAATCTAGTTCTTGAGACCATATCTCATCCAACCCTCAAGGTATTTTCCTCTGAATCATCTCTTTTGTCACCTTTTCGGCATCTATCTCTACTCTAGGGTTTGAATGAAATGTGCTTAATTCAATCAATTACTTTCGGGCAAAATGATTAGATTCAGTATTTGGTGACATATGATGTCCATTCTATGATTTATTTCATGCAAAATACTTGCTAGATGCAAAATCGAGCATTTGCCCTAAGCAGTTTCTACAACTGTGGTACTACCGCCTGAGGATTTCAGTACTACCGCTTGCCGATGATACCGGATGCCAATTGCGGTACTACCGCTCTTGTAGAGAAAAGTTGATGAATCATGCTCTTTTACTTCAATCAGATCCTATCTTTATCCTAATTGTTGTTTCTTATCTTAGCAACCCTGCCAAGGACAAAAACCTCTATTCGCAAGAGTGCTACTCCAGAAGGAGAACCTGAGGACAGATATGATCCTGCAACCACTAGTGCTGGACCTTCTTGCCAAAAGGTGGTCCCCCGGAAGGCAACATCAGTGAGATATCCAACTGTTCCAAGGGAGGATAGTGACTATGAGATGGATTCCTTCTTACTAGCAATGAGGGAAAGAGATCAAGGACAATCCTCAAGGCAAACACAAGAAAGTGAGAATGAAGAAGAAGAAAGCGATAATGAAGAAGATGATGAGGAGTACTCTCAAGAAGAGAATGAGGAAGAGGATGATGAGGATATTGTAGAAGCCGAAGAGCCTGTAATCAATCTCATGCAAATTACAAGCGAAAGCTATGCTTTGCTTCGTCATCCGAACCAATTTGAGAAACTGGCCAGCTCAACAGACCCGTGATTTCATACTTGGTTTCAACAAGAGGTTTACGCCCAACTCTACGACCATCACCGACAGTTCGCTAACCATAAGTACGTAGATTGGGCGCATTTGTAGAATATTGACCGCTTTGATGGAGCATACCACCTTTTTCAAGCAGTTCGTCTTCAAGAGATAGTGGCATTGAAATGTGACTACCAGGAAGATGTGATCCGCAATTCTATGCCACTCTCTATGTTTCTCCGGACTTGACCTCTTGGTGTGGATGATAGGAACTCAAAGGGTACATGCTTCCAAGGTATATTTTGAACAACCTCACTGAACGTGCTCAGGATCCCAAGAAAAGATCTATTCTCGTGGTGCTCTCAAAACCCCGACATGGAGTTAGTTTTATGATAGAAATGTCATGTTCACACCCAGGAAGATTGCGGGACTTCTACCCTTGCCCAGTCTCATAAATTGCATCATCAATCATACCTTTTTCCCGAAGAGTGGGAATTTTGATGCCATCCGAGGACATGCTTGGAACATAATAGATAGCATCATGAATGGATGAAAGTTCGATGTGATTGATCTCATCATCAAAGATATAGCTTCTTCCAAGAATGACAGAATCAAGAGGATATACTTTGCTCCTTACATCATGGCTCTTATCATGAGGAAAACTCATTTTCGAGGAGCACGACCAGGAGTTCACAACCCTTACAAACCAAGGGAAGGGGCTCCAATTCCTGCTGTAGTTCTCCCTTGTGTTCAAGAAGAGGAAGGACAAGCTCAGGCTCAAGAGAATGCTCTAGTAGAGGATCCTATCACTCTCTCAGATTTACTGAGCTATAATGGAGATTCAACGTGGACAGACCGAAACAAACTATCAACTGGCATCCTTATCTAGGCATGTTGGTCCTCTCGAGCATGCTTCTTCTTTGGTAGCTCCATCCTCTCCAGTTCACTACAGTCGCCGTCGCCGTCGGGATCCCTCTCCTCAAGAGACTCTTTAGTATTTGATGCCAAAGGGGGAGAGAGAATAATGGGGAGCTCAGAAGATCAAATTCTAGAAGAACAAAGACTGTTATCAAAGACTGCTACTGCTACTTATTATATCTTAAATATCTATTTGGACTTGTTTAGTTACGTAATGACTTTGTTATCTTGACTTGTTGGTTGTATGACTTATGATGCTTTGTAACTCTTATGCTATGCTATGCTACATTATGATTATTATCTATGTTTAATCAAAGTTTATGTGTTCAAGCATCTTTGCCATAATTGTTATTGTTTTATGCTTGAATAATAATTGTTTACATGCTCCTCATATTCAATAAATAATGGAAACTCCGTCAAAATTTTCAAAAATCCACACAGGTGCATAAAAATCACTTCACGAACCTTTATGCACATATTTAGGAGGAATTTTGTTTATTTACTGATTGACTTTGAAAGCAACTAATTCTCCATTTCTTTTGAACTCATCTCAAGAATTAATTGAAAATCAAAAGTCAAAAACAAGAATATATAACTTGGTGTATATTCAAAACCTTTAATTCATTCATATTGTTTAGATTGTCATCAATTACCAAAAATGGGGAGATTGAAAGCATCTAGGCCCCTAAAAATGATTTTGGTAATTAATATCAACAATGTGTTATGGGACTAATATATGTACTAAGATGTTTTAAAGGTTTAGTCCCCAAGTTTGAATAATGACATGGAAATAGCAATGCAAAAATGATAAAAGATCAATATGGCTCAATGCAAAGGTATTGTATAGCCTAAGAATCATTTTGTAGTTTTTACCGGTCTCGGTGTTTGGAAAAAAGACCAGATTTGTAGGCTAGATGCTGTACTATAAAGAGGGATCATGGCTAGTGGCTTGAAAGTTCAATTTGTAGCATTTTGATCAATCTAGTGTCATGCATTGCATTTAGAATTGCATCTGGAAAAATGTTTAGTAAAATCAGTATGACCGCAGTTGATGAGCGGTACTATCGCAGAGCGGTAGGACTGGACTCTAGTTGGTGTTATGTTTTTTTTTTCCAGAAAGCATGTTTTTTGGGGAGTTTAGTTGGCGGTATGTATTTTCCAGAGCGTGTTTTTAGTGATTTTCTAATTCTCTGGAAATCGGTAGTTCCATTCTAGCCGAGCGGTGACCGCTCTGCGATAGTACTGGATCTTGTGAGGGCGGTAGTACTGCGCCTTTTTGTAACGGCTAGTTCAGAAGTTTTTAATGAATAGTGGACGACCGTTGAACAGTGGCTGCGGTAGTATCGGGTTTCTGCAGCGGTACTACCGCAAGTATTGAATTTGTCAGAGATTTGCTTCGAACGGCTAGTTTTGTGGTTGGGTCCATAAATACCCCCTCACCTGCACCAAGCTCAGAACCTTGGACCTCATTGAATACATTTGAGCCTCTAGTGTACCCTTTACTACCCATTTGCTCATATTTCTTATTTTGAGGTAGTTGAGAGCATTCAAGTGCATTGCATCATTAGTTGATCATTTTGGCACTTGTTTTCTTCAAGCAAAAGCTGTGCTTTATTACTATTGGTTCTTGCTGGCACATAGACGGCTTGGAGAAGAGTTTGCGCGGTGATCTCTTCAAAAAAGATTGTGAAGTGACTCGGCAAAGAATTGTGAAGTGGTTGTGTGCTCACCATCTCCAGAGAGAAGGAAGAGCAACTCTAGTGATCGAGGGAAGTGCTCGTGTGGAGCCAACTTGATTCGTTCAAGTTTTCTCAATGTGGTCTAGTGAAGACCGGCAAGTCTTCGATACCACGGGAAAAATATCGCTTGTCTCTATTGCGGTTTTCTCTTTTGTCATTACTATTTCCGCATTTAATATTCTAGCAATTCTTTTGTGTAAAGTTGCTTAGCTAGAATTGTATTTAGTTTTGACATAATCTTAAGGTGCCTAAGTAAAAGCTTGCAAGTTATATCTTAATTTGTGCTAGAGTTCTTTAATTAGATAACTATTGTTAGATTGTCAATTAAAGAACAAGAATGTTGTAAACCTCCTATTCACCCACCCCCCCTCATGCAAGTACAAGGCTCTAGTCGGTCATCCTTAATCCTACACATGCGTCCCAGAGAATTGATTAGCAACATTACTAATAAATAAAACATCACTATAACGTAACCAAACCACTAATCCAAACTATCGATCTACCAAAAAACTTTGATTAAACAATAATCTACTATTGCAGCAAAGGTTCACAGCTCGTTACCCTCGCAAACGGACGACGGAGACGACTGAAACACGAAACCCTATAAGCCAAGAGCGAAATCACCCAAATGCCTAAAATAACAATTCCTCTTTTCGAGAAAAGAAAAAAGACCATGCATACCACCATGAAACCAATTAAATTTGCAAATAACATCCGATATAAACACATAAATCAAACAAGAATCAGGAGGGTATTTCACTACTCGACATACTTTTCTCAACTTAAGGTATAGTTTTCTCTTGAATCATGAAATTTCAAATCATCACATGTCACACTAACTCATTTCTCCTAAATTGGCAACATCAAAGATATGGTCAATCCTAAAGCAACATCCACACCAATCTAGAGAGGCACTATTAATCCACAAAATACTCTAAACTCCTCCACCAAAGAAATATTTTGACAAATAATTCCAATGCACCTAAATATAGATTTCACCTAGAATCCCATCACCTCAATTCTTTAAGGATAATAACCTAAAATCCCCGGCACACACACATTTGCCACAACCAAGTGAATTCTATCAATGATCTTCACAATTCTCGGAATCAATTTGTTCTACTACCTCCATACAAAATCATGGACAGTCGTATTTTTAGCATAAAGCACAAAGTCCAATTTCATCTCCTCCTCCATAGATTGAGACAAAATCCCATCAAGATTGTAACCGTAAATAACCTAGAAATTTAGAACCTCACATATCACGAAAACATTCCCCTATTACTTTTAGTTAGTAATTTCAACCTCAAAGACTCCTATAATAAAATTCTAGTATAATTGATAGGGAAATCCTCTATTTTGTTGACTAAAATTCTTGCAATCAAAACATACTCAATCATTATATGGATCCTCAAAAGCAACGAATATTACATTTATCAAGTCAAACAAATGTAAACAGTAGTTTATACTACATTTTTGGTTTATTTTGTTTATGACATAACTAAATTAATACGTACCAGTGTACACGCGACTTCGAAAAGGCTGTTCTACGTCAGTCAGCCCGGGACAATCATTTATCCACACACTTCCTATTTGAGCAAGAGCTATTGAACCACCAATGGACCTGAGGTCTGGACAATCATTAATATACAGATGCTCTAGTGCTGAAGAACTCCCCATATAGATGGATTCTATGCTTGGACATCGGTCCAAATGCAACTTCTTAAGACAGGACGGTAATGTCATTACCCTCTGAATATTGAACTTAGGACAATATTCAATTCTCAGCTCCTGCAAACGAGAAAAACCGCGGAGCCTCCTGCAAACGTCAACTTGTCACATGATGTAACATAAATGTGCTTAATGGCAGGTAGATAATCTGGCGTCAGGAATTCATCAAGGCTCAATAATCCCTGGCACCACGAAACAGTTAGGCTAGCAAGGGATGAGAATGTTCCAACACTGCTGCTGCTTGCTTCAATACGATAAGGACTGTGAGCTGGCAGTGACACTGACCCTTGTGAATCACGACAGAGTGGTTCAAAGAATAACATGCTCTGAATGTTAGGGCATCCAACAAATTCAAGAGAACGTAACCTTGGCAGGAGGTTAGGCCGGAGCCAGCTTGGACAAGATTCACCTTTGTAATAGTTTATTGTCAATTCTTGGATATTCCAATGAGGCAATGCTTCCATCTGTTCCTGCTGATCACTAGGTACCGGGGTGGTCCGGGTGGACCATTCTAGACAAAGTCTGTCAGAGTGGTCCTTCTCATAACTGAAGTTCGTTGATTGAAATTTCTGTAAGCTGATGACATCACTGAAGCCTTGAGGAAACCTTTTAAACACACAATCCCGAGCGTCTACAGTTGTGAGATGATGTAGAGAACGAACCGATGAAGGAAGGGTGCTGAAAGTAGATCTTCCGGATAAATGAAGGTAACGCAGATGTTTCGTGTTGCCCATGCTCTCAGGTAGCTCTCTTACCTTGGAAAGCTTAAAACTGAATACACGGATTTTCAAGAGTTTCCTGAACCAGCAGTCAATCAAGTGAGCAAAATCATTTGCGCTGCTAAAAGATTCATTGCATACTAGGGACCGCAATTTTTTCTTGTTGCATATGATCTCCAATTCAGTACAGCTAACATTTCCATTAGTGAATATTGACAGGTGACGAACATTTGAAGGGATTCTATCTAGGTCACTAGCACGTCTTATGATGAAGCACTCATCCTTCGAGACTAGCTGCGCCATATCATGCATCAAGTCATGAACTACGTACTTATTGCTCTGGTGAGCAGTCCGACCTGCTTTCTGAAAGAATGACCGTTCTACAAGCTCATCAAAGTGAAAGGATGCATCTTTAGGCTCCACATACCCCTGTGCTATCCAAATGTCGACTAAAAATTCCCTTTCCAACATGTAATCCTTGGGATACAAAGCACAAATTGAGAAGCATCTCTTCAAATAAGGAGGCAGGTACATATAGCTCCGTCGAAGGACTGGCAAAATGTCAGTCTCCTTTTGTTCTAATTGCCAGAGTTCACTTTCCAATATACGTTCCCAATGTGCTGTACTTAGGTCCATTTTCAACAAACGTCCAAGCGTTTTGGCTGCTAATGGAGAACCCTTCAACTTTGGAAGCATATCTTTACCAATGCGCTCCAACAACTCTCGGTCGTTGCAAGAACTGTTGGATCCAAATGCACATAGTTTGAAGAAATCCCAGAACACATCATCTTGTAAGCCCTTTAACTCATAGTGCTCCATGGTGCCCACTAGATTAGCAACCTTGGAAGATCTGGTGGTGACTAAAATCGTACTTCCTTGAAGACCCTCTCTCAAAGGTTCACAAAATTCCCTCCATCGCTCCCCATCATCTTCCAAGAGATCATCCCACATGTCATCAAGGACAAGTAAGAACTTTTTGGACTCGACACATCTAGCTAGATCAGTCATAAGAACATTCAGATTATCAGATGATGTCTGTTGTCCAAAATGCTGCACAATTTCTATAATTAACCTCTCTCTGTCAAATTCATCTGAAACGCATGACCAAATTATGCTGTCAAAGTGCCCCTTCACCTTTGCATCATTGTAGATTTGTTGGGCCATAGTTGTCTTTCCGACACCCCCCAAGCCAACTATTGGCAACACCGGCAACTCCGTCATTTTGTTTGCATTCCTGTACTTTCTCTTGCGTGTATGTAGTTGTACTCCAAGCTTCTGCACCAACTCCTTCAGTTCTTTCTCACGACCAAATATTTCTGGCTCATCGGAGAAAGAACTTGTTTCTGGCCTGATTGATTCATTAAACTTCTGAGGTGCTTCGTTCAATTTCAAATCCTTCGATTGATCATGGATATGATCTAGGTTACCTTGGATTTCCTTCACTTTGTCAAAGAACTCCAGAAGGTCATCACTGTGCAGGTGATGTTGCCCCGAAATCCCGGCCCCCTCCTCCGCCTTCACCTTGAGCGCGTAATAATCAAACTCATCAAGAAAGTCCTCAGCATTATAAACTGCATCCTTCATATACGGGAGGAGGTCAGCTGCTGCTTTATTATGGCTCTGCCATTCAACACGATCAAGAAGGTCGATCATCTTGGGCATAGTTGTCTTGAGTTTCCAAAGGTCAGCATTATAAACTGCATCCTTCATATACGGGAGGAGGTCAGCTGCTGCTTTATTATGGCTCTGCCATTCAACACGATCAAGAAGGTCGATCATCTTGGGCATAGTTGTCTTGAGTTTCCAAAGGTCGTTCCTCAGCTGCTCAAGCTTTGTCACCTCCTGAATCTGGTGATGTGCAGCAGTGTTGTCGTCTGGCAGCTGCTCAAGCGTTGTTTCCAGCCTATCCATTTCCTCCTGAATCTGGTGTTGTGCAGCTGTGTTGTCGAGCCATGCATTGACGTCGGCACATGCACCAGAAGCTGCTTTGAATATTTCCCACGACATTTCTGTGATGAATAGAAATAAAATTAAGCAAAATTGTAAAGAATTTAGGAGGGTACGATTTCCAACAGCCGGTCATCTAAAATGGGGAGAGATGCAGCATGATTAGGCAGAACTTTTTTAGCAAATTTTATTCTAATATTGGAATTACTTTTGATATTATGAATGAGATGCCAAGAGTAGAAGTTGCCCCTAAAATTATTTCAATGTCTAGTACTTCTACTTCTTGCGATGATTTATTAGCCATGCCATGTTGTTCTAAAATAGATTCAAATTCTAGTATGGCTAAAACTAATGATTCATTGCTCATTGTTGAAAATAATGAATTAAAAGAGCAAATCACCAAGCTAAACAAAAACTTGGAAAGATGCTTCATAGGAAAAGCTACCCTTAACAAGTTATTGAGTGAGCAAAGATACTCGTTCAATAAAGAAGGACTTTATTCCCAAGAAAGGTAAGAAACAAATTTACAAATCCGCAAGGTTTGTTAAAAAAATGATAAATATTGTAATAAATGTCATAGTGTAGGACATTTATAAAATTCATGCTCAACTGATAAAACTAAATCCTATGGCATTTATGATTCATGATACATGCTTAGAAAATCTAAAGATGGTAAAATTGTAGCTAAATTTATTGCACCTCAATTTTAGACGCTAAAAAGAATGACATTTGGGTGTCCAAAGCCTTGGTTACTAACCTGTAAGGACCCAAACAAATTTAGGTACCTAAAAGAACTTAATTCTTGTTTTGTAGATGAACTACAAGACCAGTGAAAAATATTGGGTACTCGATAGTGGTTGTACCAAACAAATGACCGGAGATAGAAAAATGTTCACCACATTCGAGAATGGAAAAGGAAATAACAAGATCACATTTGGTGATAATAGCAAAGGAAATGTAATAGGATTGGGCAAAATTGCTATCTCAAATGACCTTTCATTTGTAATGTATCTTTAGTTGAATCACTCAATTTTAATTTATTATCCGTTACTCAAATTTGTGATCTTGGCTTAACTTGTACTTTCTCTCAAGAAGGTGTTTCCATTTTAAATAAAAAAGATAACTCTTTAGCTTTCAAAGGATTTCGTTTTGGTAATCTCTATTTGGTGGATTTCTCTTTAAATGGTTCATGTTTGAAAACTTTTTTAATTGCAAAAACCTCTTTGAGTTGGCTTTGGCATAGGAGGTTAGCTCATGTTGGTATGTTTCAACTCAAAAAACTTTTCAAATATGACTTAGTAATTGGCTTGAAAGATGTGAAGTTTGAGAAGAATAGATTATGTAGTGCTTGTCAAGTCGGACAGCAAGTTGCAAATTCTCATCCTTCCAAAAGTATCATGTCAACTTCTAGGCCATTAGAGCTCTTACATATGGATTTGTTCGAGCCAACAACCTATAAGAGCATCAGGGGTAATAGATATTGTTTAGTCATTATGGATGATAACCCAAGATATACATGGGTCTTCTTCCTACATGACAAAGCCGAATCCTCTAGTATTTTCAAAAGTTTTGCAAAATGGCTCAAAATGAACTTGATTTCAAAATCAAGAAAATCCGTAGTGATAATGGCTCAGAGTTCAAGAAGACTAAAATTGAAGATTTTTGTGATGAACTTTGAATAAAGCATGAACTTTCCACTACCTGCACTCTGGAGAAAAAGAGAGTTGTAGAAAGGAAAAATCGAACATTTTGAGATGGCTAGGACAATGCTTGATGAGTATAACACTTCCGATAGCTTTTGGACAGAAGTAATCAATACCGCTTTTCATGCCATAAATCGTCTTTATTTGCATCGTCTCTTGAAAAAGACTTCATATGAGCTTCTTGTTGAAAGAAAACCGAACATCTCATATTTTCGTGTCTTTGGTTGCAAATGTTATATTTTAAGAAAAGATGTACATCTTTCAAAATTTGCAAGTCGTTGTGATGTTGGTTTCTTACTTGGCTATTCATCAAATAGTAAAACTTATCGTGCCTTCAACAAAAACTCCGATTTAGTTAAAGAGGCTCATGATGTTCAATTTGATGAAACTAATGGCTCCTAAGAAGAACAAACAAATTTGGATGATGTAGGAAATGAAGAATTAAGACAAACAATGAAGGACATGCAAATTGGCGACATCAAGCTAAAGGAAGACTCAATTGACTCACTATCTTCCACTCAAGTTGAACCTTCTACCTCTTCCACAACGAACCAAGTTCAAATCAATGAAGTGGATGACAAGAAGGATGATCAACTACTAAACCTACCTCAAAGGATCCACAATGAAATTGCCAAAGATCATCCAATAGACCAAGTATTGGGTGATGTGAGTAAGGGTGTCCAAACTTGATTTCGTGTTGCTTTTTTTTTCTGAACATTACTCTTTTGTCTCTTATTTTGAGCCAAAACATATAGATGAAGCACACGACGATCTGGATTGGGTGAATGCTATGCATGAAGAACTTAATAACTTCGCCCGAAACGACATTTGGACATTAGTGGATAGACCCAAGAAACATAATGTAATTGGTACAAAATGAGTCTTTAGAAATAAGCAAGATGAAAGTGGAATGGTTGTGTGAAATAATACAAGATTGGTCGCTCAAGGATTCACTCAAGTCGAAGGTTTGGATTTCGGTGAAACTTTCGCTCTCGTAGCTAGACTTGAATCATTTCGTATATTACTTGCTTTTGTATTATGTTTTGATATTAAATTATTTCAAATAGATGTTAAAAGTGCTTTTCTAAATGGTAAAATATCCGAACTTGTGTTTGTTGAACAACCACCCGGTTTTGAAGATCCTAAGAATCCAAATTATATGTATAAACTCTCTAAGGCTCTTTATGGTCTTAAACAAGCTCCTAGAGTTTGGTATGAACACCTTAGAGATTTTCTATTATCAAAAGGATTCAAAATTGAAAAAGTTGACACAACATTATTTACAAAGGTTTTAGATGATGATTTCTTTGTTTGTCAAATATATGTTGATGATATTATTTTCGGGTCTAGTAACCAAGATTTTTGCAAAGAATTTGGTGATATGATTTTTAGAGAATTTGAAATGTCCATTGTCGGAGAACTTAGCTACTTCCTCGGACTTCAATCAAGCAACTCAAATATGGGACTTTTGTGAGCCAAACGAAATACGTGAAGGATTTAATAAAAAAAGTTTGGCATGTAGGACACAAAGCACATCAAGACTCCCATGGCTACCAATGGTCATCTCGATCTTAATGAGGAAGGTAAACTGGTAGATTTAAAGCTTTATAGGAGAATGATTGGTAGTTTGTTTTATCTTACCGCATCTAGGACTGATATCATGTTTAGTGTTTGCATGTATGCAAGATTTCAAGCATCACCAAACGAGTATCATTTAGTGGCCGTAAAAAGAATTCTTAGATACTTAAAACATTCCTCTAGAATTGGCTTATAGTATCCCAATGGTGCAAAATTTGATTTAATTTGATATCCGGATTACGATTATGCGGATTGCAAACTGGATAGAAAAAGCACTTCCATTAGTTGTCAATTCTTAGGAAGATTATTAGTTTCATGGTAATTTAAGAAATAAAATTCCGTAGCCCTATCTACCGCTGAAGCCGAATATGTTTCTGCGGGTAGTTGTTGCGCCCAATATCTATGGATGAGGTAAACCTTGATGGATTATGGAATTAAAGATGATAATATGCCTCTTTTGTGTGACAATGATAGTACAATGAAGATAGCAAATAACCTGGTCTAACACTCAAGGACCAAGCATATAGATATCCACCACCATTTTTAAGAGATCATGTAGGCAAAGGAGACATAAAAATTAGCCACATAAGGACCGATGATCAATTAGCCGATATCTTCACCAAACCTTTAGATGAAAGCCGGTTTTGCAAAATAAGGAATGAGTTAAATTTCATAGATCATTCTAATGTTGCTTGAAACTCATGCCTCATGATTATTTGCTCTCATTTGGATTTCTTGAAGTTCTTTTGAAAACAATTTTAAAATCTTTCTAAAAAACTCTCCAATTTGATAAAAACTATATAAATTGGGGCTTTTATTGTTTATCTCATGCATAATGATCTTGAAATTTATTTATTTGAGTGTTTCATTAAGGATCATTTGCATCCCTAATCAACACCTGTCATTCTAGGAAAATCGCTAATACCGCGATCTACCACTGGTACTACCGTTGACCGGTAATACCACACCTTAAGTGCGGTACCACCCCATCTGGCTGGTGGTCCCAAAAACGGTTGTGGCCGAGACATTATCTTCTAACCTCCTGTTCCACTTGGTTCAACCGCTCTCCATTCCAGAAAAATCACCGAGCCCTTCTCTCTCCCTCTTCTTTTCTTCTCCACAGATCTTCACTCAAAATCTTTTGGGCTTGTGGATTTTTCTTGGATCTCTGACTGAAATCTAGTTCTTGAGACCATATCTCATCCAACCCTCAAGGTATTTGCCTCTGAATCATCTCTTTTCTCACCTTTTCGGCATCTATCTTTATTCTAGGGTTTGAATGAAATGTGCTTGATTCAATCAATTACTTTTGGGCAAAATGATTAGATTTGGTATTTGGTGACACGTGATGTCCATTCCATGATTTATTTCATGCAAAATACTTGCTAGATGCAAAATCTAGCATTTGCCCTAAGCAAGCAAGAATCGCAGACTACTACCGAGGATTTCAAGATTACAACTTCTTGGGTGATACTGGGATGCCAATTGCGGTACTACCGCCCTTGCAGAGAAAAGTTGATGAATCATGCTCTTTTACTTCAATCATATCCTATCTTTGTCCTAATTGTTGTTTCTTATCTTAGCAACTATGCCAAGGACAAAAACCTCTATTCGCAATAGTGCTACTCCAGAAGCAGAACCAGAGGACAGATATGATCCTGCAACCACTAGTGCTGGACCTTCTCGTTGAAAGGCGGTGCCCGGAAGGCAAGATCAGTGAGATCTCCAATTGTTCCAAGGGAGGATAGTGACTCTGAGACGGATTCCTTCTTACTAGCAATGAGGGAAAGAGATCAAGGACAATCCTCAAGGCAAGCACAAGAAAGTGAGAATGAAGAAGAAGAAAGCGATAATGAAGAGGATGATGAGGAGTACTCTCAAGAAGAGAATGAGGAAGATGATGATGAGGATATGGTAGCAGCCGAAGAGCCTGTAATCAATCTCATGCAAATTACAAGTGATAGCTATGCTATGCTTCGTCATCCAAACCAATTTGAGAAACTGGCCAGCTCAACAGACCCAAGATTTCATACTCGGTTTCAACAAGATGTTTACGCCCAACTCTATAACCATCACCGATAGTTCGCTGACCATAAGTTCGTAGATTGGGCGCATTTGCAGAATATTGACCACTTTGATGGAGCATACCACCTTTTTCAAGCAGCTGGTCTTTAAGAGATAGTGGCATTGAAATATGACTAACAAGAAGATGTGATCCGACAATTCTATGCCACTGTCTATGTTTCTCCAGACTTCGACCTCTTGGTGTGGATGATAGGAACTCAAAGGGTACATGCTTCCAAGGTAGATTTTGAGCAAGTTGTACAGATGTACTCAGGATCCCAAGAAAAGATCTATTCTCGTGGTGCTCTCAAAACCCCGACAGGGAGTCAGTTTTATGATAGAAATGTCATGTTCACACCCGAGAAGATTGCAGGACTTCTACCCTTGCCCAGTCTCATAAATCGCATCATCAATCATACCTTTTTCCCGAAGAGTGGGAATTTGGATGCTATCCGAGGACATGCTTGGAACATAATAGATAGCATCATGAATGGACAAAAGTTCGATGTGATTGATCTCATCATCAGAGATATAGCTTCTTCCAAGAATGACAAAATCAAGAGGATATACTTTGCTCCTTACATCATGGCTCTTACCATGAGGAAAACTCATTTTCGAGGAGCACGACCAGGAGTTCACAAGCCTTACAAACCAAGGGAAGGGGCTCCAATTCCTGCTGCAGTTCTCCCTCATGTTCAAGAAGAAGAAGGACAAGCTCAGGCTCAAGAGAATGCTCTAACAGAGGATCCTGTCACTCTCAGATTTACTCAGCTAAAATGGAGATTCAAAGTGGACAGACTGAAACAATCTATCAGTTGGCATCCTTATGTAGGCATGTTGGTGCTCTCGAGCATGCTTCTTTGGTAGCTTCATCCTCTCCAGTTCACTACAGTCGCCGTCGCCGTCCGGATCCCTCTCCTCAAGTGACTCTTTTTGGTATTTGATGCTAAAGGGGGAGAGAGATTAAGGGGGAGCTCAGAAGATCAAAGCCTAGAAGAACAAAGACTATTATCAAAGACTGCTACTGCTACTTATTATATCTTAAATATCTATTTGGACTTGTTTAGTTATGTAATGACTTTGTTATGTTGACTTGTTGGTTGTATGACTTATGATGCTTCGTAACTCTTATGCTATGCTATGCTATGCTACATTATGATTATTGTCTATGTTTAATCGAAGCTTACGTGCTCAAGCATATTTTCCATAATTGTTATCGTTTTATGCTTGAATGATAATTGTTTACATGCTCCTCATATTCAATAAATAAAGGAAACTCCGTCAAAATTTCCAAAAATCCTCACATGTGCATGAAAATCACTTCATGAACCTTTGTGCACATATTTAGGGGGAATTTTGTTTATTTACTGATTGACTTTGAAAGCAACTAATTCTCCATTTCTTTTGAACTCATCTCAAGAATTAATTGAAAATCAAAAGTCAAAAACAAGAATATACAACTTGGTGTATATTCAAAACCTTTAATTCATTCATATTGTTTAGATTGTCATCAATTTCCAAAAATAGGGAGATTGAAAGCATCTAGGCCCCTAAAAATGATTTTGGTAATTAATGTCAATAATGTGTTATGGGACTAATAAATGTACTAAGATGTTTTAAAGGTTTAGTCCCCATGTTTGAATAATGACATGGAAATAGCAATGCAAAAATGATAAAAGATCGATATGGCTCAATGCAAAGGTATTGTATAGCCTAAGGATCATTTTGTAGTTTTTACCGGTCTCGGTGTTTGGAAAAAAGACCAGATTTGTAGGCTAGATGCTGTACTATAAAGAGGGATCATGGCTAGTGACTTGAAAGTTTAATTTGTGCCATTTTGATCAATCTAGTGTCATGCATTGCATTTAGAATTGCACCTGGAAAAATGTTTCGTAAAATCAGTATGATTGCAGTTGATGAGCGGTACTATCGCAAAGCGGTAGGCCTGGACTCTAGTTGGCGATATGTTTTTTTCCAGATAGCATGTTTTTTGGGGAGTTTTTGTTCTCCCTTGCAAATCAGTTTGACCGCACCCTTTGAGCGGTCTACCATAATGCGGTAGGACCAGACTTTAGCTAGCGGTACGTATTTTTCAGAGCGTGTTTTTTGTGATTTTCTGATCCTCTGGAAATCGGTAGTTCCATTCTAGCCGAGCGATGCTACCGCTCCGCGGTAGTACCAGATCTTTTGAGGGCGATAGTATCGCACCTTTTTGTAACGGCTAGTTCAGAAGCATTTAATGAACAGTAGATGACCGTTGAACAATGACTGCGGTAGTATCGGGCTTCTACAGCGGTACTACCACAAGTACTGAATTTGTCAGAGATTTGCTTCAAACGGCTAGTTTTATCTCAAACAGCTAGTTTTGTGGTTGGGGGCTATAAATACCCCCTCATCTGCACCAAGCTCAAAACCTTGGACCTCATTGAATACATTTGAGTCTCTAGTGCACTCTCTACTACCCATTTGCTCATATTTCTCATTTTGAGGTAGTTGAGAGCATTCAAGTGCATTGCATCATTAGTTGATCATTTTTGCACTTGTTTTCTTCAAGAAAAAGCTGTGATTTATTACTCTTGGTTCTTGCTGGCACCTAGACGGCTTGGAGAAGAGTTTGCGTGGTGATCTCTTCAAAGAAGATTGTGAAGTGACTTGGCAAAAAATTGTGAAGTGGTTGTGTGCTCACCATCTCCAGAGAGAAGAGTAACTCTAGTGATCGAGGGAAGTGCTCGTGTGGAGCCAACTTGATTCGTTCAAGTTTCCTCAACACGTAGACTAGTGAAGACCGGCAAGTCTTCGATACCACGGGAAAAATATCGCTAGTCTCTATTGCGGTTTTCTCTTTTGTCATTACTATTTCTGCATTTACTCTTCTAGCAATTCCTTTGTGTAAAGTTGCTTAGCTAGAATTGTATTTAGTTTTGACATAATCCTAAGGTGTCTTAGTAAAAGCTTGCAAGTTATATCTTAATTTGTGCTAGAGTTCTTTAATTAGATAACTATTGTTAGATTGTCAATTAAAGTACAAGAATTTTGTAAACCTCATATTCAACCCCCCCCCCCCGCGCGCTCTAGTCGGTCATCCTTGATCCTACACATGCCTCCAGGAGCATTGATTAGCAACATTACTAATAAACAAAACATTACTATAACGTAACCAAACCACAAACCACCAATCCCACTATCGATCTACCAAAAACCTTTGATTAAACAATAATATACTTTCGCAGCAAAGGTTCACAGGTCGTTACCCTCGAAAACGGATGACGGAGACGACCGAAACACGAAACCCTATAAGCCAACAGCGAACTCACCCAAATGCCCAAAATAACAATTCCCCTTTTCGAGAAAAGAAAAAGGACCATGCATACCACCATGAAACCAACTCAATTTGCAAATAACATCATATATAAACACATAAATCAAACAAGAATCAGGAGGGTATTTCACTACCCGACATACTTTTCTCAACTTAAGGTATAGTTTTCTCTTGAATCATGAAATTTCAAATCATCACATGCCACACTAACTCATTTCTCCTAAATTGGCAATCTCAAAGATATTGTCAATCCTAAAGCAACATCCACACCAATCTAGAGAGTCTCTACTAATCCACAAAACACTCTAAACTCCTCCACCAAAGAAATATTTTGACAAATAATTCCTAATGCACCTAAATATAGATTTCACCTAGAATCCCATCACCTCAATTTTTTAAGGATAATAACCTAGAAATTCCCGGCACACACACATTTGCCACAACCAAGTGAATTCTATCAATGATCTTCACAATTCTCGGAATCAATTTGTTCTACTACCGCCATACAAAATCATGGACAGCCGTATTTTTAGCATAAAGCACAAAGTCCAATTTCATCTCCTCTTCTCCATAGATTGAGACAAAATCCCATCAAGATTGTAACCCTAAATAACCCACAAATTTACAATCTCACATATCACGAAAACATTCCCTTATTACTTTTAGTTAGTAATTTCAACCTCAAAGACTCCTATAATAAAATTCTAGTATAATTGATAGGAAATCCACCATTTTGTTGACTAAAATTCTTGCAATCAAAACCTAAAGCAACGAATATTACATTTATCAAGTCAAACAAATGTAAACAGTAGTTTATACTATATTTTTGGTTTATTTTGTTTATTACATAACTAAATTAATACGTACCAGAGTACCAGAGACCTTTTTCGAAAGGCTGTTCTACTTCCGTCAGCCCGGGACAATCATTTATCCACACACTTCCTATTTGAGCAAGAGCTATTGAACCACCAATGGACCTGAGGTCTGGACAATTATTAATATACAGTTGCTCTAGTGCTGGAGAACTCCCCATCTTGATGGATTCTATGCTTGGACATAAGATCAAATGCAACTTCTTAAGACAGAACGGTAATGTCATTACCCTCTGAATATTCAACTTAGGACAATATTCAATACTCAGCTCCTGCAAACAAGAAAAACCGCGGAGCCTATCAACCGGCAGGGACGTCAACTTGTCACATGATGTAACATAAATGTGCTTAATGACAGGTAGATAATCTGGCGTCAGGAATTCATCAAGGCTCAATAATCCCTGGCACAACGAAACAGTTAGGCTAGCAAGGGATGAGAATGCTCCAACACTGCTGCTGCTTGCTTCAATACGATAAGGACTGTGAGCTGGCAGTGACACTGACCCTTGTGAATCACGACAGAGTGGTTCAAAGAATGACATGTTCTGAATGTTAGGGCATCCAACAAATTCAAGAGAACGTAACCTTGGCAGGAGGTTAGGCCGGAGCCAGCTTGGACAAGATTCACCTTTGTAATAGTTTATTGTCAATTCTTGGATATTCCAATGAGGCAATGCTTCCATCTGTTCCTGCTGATCACTAATTTGCTGATCACTAGGTACCGGGGTGGACCATTTTAGACAGAGTCTGTCAGAGTGGTCCTTCTCATAACTGAAGTTCCTTGATTGAAATTTCTGTAAGCTGATGACATCACTGAAGCCTTGAGGAAACATTTTAAACACACAATCCCGAGCGTCTACAGTTGTGAGATGATATAGAGAACGAACTGATGAAGGAAGGGTGCTGAAAGTAGAACTTCCGAATAAATGAAGGTAACGCAGATGTTTCGTGTTGCCCATGCTCTCAGGTAGCTCTCTTACCTTGGAAAGCTTAAAACTGAATACACGGATTTTCAAGAGTTTCCTGAACCAGCAGTCAATCAAGTGAGCAAAATCATTTGCGCTGCTAAAAGATTCATTGCATACTAGGGACCGCAATTTTTTCTTGTCGCATATGATCTCCAATTCAGTACAGCGAACATTTCCATTAGTGAATATTGACAGGTGACGAACATTTGAAGGGATTCTATGTAGGTCACTTGCATGTCTTATGATGAAGCACTCATCCTTCGAGACTAGCTGCGCCATATCATGCATCAAGTCATGAACTACGTACTTATTACTCTGGTGAGCAGCCCGACCTGCTTTCTGAAAGAATGACCGTTCTACAAGCTCAACAAAGTGAAAGGATGCATCTTTAGGTTCCACATACCCCTGTGCTATCCAAATGTCGACTAAAAATTCCCTTTCAAATATGTAATCCTTGGGATACAAAGCACAAATTGAGAAGCATCTCTTCAAATGAGGAGGCAGGTACATATAGCTCAGTCGAAGGACTGGCAAAATGTCAGTCTCCTTTTGTTCTAATTGCCAGAGTTCACTTTCCAATATACGTTCCCAATGTGCTGTACTTAGGTCCATTTTCAACAAACGTCCAAGAGTTTTGGCTGCTAATGGAGAACCCTTCAACTTTGGAACTATATCTTTACCAATGCGCTCCAACAACTCTCGGTCGTTGCAAGAACTGTTGGATCCAAATGCACATAGTTTGAAGAAATCCCAGAACACATCACCTTGTAAGCCCTTTAACTCATAGTGATCCATGGTGCCCACTAGATTAGCAACCTTGGAAGATCTGGTGGTGACTAAAATCATACTTCCTTGAAGACCCTCTCTCAAAGGTGCACAAAATCTCTTCCATCGCGCCCGATCATCTCCCAAGAGATCATCCCACATGTCATCAAGGACAAGTAAGAACTTTTTGGGCTCGACACATCTAACTAGATCTTTCATAAGAACATTCAGATTATCAGATGATGTCTGTTGTCCAAAATGCTGCAGAATTTCTTTAATTAACTTCTTTATGTCAAATTCATCTGAAACGCATGACCAAATTATGTTGTCCTTGCCAAAGTGCTCCTTCACCTTTGCATCATTGCAGATTTGTTGGGCCATAGTGGTCTTTCCGACACCCCCCAAGCCAACTATTGGCAACACCGGCAACTCCATTTTGATTGCATTCCTGTTTCTCTTGCGTGTATGTAGTTGTACTACAAGCTTCGGCACCAACTCCTTCAGTTCTTTCTCACGACCAAATATTTCTGGCTCATCGGAGAAAGAACTTGTTTCTGGCCTGATTGATTCATTAAACTTCTTAGGTGCTTCGTTCAATTTCAAATCCTTCGATTGATCATGGATATGCTCTAGGTTACCTTGGATTTCCTTCACTTTGTCAAAGAGCTCCAGAAAGGCATCACCATGCAGGTGATCCTGGCCCCCTCCTCCGCCTTCACCTTGAGCGCGTAATAATCAAACTCATCAAGAAGGTCCACAGCATTATAAACTGCATCCTTAATATACGGGAGGAGGTCAGCTGCTGCTTTATTATGGCTCTGCCATTCAACACGATCAAGAAGGTCGATCATCTTGGGCATGGTTGTCATGAGTTTCCAAAGGTCGTTCCTCAGCTGCCCAAGCTTTGTCTCCAGCTGAATCTGGTGTTGTGCAGCTGTGTTGTCTGGCAGCTGCTGCCGGGTGTTGATCATCCATCGGGCACGTATGGCCCCTAGGACCCGGTCTGATAATTCGAGACATGCATTGACGTCGCCACATACACCAGAAGCTGTTTTGAATATTTGCCACCACATTTCTGTGATGAATAGAAATGAAATTAAGCAAAATTGTAAAGAAATTTGGAGGGTACGATTTCCAACAGCCGGTCATCTAAAATGGGGAGAGATGCAGCATGATTAGGCAGAACTTACAGTACCTTCTCTTTAACTTACAGTACCTTCTCTTTCTTCTTGTTGATGGGCTAGTTTCTCTCTTCAGAACTTACATATACTATTGGGATCCACTCCGGCGGAAACAAAGCCAATGACAATGCCGCGCTGCTTGTCTCACATGCCTTCTGCACTAACCTGGTTGTTAAGGACAAACTTATCATGTCTGAACAATACAAAAGTAAGCGCACGTGTAACCCACCAAGTTAAATATTGTTTCGAAGTTCATCATTAAAAGGTTGAACAATATAAAAGCTACAACATATAAAATTGTATATTTAATTAAAATGCAGAGAGATAAAAAATTTACTCACAATTTTATTCCATTTTATCCGCACAAATATCAAGCTCACATAAAACAAATTAGCGGTGGCAACAATACAATCCAACAGCATAAGTTCGAAGTTTTTCGTCTCAGAAAAACAAAATGCAAAGACTTTAGGTCAAAAGTGAGGATACCTAAGACTAACCAGATATCACTCGACAGACATATACTACCTAATAGATTGAGACCGCATGGCAAATAATGCCAACAATTTATATACATGTGAACAAAAAATTTAATCGTACGTAGCCGTGCACCAGTAACGTTCTCCTGCCTGCCCCCAAGGCAGAGCCGGGGCCGAAGTCGAGGAAGCTTCGGCGGGGGTCGGCGCTCGCTGGGCGGCGTTTTGGTGGTCGCGCATCACAGGCTTGGCCATGGCCCTGCCCCAACGGTGCACTGGGGTAGACCAGTGGTGAGGAGTTGCGACAGGCGGCGCAGCGGTCCTCGTCGCGGTGTGTCGGGGCCAAGTATGGTGCAGTGTTGATGGTCAGCTTTGGGCGGCACATTCCAGGAGCGGCGGTGCTGCAGCTGGTGGAGGGGATGGAAACCCTCCAATTCCTCTTCGCCGTTTCCCGGGAACCTTCCTCGCCACTAGAGCTGAAGCCTTCCCACCTTCTTCTATCCTCTCCGGATCAGCCATCGTCGGCTGAGAAGATCCCACCCTACTGTTGTCGAAGGCCGGTAGTTGAAGAGGCTCAAAGAGTTTGGGCATTCGATTGTTGGGTCGTTGTCCTGAGGTGCAAGGCGACTGTTGTGGATGCCCCTTGTCAAATAGCTGGTTCAGAGCTAGGGATGGGCCACCGTCGATAGCTCCGTGGGAGAAGAAGAGGAGCCGGAGCTGTCGTCTCTTCCGCGTGCTGTCCACCTTCGTCGTCAAGCGGAGGGCTGTTTTCCATCACCCACTACAGTTTGAAGGCTTGATGGTTGCCTGGTTAGGGTGGAGTGCTTCTCGTGGCTCTTCAGCCGTGGTGGAGCTTTGGTTTCTCCAGGCTTTTTGCTTCTAATCTTCTCTCTCAAGCACTGTGTTTGGTTAACCTCTGCATCATTAACTCGACTTCCAGAAACTTTAGCGCGTTAGGTGGTGAGAGAGTCATCCTTTCTTTTGGCCACGATGTGTGGCTTGGGTGCGTAAGAGTCGATCGGTGCCAATTGTGGCTAGTTGGTGTTGCCCTAGCCTACACGCTAGGTTGCTTCGCCAGGTGTTCAGAGGGGTCCTTTTCCTGTCTGTGTTGTCTACCCCGTTCAAGCGGTGGCTGTATCTTTTTTTCCTATTTGCTCCTGCTTTATTAATACAATGGGCAGCTCTCTTGCCTTTGATTCAAAAGAAAATTTAACATAAAAACATTCCAGCCCAACAAAGAGCCCAGAATGTAACATATACATTTTCACTCTAAATTGACACTATAATTACTTGTAATTACAACAACCTATGCATGAATAGAAATATATAACATGTTATCCTACAACAAGCATAACCAGATAATTACAATAAAGATAAATGATCACACATAACTTGGGACCTCGCGCCCAAGAACGCTCGGGGCCACACGCCTGAGAACACCCGAACCATGCATCTAGGAGCATTGATTAGCAACATTGCTAATAAATAAAACATTACTATAACGTAACCAAACCACCAATCCCGCTATCGATCTACCAAAAACCTTTGATTAAACAATAATCTACTATCGCAGCAAAGGTTCACAGGTCGTTACCCTCGAAAACGGACGATAGAGATGACTGAAACACGAAACCCTATATGCCAACAGTGAAATCACCCAAATGCCCAAAATAACAATTCCCCTTTTCGAGAAAAAAAGGACCATGCATACCACCATGAAACCAACTCACTTTGCAAATAACATCAGATATAAACACATAAATCAAACAAGAATCAAGAGGGTATTTCACTACCCGACATACTTTTCTCAACTTAAGGTATAGTTTTCTCTTGAATCATGAAATTTCAAATCATCACATGACTCATTTCTCGTAAATTGGCAACCTCAAAGATATGGTCAATCCTAAAGCAACATCCACACCAATCTAGAGAGACTCTACTAATCCACAGAATACTCTAAACTCCTCTACCAAAGAAATATTTTGAGAAATAATTCCAAATGCACCTAAATATAGATTTCACCTAGAATCCCATCACCGCAATTCTTTAAGGATAATAACCTAGAAATTCCCGGCACACACACATTTACCACAACCAAGTGAATTCTATCAGTGATCATCACAATTCTTGGAATCAATTTGTTCTACTACCTCCACACAAAATCATGGACAGCTGTATTTTTAGCATAAAGCACAAAGTCCAATTTCATCTCCTCTTCTCCATAGATTGAGACAAAATCCCATCAAGATTATAACCCTAAATAACCTAGAAATTTACGGCCTCACATATCACGAAAACATTCCCCTATTACTTTTAGTTAGTAATTTCAACCTCAAAGACTCCTATAATAAAATTCTAGTATAATTGATAGGGAAATCCTCTATTTTGTTGACTAAAATTCTGGCAATTAAAACATACTCAATCGTTATAACATCAATAGATAAACATAATATCTACCGACTTATCTTTAGAAAGATTCTCACTCCAAGAGGGATATTCACTAAAGATCAAGTCATACCATGATAATAACTCAACAATCCTCTCTATTCAATTAACTGTCATATCGATTAAACTACTTCACCCATCTTAGATTCTCATTAAACCACACCATCCATCTTCGTCTACAAAATTTAGCAATTTACCCAATCATAGTACTCTAATTGATTAATTAAGATTCCGAACTTTTGATGATTCCACTAATCCACTAGCATGAACAAAAAGATCTTGAATTGTTCTTTAAAGGTTCCACTAATAGCAACAATATAACCAGTTTTTGCTCCGAAGATAATCATTCCATTTAATCAAGTTCTCTCCAAGCGTTATAATATCAAATCAATTCATCCTACTATGCACATCAAATAACTTGGTACCCAATGTATCACAAAATCATATACCTGACCACGACTAGCCAATTGCCAGCATACGCCATAAAAGACTTTGCAATACGAATTGGTTATTTCATTCACAAAAGGAGAGGCAAATAAACAAAATTCATCACATAGGAAAATGTTAACAACTTGCAGTAAGTACAAATCCAAGAAAATAACTAAATAGGAAGGAACCCTGAAAAACAAAAGATGGAACCATAGTTAAGGGACGCATGTCCCACAAGAAGAGATAATTAAACCCCTACAAATAAGAATAAAACATTGCTATTGAAACTTGAGACAATTTTATACGGCAAAGCAGAAAGGTTAAGCACACTCCAATATGCCACAAGTCATAAGGCTTGACTCTAGCCAAAAATATTTCTACTACACATTTTCCTTTAATAAAGAAAACCATTCTCCTTTATTACACCATTACCTTGATTTAACGAACACAAAGAACTTTGAAGACGAAATCACATAAATCACTTATGAACCATGGGAATTTTCCAATACATCACTTCGATAAAAACAAAATAAAACTAACTCATAAGTCATGAACTCCGAAAGATCACGAATACAAAAACTCGAAACATTACATTTAAACAATATCACGAATGACGATCAAATTCATTTTTTTTTCTAAAAGAATAAAAACTACCCTCCCAATCCCTTACTGACAATCTTGCTAACATCGATATAATACACTCTTAACAAGAATCATCATAATCCACTATTTCATCATAAAACTCTCCAAACCTCACTAAATTGCCCCATGCTACTCTATCATCCCATCCTCAAATTGAGAGTCTACCAAAACATTGCAACCTCACTACAATAACCACTTTATTCTAGAGGAGACCTACTACACAAATCAAACTGTTCTACCAACTATTTATCAAGAACATACTATCATCCGACAATTCCACAATCACGTAAATATAAGACACCTATTAAATTCCATCAGTTCAACTCTTAATGATGCTCAACACCAAACTTCAAAGACACAATAATTGCACTCCAATGATCTTTTTGCCAATTGGCTTCATCATGAAATCTAGTTGCTATCCTACTTCCCTTTGCAATCACATGAACATTTGCAAACACAGATTCAACCTTTCCACCTCATATTTAGAATTTGGTGCAAAATCCCATTGAAAACTTCAAGCATCACAATAGTCTTCTATCAATCAAAGTCTCAATGACGCAAAAACAAATTTCATCCAATCATTCTAGCTAAAAGGCTATCCGAAACTCCTCCCATTTAAATTCTACATCCAACGATAGTCAATTTCTCCAATCTTTTGTACACAATTCCAATAATTGATTGTGGTAAGAAATTTGTAAATCTAGCAATTATATATGATAATGAAGTATCCATAGAAAATAAAACTCCAAGATTAACATCCACCAAGGCAACAATCTAGAACCTCCTTAACTTAACCATCCTAAATGGTTAGATTAATCCATTGAGACCAAATAATCCAATTTATCTGACAAGTTTAGCATATTAAAAAAATTTAATGATCAAACTAGTTCATCAATGTTTCACACTTCTTAATAACTCCATGGATTTCGATTAGGTATGGACATACTCTTAGTCACTATTTATCATGTAACTACTCCAAAACACCATCAAATTAATCAATTTCACTTCTAAGAATGTTGGTTAAGATCGATTATGCACAACGCTACTTACCCAACTTAATATCTCATACCTTATCAGTTAATTTATATTATTACAACCTCTCACTTAAGCATGACAAGAAATCATAAAAGGGTTTTAACACATTCCTTAATAAAAGAGAGATATTAAACTTCAACACTCAAAATGCTCCAAAAGAAACATGTAGGGTCAAAACTTCCACATGTTAATGATCATGTAAAAGATAATGGAATATAATGTATTAAAAGAACAAGAATAAAACATGGGGTAGAGAATATTCATGCCAACTAATGCCCTAAATATCAATTTTTGGCATTTATTTAGATTTTCCATATGTTTGGTATTGCAATTCCTAAATTATCTATATAAGAAAAATCCTCATTTTATTTTAGTTTTTATTATGAATAAAATCAATTTTCTAATTTTCATTTAGTTCTTATTGTAAATTCTAATATTTTTGGAATTAGATATCTGAATCAAATTGTCATGACATAGAGTCTATTATTTTGCAATTTTAATTTGGAATTCATACAAATCTAACTGTTAATTTCAGATATTACGGGTTTTAATTTGGAATTCATATGGAAATCAAATTGCTAATTTTATTTTATTTATTATGAACTTCATATATTACTTGACGTAGAATTTATACTTTGATTCAAAGTTTATCTCATTTTATTTTAATTATTATTATATTTTTATTGTACTTGACAGAGAGTATTTATGCGACACCTTGATTTTCAGAGCCTTTTTGAAGATTTCAAAATAAAAAGAACCATTTTGTTTTGATGAGAATTCAAAGCTTAACTTGAAATTTCAGTATGGATTTCAAATTGACTAACTCAAACTTCAACTAAAATTCGTTGATGGTTTGTTGAGTTTGTTGGAACTTTGGTGATCTTCCCCTTTTCTGTCCATGTTTTGTCCACCTCTGAACCAGACCCCCTTAGGTCTAAACCTCCCCAAGTGCTTGAACCTTCCCTGGTCCAAACCTCCCTCTTTGATTCTTCCTTGGCTTAGACCTCCCCAGGTATAAACCTTCCTTATGTTCTTTAGGAACCATTCTTTGTTTTGTTGGAACCTCCCTAGGTTCCCTTGGACTTCTCCTCGCTTTGATCTCTGAAATACTTTCCTTCTGGAAAATCCATACCGCATGAGAATCCCAGATATCGCCACACTGCAGTACTACCATTGCACAACTCATGCCATACCGCTCCAAGGAACAATCGGGAGTCCAGAAATATGTGTTCTGAAATTTCCTTACCACCTTATAGTAGTCGGAACTACCTGATAACGGTAGTACCGCCCCCACCTTGCGGTATTACCATTTCTCAGGACCTCTGAAAACCTATGATTGGACCTCCCCGTGCTCCTGGAACCACCTCGAAATTTATTTGGACCTTTCCGTGTCCTTCAGGACCTTCCCATGTCCTCTAGGACCTCCTCCTTGTTCAATTGGACCTCCCTCGTACCTGTTCAAGTCCCCTGTTCGCTCCGGACCTCTATCGCTTGTGTACCGTTCGATTTGCATTGAACGGTTTGACCTTGGTGAGGCGTTCGGATGGTCCGAACGTCCTACCCTCTCTGAGCCCTCATATCTTTGCTGGACGGTCCGAACGTCCCAACCATTTTGGACCGCCCGATTCAGTACAATGGCTGAGATCTAGCGGTAGCTCTGATGGTCCGAACAGCCCAATCACTTTGGGTGGTTTGACTAAAATACAATGGCTCCCGCTTCTCCCACTTCTTATCTCGCTACCGCTCAGACCTCCTCCTTTGAAGATCTGGCCGTTAAGACCTCCCCTTTGGAGATCTTAACCGTCCAGACCTCCTCCTTTGTAGATCTGGCCGTTAAGACCTCCCCTTTGGAGATCTTAACCGTCCAGACCTCCTCCTTTGAAGATCTGGCCATTAAGACCTCCCCTTTGGAGATCTTAATCGTCCAGACCTCCTCCTTTGTAGATCTGGCCATTAAACTCCTCCTTTGTAGATCTGGCCGTTAAGACCTCCCCTTTGGAGATCTTAACCATCCAGACCTCCTCCTTTGTAGATCTGGCCGTTAAGACCTCCCCTTTGGAGATCTTAACCGCCCAGACCTCCCCCTTGTTAGATCTGACCGTTAGGACCTCCCCTTTGGAGATCCTAACCGTTCAGACCTCCCCCTTGTTAGATCTGACCGTTAGGACCTCCCCTTTGGAGATCCTAACCATCCAGACCTCCCCTTTTGCACTTGATCTTGGCCGTTGGACCTCCCTTTCGGAGATCCAACCGTCAGGACCTCCCCTTGTCCTCTGCGGGACCTCCTCAAGGCCTCCGCAGGACCTCCCCTTCGGGTCTTGACTGGCCCCGCTTGGCAGTCACACCCATTTTTCTTTATCCCTTGACTGTGTCCTTGTGCAAGGAAGTCTCCCCCACATTTAATGCATGTTGTATCGCATTAAATGCTACCACTTTTGCAACACCCGTGCCCTACTTTTTGTCACATCCCTTGCCTGCCTTCATGGTCCTTTTTACCAACCCTTGAACACTCGCACCTTGGGAAATCTCATTGGCTCTAGCTATATATAGCTTGGGCAGCCCTTCCTCTCTCACTTTCTTCCTCATTTCCCCTCTCTGGCTCAACTGAGCATCTCTTGGACCTCCTCTCTTGAGTCTCTAGACCTCCTCCAACGAGCTCCCTGGACCTCCTCCTGATCGCCTACCCTCTCAGTTGGTTTTACATTGGAGTTTATTTCGAGTTTCTTTGGGTCTTGTTGGAGCTCTATTTGAGTTATTTGGTTTTTCACCGTGTAGATTGCGAAGGCCGTGAGGAGCGAGAGTTCCTTGAAGAGGAAGAAGAAGCTCAAGACTTTGAGCAAGGCAAGTTGCACCCTTGACCATATTGCACCTATTATTTTAAGATACTTATGTTCTGTTTCAAAGATATATGCATACTTACTTTCACTAAGTTATTTCAATGCCTATCTTTCTGTTCATAGCTATGCCTAATTCCATTGTATGAACACTGTCTATGTTGAACCAACTCTATTGTCACCCTAGATAAAATCTGGTTTTTGCAATAGTAAGGACTAGAGGCTTTTGAAAAATGAATGCTTAGTCTTGCTAGACCAAACATCTTGATTTGGGAAATGTTTCCTCCAACAGACCAAAATATCAAATTTTTCCAAAGCCATGACATTGGGTTGTCATGGAGGTTTTGATAAATGGTTTGGAAAAACAGAAATGGACAAATGGATTTGGTCTTGGGCGGATTGGTTGTTTGGCTGGTGCAGGGTATGCACAGGCTCAACTCGGGTAGGGTTGAGGCCCATGGGTTTTGTGTTAGCCGCCCAAGCCATATGAGGACCAGTCTGCGAGCCGCATCTTGCTAGCCACTATCGTGCAACCACATGTCCTGAGAAATGGGCAAAGGGACCTGGCCAACTAATTTGCAAAGCTCCATCGCGGTTGATCCTGTGGATGCGGTGAGTAGTCATGTTACGACCTTTGTAGTCCCACCAGGCGCAAGAGGGGCCTGAACCCTGTGGATGGGTAGTCCAAAGGGGGTGAAACCTTAGCAAGGGTGGACTGCGTTGGAGTAATGCTTTGTAAATGCCTTGTCATGTGCTCTAGACCTCTTACCAAAGGAAGTGTGAGGTGGAGTCGACGGGCGCCAAACAAACTAGAGAATTCATGTCATGTGGGTAAAGTGTACGACCTCTGCAGAGCGTAAATCTATTCGAATAGCCGTGTCCACGGTCATGAACATGCTAGCAAAGCCACTCAAAGTTAGCTCTTGGTTTTGGTTTTCAAAAGACTTATGAAATTGGTTTTGGATTTCTATCTAAGTGGTTAATGGGCGGGGAGCCATGCGACAGGAGGGTATCCTTCACCATCTTGATGATGAATGTTATCCAACTGAAAAATAGAATTTACAAAATGAATTTTAGTTATGGTATAACTGCCTTGAAACTTAATACTTGTATTTGAAACAAACTTGGCTTTACGCAAATCAACCCTAATATGCCTTCCTTTGATATATCCATTATGCGTGTCATACTGTTATTTGACGGGTGTAACTTGTGAGCACGGTTGTTGTGCTCATACTTGCTTGATTGATGAATTGAGCAGGAGAAGACTTCTTTGATGATGAGGAGGACAAAATCAATTAGGCCGCGCCCTCTAGCCAATCACCTATGGTGTAATGGATGGAGTCTATCCTTATGGTTTTTCCGCTGTGTATTTTGCTCTTGGTTGCTGGAGCTTGTAAGCAACCCCCTGTAATCAACTCTTTTTTTGTTGTTAATAAAGCCTTTTGTGGATGTGTATGTTATCACTTGTATTTGCTGTGAGAACTAGCCATTGATCCTTGGGACTGGTTCAGATCACAGAGGACAGGAGGCACTTCCAAGCCCACAACCTCCTGGAGTTTGGTTCCGCAAGGACCTCCTCTCAGGATGTGCCGAGCGGTACTACCGGGCCTCCTTGCGGTAGTACCGGAGGGACATGTGGGGATGGGAAGGGTCTCGGGTCCAAAGACCTCCTCGGGTCGGGCTCCCAGACCTTCGAGCGGTCCTACCGGACCTCTTGAGAGGTCTGGGCGGTACTACCGGGTTGCTCTACGGGGCGTCCTGGGAGTTCCTAGTGGACTTTCCAGGGGGTCCCGAAGGACCTCTCGGGTAGCCCCTGGCCGGGTCGTCACAATTTATTTTAATCTAAATTTTTATTCCTTATTTTTGTATATCTCTACTACTAAAAAATTTGAGTTGGTGGTCGTCCATCCTCCTTACCCGTGGGTATGCGCTCTGTTGGATCGACAAGATAGGAACAGATGACCCAGATAGCGTCGCACGGCCCACGCCCACGCCCACGCACACGTCCCACTCACGCAACCTCTCCCCACCCACGTCGCCCTCCTCTCCCACCCGAGCTGTCCGGTCCCCCCACGAGCGCTCCCTTCCTCCCCTCGCCCACGACGCCATCGCCCCTACCGCATCCGCACCAAATCTGGTCGCTTCCGGCCTCACCGACGCCATCGCGCTGGATCCGGCCATTAGGGAGGTCGGCAAGCGTGGGCACTGCATGTGGGTGGTGAGCACGGGATCAGGCCGCCCCTACCTCACTAGCGCCGGATCCAGCCACCCACGACACCACCAAGCTATTGTCCCGCCGTTCCGCACGTTAGATCCGGTCATCACGGGCGCGGCATGTGGGCGGCGAGTGCGGGATCCGGTGATGAGGGGAGGTAGTGGATGGTGGCATGCGATCCCTGGCCGGACGCTACGGCAGCGGAGGTGGGCGAGGGCATGGCTATGAACTAGGCGTGGGTGGTAGGTGTGCTTGTAGTGTTGGCGAGCGTGGGCGCGGCATGTGGGCGGCGAGTGCGGGATCCTACGATGAGGGGACGCAGGTGAGAGAACATAGAACTGTTATGCCTTCATTACCTCAGTAACCGTTGACTCCTTCTGTCTTGCAACCGATGAGGGATGCAAGCAGTCAAGCCAGCATCAGCAGTATGTAACCAATGCACGCGGTATTTTATTCTCCTCCTTTGGCACCATCATATTGTCTTCCCTCTTCCTCCCGAATGTTGGCCACACGACCTCGTGTCCTCAGCCCTTCCCAACCTGGTTCGCCAATCTGGTTCGCCTTCTTCTATGTTTTTTTGTGTGTAACAAGAGTGTTTGATTGATCGCTATATGAGTAAATGTTCAATTTTATTAGTGTTCTTCCATTAATTTTTGCTCTACTTCTAATCAAATTTAACCTTGCTCCTCCCCATTCTACTTCCTCACAGGCGTCTCCGCTCCTCGCAGACGAAGAACGCACCTGCCGCCGTCGGTTGTGTGCGTGTCGAGCCCCAGGCTCTACTACACACCATCCTGCGGCTGCCGCACCAGGATCCACTTGCCACAAAGGCTCACACCGTAGCTTCTACTATCTGTTCCTCTCCACTCCTACTCTTGTGCTTCCACTCCATGGCTCTGTCCTTCCCGTGGCCGCCGCCGGTTTTCACCCAATTCAAATGGTATGGCAGCTTTGGTCTGTTCCTTTTTTTTTTTTGCACTTGTCAGTTCATTCTTGGGGATTATTGTTGATGTTCTCTGTTATAGTAGAAGAAAAATACAGGAATCCCATAAAAAAATTTGGGCGACCATTAGGTAAGATCGCTCCCTTACCCCTCTCATGTTGTTCAGAGAATCTCTCATTTTGTTCGGAGAATCCTACAATCATCTGATTGTATATATCGTTTAGTTAAAAATTATGCAGGTGTTTAATGTTTCAATTGATTGAAATTGTCCACTCTTACCAACAAGAGTTTAAATCTTCTTTGCTATCTTAGTACTTAGTAGGCTCCTTATGCTATGGACCTTGAAGCTAAAAATCTATCTACTTCTAATTTTTATATGCAAAGTTTTTTTTACTGATTTGGCTATCTCATTTAAATATTCAAGCCATACATAAATGCAGTCAGGCCTTCTCTATTTTTATGGGCATACTATGTCCCCCATTGCCCAACAAGCACACATTTTGTCTTACAATCTTTGAGGTAAGCACTTGCATTTTTTTCCCCTTCTGATTCTTTTTTTTACCATCTTTAGTCAGGCTACCCTATAGTTTTTCATCAACTAAGGCCTAAGGTATTCCTTTACTTAAATTCTGTGTATTATTTTGTTCTCCCTTTTTGATCTCCAAGACCATGTTTTACAATTGCTTTTTCCAGAATTGATGACGTCATATACGGTTATAGTTTGTTTTGTAAACATACTGTTATAAATTATTTTCATGTTTTAGGTTGCTTTATTATGTATGCTATATATACCTTTCATAATTTTGTCCAGCTTCCCACATTTTACCATGTTCCATCGGTTCAAATTGCTGCCTAATCATATTATGTACTCTGGAGCTTTAAGGCAGGGCGCTACTGTGCTGTACCAAGCAGTGCATCACGTGAAGCAGATAGAGAGCAGAGGGCTGCTACAAGCGTCAAGGGCGCAGTGACACGAAGGAAAGTACCGAGACGCGTTGTTGCCAGGCGGGTGCGTCACGTGAATTCCAACAGAGAGAGCGAGCGTCGCTGCAACAAGCGGGTCTCACGGAGTAAAGGCCGAGCGGCGTTCTTTACTGACGAAGCAGCAACAGACCGAAGACCAAGGAAGAATTCCAACACACGATACGGAGTAGCTAATAAGCTACATAATACAAGAAGATAGATCATGTACCTGCAGGAAGCTTTGGTCGTCTAAACTTTTTGTTACCCCATGGTTTGGCTGACTGACTACTTGTTCTTGCCCCCACGAGATGGATGGATATATACGCGCGCAGAATCGCCGCTAGCTCTGTATTTCCTGTCACACGCAAAGAAATCATGCACCGATTTGTTCACCAAAATCATACACTAATGATCGATAGACAAGGGGATGACAGGTTCACCTGTTCCACAAGCCTTCGTCTCCCAGTGGACAGAACCAACTGACCTACTGCGCGCTATGCCTCGTAATCGGCTCACTCGTAATCGGCTCCCAGTTGCTCTACTAGGACTTGAATAACCGAAAATACATGTACATACGTGAACAAGAATGAAGAGGAAAAGCCATTGGTTGGAGATCCACATCTCACCCGACCCGGTCAGTCAACGTGCCTGCCGGCTCATTCTCACCAGTCAGCTTTGGCCTGTGATGCGATCAATAATTTGATTTGACGTCTAATGACACCTAGTCTGTGTCATCAAATTGGATTTAGCTCTAAGTGTTCTTTTATTGAAAGCATATTTTTTTAAGAGGTCCAGAAGGACTTGCTGGCCCTGGATTTATATTAACTAGACGGCCACCCGCGCCATTGGTTGTGTCCATTGATAGATTCGAAATCTGTTTTATTTTTTGTTGTATCTGTTGTCGGTTGCTAATATAAATAGATTAGGGAGTCGGTAAAGGTTGCTAATATAAATAGATTAGGGAGTCGATAAAACATAAGCGCACTAAAGCTAATGCTGTTGTGTTTAATAAAAGGTATAAATAGTTAATGTGTATAAACATCGCAGTTTATATACAACAAAAGGGGGGTTTTACACAGCAGATAGAACATATGCTCTTCATATGTTGGGTGTACAAAACATAGCGTGAAGATTACATAAGTAAGGCGTCCGTACTGCTGTGCTAGCAGCGTTGAGGAATATAAGCTACATGATAGTATTTACATTAGTCTTTTCGATAGCAGTAGCATGAAATTACAGTACGTACTAAGTACATAAGTTCGATAGTAATAAGTAGTTATGAAGAGCAAAATTCAGAGCTGTTGCTGTGTAGGAACTTGTTGTAGCATGTGTTGTTGTAGAAACCTATTTAGCAATTGTAGAAGATCGAGGAGTAAGGCGTCATGGGTAGTATAGCAGTGCATGTAAATTATATGTTGTGCTGAATCGGTAAATGAGTATACCTGAATTGCCGTTGTCTTGAGTAGGAGGTTGCTATCACTCTATCCATTTTAGTCACCGATTTTTTTTAGCAGGTTGATCAAGCGCGGATTATCCGGCCATCGATGCAGATCTGTAGGTTAGATTTTGTTGCACTGTTATGCCGAACGAACTTAAAGGAAGTAACTGAACAAATTTGTGATACAGTTTGTGAGAGGAGCGATGGGATGGGCTAACCTTTTAGCTGGAAGAATCTGCACATCCTTTTCAGATAGTATTGTACCTTCAATAGGCTGTGATTCATGAGGTGTGTGTTCCTTATGCGAAAGCTGGTAGCAAAATTTCAATGTCGAAAGTGAGACAGTGATGAATATGCGTGTATAACATGGTATAGTAAGCACACCAATGTAAACAAATCTAAATCAGATATAGGCGAACGCTAAAAAGATCTCCAAGGCGGTGGAGTCTGTGGTTTTTTTACAGGCATGTTTTTTTATTTTTGCATGGTTGCCGTTGTATTGTAAGTCTGTAAGTAACGACAATAACACTGAAACATATCTTGTAAATATACTGTAAGTAACGACAATAACACTGAAACATATCTTGTAAATTATATTGAGCGAGAAAAAGAAAATATGTATAGCTATGTCTTTACATATACGGATGGGTTGAATAGCAACCATAGAACTGAAGAGCTGTCTACTATGGAAACATGTGACCGGGGTTTTTAGATAGCACATGATTAGTAGTTGTATTTGCATAAAATAGTTTCAGCTTTACCTGTGGATTAGCAGTGTGCTCGGTTGTTTTTGGTCAGTAAATAGTTGCTTGCGAACATGGTGTGATTTAGAGACGGCATCTCCACTACCAGCAAAAATAATAATTGTACAGTCGAAGTGTAAAAGGCAGGTATGGTAGCAAGTTTAGGTGTTTGCTATTGGTATACAGAGCTTTTGAGGCAAAAAAAAAAAGTAACTACCTAGCTGAAGCGCTGGACATAGCAGGTTGTCTTTTTGTTGAGAAAGGTGTGCTCTAAAGATGATCCTCATGAAACTGATTTGAGCAAGCTTAAATTTAGTATTGGAAAGTAGAAAGAAACAATTAATGTGTAACATCCCGTTTTCGGATGGTGAATAGTAATTTTATTTGGTTTTCAGTTTTCGATTCGTATTACAAATTATCAATTAATTTCAAAATCTTCTAGCTTCCTCTAAGCTCAGGTTTGTGTTTCAAACCTCCTTGAAACTTTCAAATTCAAAATTCACGTTTGAATTCCCCTTTTCGGATTTGAGCCCCTTTCTCTAATTTGGCCTTCTCTCTTGTCTTGGGCTCATTTCATTTCATCTTGGGCCCCCGCCCATTTGCTTTGGCAGCCCATCTCATCCCGACCCGGTGGCCCTTTCCCCATTTGCTCACCTTGGCCTCCTTGGCCTAGCAAAGACACCCCCATGTTGTTTCTTCTCGGTCAAAGCAAAGAAATGAGCCGCTCCCTCTTTCTTCTTCTAGCTGTGCACGCCACCGCGGACTTGCACGCCACCTCCCTGCCAGCCACCAAGCAGCTTTGCGCCACCTCGTGCAAGCATGCTCCTCTGCGCACGCCTCCCTCTGGCCCTCTGCCGCCACCGCATGCTCCTCTGGCACCACACCTACTCTCGCTCTCGCACGCGCATGCGCATGCCCGTGAGCTCCCTCCTCTTCTTCACTCGGCACGCTAGCTCCCTAGCGCTACCGCCAGACTGCGACCTCCCTGCCCTCGCCACCACTGCACGGCTGCCAAAGCTTCACAGACACCGAGCTCTCTCAGCATGCCGCCATCATCACCCACGTGCACGCTCAGGCCCCCTCTCCAACGGCTCTCCAAGCTCCCTTGGCCTATAAAGCAGCCCCTATGGCCCTCTTTCTCCCCCTTGCCTTCCCCCTTGGACTCCCCCTCCATTGCCTTCCTTCTCTTCACCGAGCGGAACCGGAGCCGGAGCTCCCAAATCAGGCCACGCCGCCTCACTACCGCGCCACCTCTTCGGCCCTACCGACCGCGTCATCATGCACCTCGGAGGGCGAGGATGCCATCCCCTACCTCCATGCTCCTCCCCACGCCAAGATGCCCTGGCGTCGCGCTTCTCCTCCTCCCCGGCCAGCTTGGGACCACCACGGTCGCCTCACCACCCTGGCTCCACCTTCGTTTCACAAGACAGTTCCAGCGCGCGCTTAGTTCCGCCATCGGCCACCGCTTCACTAGCGCCGCCACGCTCATGGAGCCGCTGCCTCCTTGTCCTGGCTGGCCACTCCGCCTCTGGCCTTCTGCCGCTCATGGCCTCGCCACCACCGGTCCCCCCGCCTGCCACGGCTGCCTGGCCGCCCACCTCGCCGACGCCGCCATCACTCCCAAGCCGCCCGAAAGCACCGCCTCTGTTTCTTTGACCATGGTCGAGTGGAAATGAATTGGGGATTGGTTTCTTTTTTTATTTGAGTAGGCCCCACCCGTCATCAGCTCAGATCCCTCTCCCCCTTTGATAAGTGGGCCCGCAAACAGTACCCCCCCCTCTTGACTGGTGGCCCATGTACTATTGGATGCACCAATTCTCTTTATTCCTTTGATTTAATTCCAAAACCAAACTTCGGAAGCTCCGTTCTCCCTCGTCGTAACTCCAAAAATTATGAAATTTGTTTCTAAAAATTTGTTAATTCAAGATCTTGCTAATGGCATAGGTCTTGTTCAATTTGGAGTTCATTTGTTATCTCTTTGTATTTCTTTGCTCTCTTTGCTTGTTTGTGCCTTTTTTCGGTACGATCATCCGATTAGGATTCGAAGACGTGGAGGATCTCCACTTCGATCAATCACAAGGTTACCAAGATTCCCTTACCTTTAATCCAAGGCGAGTCAATACTTTGATCATATTGAGCCTACATTTTATGCAAATTATATTCATTTAAATTACCAAAATTGCATGCTTTAATTCTTTAATAAAATGTATGTTAAAGCTTAAGGTAGTTAATTACCCACTTGATGATTAATTAATTAATATGCCATCCATTGATATTTGAATCCCTCATTCCATGTCACCTTAGTAACTATATGGTAATTACTAGTATAGGTTGTACTTAAGCGACATGCTAGTCTTGCTTAAGTACCAGGACATTAAATGTCCCAATCATCATCCTTTAAACATGAAAATGGATTTGGGCAGTCATTGTGGGGAAATGACTGAGATAGTTGAGTTGATGTATTTTACTCCTCAAAAACCCTAATTGTTGTTCCTATCTGGGCGGATGATATGATGAATGGTGTAATCACTACACCATGGCATGGTATTAAGGGCAATTATCTGCCGGGGAAAAACTAGATTAGTGGCAATCTATCTGCCGGGAATATCTAAGATTTTAGGGCTCCATTATCTGCCGGGAATAATTATTTTCTAGAACAATCTATCTGCCGGCAATGTTTTAACGTTAGCAACAATACATCTGCCCTTAAAAAAAAGTCAATTAGGTCAACCTATCTGCCGGGAATACCCTATGGGCGGGAAGATGAAAATTTTGGCCCGCTCGTTAGATCTCCCCTCATGCATGTACCCCCAAACCCAAATCGTGGCTGTCGCCTCCTTCCGACCTCAGGCCTCCCCGCCGCCGGCTCCTCCTCCCTCGGCGCCCTTGCCTCCGCCTCCTCCGACCTACTTTTGCAGCCTCCCTCCCTCCCTCACCTCCTCCTCATCTCTGCCTCCCCCCACCAAGGCCCTCCGCCCTTCAGTCACTCCATCCTCCTCCCGCCACACAGCCCATTCTCCTCCTCATGCTGCAGCCCCCTCCTCCTCCTCGCCAGCCGCCTTCCCCTCTCCTCGTGCCGCATGGCGCGTGAACCTCAAACCTTCCCGCCAATTGCCACACCCAAAGCGACCCAAAGGCCCAAGCCAAATCCCCCACCGCAGAGGGGCAAAGACGGCTGAAGACCAAATCACTCGGTGATTCTTCCCAAATCTGGCTTCCCCATTCCCTAATCCTCGGTTCCCCTTCCCCAAATTCGACCTAGGCGGTAGGCAAAGGGCGTATGCCACCTATAGGACGTACCCGGCGAGGCAAGGCAGTAAAGTGATGACGTAGGCGACAGTCAGGGGTCATAAGACGATGCGGCGGCCGCGGCGTATATATGCATGATGGTGGCACACCGTGTTATTGTGCCATTCATTATATGATTTATTCTCCTTTTTCCCTGCTCAGTTTTCTTGGATACTTGTTTATCTCGGTATCACTCAATGAAAATTGAAGCGAGGCGTCAATTGGAGCAATTGGGGCTCAAAGTATTAGAGAACACAGGACTCGGATGACATTGAAAACATTCCATTTTGCGTGAGTAGCTAGCATGAGTATCCTTTTACTACATATTTCATATCGTGGAAAATATCAGAGTTAACTTTTCGTCATGGTAACATGTCAATTAGGATGTTTTAGCTTAGTTTCTAGAATTTTTCTACTTCAGAGGGTCACCGCTATGACTTACTATCCGAGAAAAATAATATGAAATCACAAGAATTTGAACAAAGAACTTTTGTACCTCCACCAAGATGTCGTTGATTTAGCACAAGATATGCGCATTTAAGTCTAGAAATAGAGAAATATGATATCGAATTCATTATATTAATGTCCTTCAAATTTTGTTTCTTTAACAAACAAAGATGTTACTCTCGGGGTACCTCAGATCAAGGAAATAATCAATCTTTGCTAAAAAAATAAGCACACCTATTATCCTTCACGAGCTTCATTCAAGGTGATGTCTTTGTCTGCGACGACAGAAAGGTTCTATTGAGAAAGCAAAGGTCTTTGGGCGAGGTAAATTTCTTTTGTTAGAGATAATTCTATTCGCTTGCAAAAAAGTCGGTCTGCTTTCCATTTTCCTCTGGGTTTTGTTAAACTTGTCACATGAATTTAGTAGTTCATTCATACTTGCATGATTGGTAGTTTCGATTGTCCTGCATTAAATTTACATGCACCACATTTACAGATTACTCAATTTACATAATTGAGGAAGATTTTCTATCGCCTTAGTGTTTGCTATTGATGTCTTGTTGTTTGGCTATGTTTGTATGATATTAAATAATAGAAAAATATAACGGAAGTATTTTGTTTCTTGTATGAGTTTTTCGACTCAAGTAGCAACAATCTGTTGGTTCAACAAACAAGTCTTGTACTTTTGTTTGTGAAATTGAGGCCATAATCACAAGATTATGTCAAGCTTGAGGTTGAAATTATTCAATGATTGTCTTGGTTTTGGTTTGTGTAGTATCTCTTTGTTCTACATGAGCCCTAATTATAAAAATGATATCCGAAAGGTACAACCGATAAATTTTGTAAGGGAGAGCGCTTGGCAAGAAATTTTTAAGGAGAGCACTTGACTTGATTACAGAAGACATGTTATTCTATATTCTCCCAATTTGCTTCATCTATGTCATGTGTAGAATTTACTGCGTGCATCTTGAAATAAATTTTACTGTTGTTTCTTTGGCCCTTACTTTTGGATGGATGACTTGTGTGTTGAGCGGTGGCAAGACCATAAAGATTGTCTTGAAATCATGTCACCAAACTTGGTTGTCAAACTTGATATGCAAAATATAGAAGCTCGCACATGGGAATATCTTCCGACTCGGCAATTTGCCAATTTTGAATCGTCCAAAAATAAAGTTGAAATCGAGGTATGAACAAAGCTCTGCGTTTGATATGTTGTGACATCACTATCTCTGTGATCATATTTATTGTTTACAAGATGTTCGTGTCATCGATAAAGCCAAGTTGAGAATATATCCATTTGGAGCAGATAAGTGCAAACTTCAAGATGAGTCGATAAACTCAAATCCATGCTTCCAAAAGTGATTGTGAAGGTGAACAAGATGTGCAATGTTAGATTTTCGCCATTATGATGCTATCTCGACCTTTCTACTAACCAATTCAGGGCATTCCAAATTGTTGAAAGAGCTATTATCAACAAATCGGTGACAGATACAACTTGTTGGTTGAAGGGTAAGAGTTCCTATTTATCCATAGCTTTAGCAAGATGAACTTTCTAGTTTGTAGAGAGCTTTTTAGCCTTTAATATTGGTGTATTAAACAATTTTAGTGAATAACTAGAATTGCAGGGCCTTGGAACTGTTTATATTTTTATAAGCCTTCTTGTGACTTCCGCAAGATTTGTCCGACATGATATATGCTAATTAAAGAAATTTGTAATTACTGAACAAACCTCTTGGCAAGAATGGGTACTCCGGGGTTGATGCTATGAAAACAAAAAGTAATCACATCATGGAAGTGAACCGAACACTTGGGATTGAAGCGCAAGGAGGTCTATTATTGATGAAATTCAAGATATCGATGAAAAGTCATGGTATGAACATTGATTCGGGACATATGATGCTTTTAGCGATTTGATGACATACAAGGTAGAGTAATTATCATGTGACCTCCATTTTACCATGATTATTATTTCTTAAAACCCTTCATCCGCTTCATATCCTTCAAGTCTTATGCACATACTTTGGTGTTAATGCTCGGCGGGGTGAGATTCTCAGCATTACTAGATACGGCATAGCAAAAATGAAAAGTAGTGTGTTGATCTTTGGCTTCATTTGAGAAAACATCGGAACATCTCTTTAATGCTTCTTACAAAGGGTCGTGAGGATCGAGAGAGGGAGTTAGTGAATGCATTATCATGGGCATACCCATGCAACTTGGCATCGGTATTCTCAAAGTCGTGCAAAGGTATGTACAATTAACTTACGAGTTACACCCTTAAATTGTGCTATTGTAACTTTGCAAGACGATCTGACTCTCTCCTTTGCGCTAAACTTATTGGTCGACTTAGTGAAATTCACAATTTTATCATTCTAGAACTGTTTTAACAGTCAAGTATATTATTATTAAATCCTTAATCAACGAGACAACCACATGATTTGTTGACGAGAAGCCTTTTTACTTGCGTGCTCCAAAGATTTGCTCGAATTTAAGTACCACTGATCCAATAATAGCGTGATACGCATACAACCGATTAATTTATCTCAAGTCGAACTCAGACATATATAGTTGGAGCATACATGCATAACGAGAGTAGAGCAACAGCTATGATCAGTAATTTGATGCAAGCGTATACTTTCATGCTTTGAGGCAACACTGGGCAAACTCCTTTTGGTCAAGATACTGCAAGAATCGGTGTGATAAGAAGTAATTTGAGGCAAAGAAAGTCTTGTAATGCTAATGAGTTAGGACTAGGGCAAACCGCTTCCTCTCTACTCTAGAACTAGAATTGTTTTTCCTCTGCTTTTGTGTTATCCTTGTATGAAATCTTTTTTAATAGCATAGAAATACCTAATTCTCTGAAAGATCAATTTTAGGGTTCTAGAATAGGATAGAAGAGTGAAACTAAAGGGAACTTTAGAATGAAAAACTAAAACTGATTGATTATGTAATTGCTGACTAAGAAAGTCATTGTGATCACATGTCCCCTAATTTAGTATGAGTATTTTCCTTGCTATATCTCAGATGAGTATTTTCCTTGCCGAGTAGTCAAAGATTCTTATATTATTTCGGTGTTATAAACTTATATATGTGCATTGTTGGACTCGCAAATGTGAAGAGTTCAATGTACCATTCATCGATGGCAACTAGTGGAGCCTTTGCTCTGTTCTTAATTTGCAATAGGAAAAGTTGTCCAAATAAATAATTCCAGCAGAATTACCTTTAAGCAAGCTTTGAAACTTTGAATATTGTTGATGTGTTCTCAACGGTGACCTCACAAATCTTGTGCTTTCACGGTCGCTTACACGTAGTGATCTCGGTGGAGCAATCATTGAAGGTGCCGACTTTAGCGATGTTTGTTATTGACCTACCACGAAACAGTACATAATCACATGAATGGCACTACTATCACATAATTACATCACTTAGGTTTATGTTTCTTCTAAAACAATGTTTACAAATTTCACCGTTTCACGATTCTGTCTGATAAGTAGTTGAGCAGTAACCCTGAAGACTACTAGCAGGAAACCCTGAAGACTATGCATACTACGAGGATCCAGAAGCTGGAGGCCCAGGAGATGATAAAGCATAGTTAGTCTTAGTAGTTCTAGTCTCGCCCCAGTCTAGTTGACTCTGTTGGTACTTGCATGCATCCTATCTTATCTGAGCCTTTGGGTAATATCGGACACACACGGGTTTCCCTAGTCACTTGCCTGTGGAGAGATGTGCTCTCACCCCTTGTTGCTTCCGTTGCCGCTTCCGCTACTTTTGTAATGTACTCAGTTTGGCCTGTTCGGCTCTTATTGTAAAACTTGGCCCGATGCGGTCTATGTAAAACTCTGATGTGTTGTTTAATAAATGGTATGGTTTTATCTACACAATGTATGAATTGATTTAGTGACGTATCTGTGAGTGCTATCTACTGATCCAGGGAATAGCACAGTATTTTCACAGAAGATTTGGATTCTCAGAATCCGGGTCCGACATAATGAGAAGCTTCATGACGTTGATTTGTTGAGAAAGTTTGAATTTAGTATGTTAAAGTAGAAAGAAAGAAGAAGCATAATAAATGTGACTGGTGTATAGGAGTTAAAATGAGAGCAATTATATCTAAAAAGGCAAACACAAATAACTAATGGTGTAATACGAAAATTTAACAAAGTACAGTTAGTACAACAATGTCAAAGGGGAAGTGGAAAATCTGAAACATTTTTAATGTTGATGCTGCTATTAACGATATCGTTAAAGAGAACCTATAAAGACCTGTCTATGCAATTTTATTGCTGATAACCAACATTAGTAGTAACTTACATTCATAGAATGACCTAAAACAACAGTAGCATTTAGCAAATGCAAGTGATGGAGCATAATGGCGACTATAATGTATAGATAATGTATAAATAATGAAGTAGTGTCAACAAGAATCGCTAGCTATGAAAGATACTGATAAAGAGATTCCGGAATAATTGATTTGAATGGATATATTGTAAGGTATGAACAGGAACAGTGAGTTCGATGCAAAACCCGATCTCAAATCATAGTACTATCTTAAAATTTAGAGAATAAGTGAAATCAAGTATATTTAGAGTGTAACACTAGAGTTTTCTAAATCGAACTAAATAGCTACAACATTCAGGAAAATAAGAGGCACGCAAATATGAAACATATAGTTAGTCTTATCATCTATAGTGAATTACTAACATCAATAGCAAGGGGTATGTTTAAAGTGGTTAATAACCACTGCAGTATGCTATAGTTAAATGAGTATTTTTTTTTATAATGGGTGATAGGATCATAGCATGTACTTTAAATTTTGGACGTAGATGACTACACAGACATATTTGAGAAAGGTAAGAATTACGGTGCTGAAACATCTGAAAACACTAAAGCATGGGTTTGTGACATATAGAATCAAAGCAGTAAAGCACATCTGTAGGGAAATGCTGGAACTTTTTTAACATAATGGAGCAGGTCTATTTAGCAGCAAATGAAGTAACATTGTGATATAAAATATAAAATTTCATGAATCATAGGTTACCTCAAACACTACTGCCTGCTGTGACAGGTGGGGCATTAACTGAGCTATCTGTGTGGCTTCACGTGTATCTGTTGTGCTGGACAGATGCGAGGAGGAAGGACTTGTATAAAAAAGCGAAGAGTGCAGTTGTTTACCAAAAGAAGTATCAATTCTATGAACTTGGAACGATGGGCGTTGGCGCATGAAGCTCTTATCAGTGATCGATACTATAAACTTGTATTTTTGTGACACAATTGCAGCAATATCATTGGGTATCTCAGTTCTTGCGTGAGCAGCAGCAAGCATTTCATGTAGAGGCTCATGTGTGAGACAATCAACACGGAGTAAACTAAGGATTGTGTTGGTGTTTTAGGACCGAACTTACAAAAAGATTGTTTGATTCGGGGGTTCCTCTAGGCTCAAAATCACACAGAGATAGAGACACGGGGATTTTTATACAGGTTCGGGCCTTCTCCTGGGAGAATAACAACTCTACTCCTGTGTGTATGTATTGAGTATGCTGGGTTACAAGATTGAGCCAGAAAACTAGAGTATTGTGCTTCTAAAATAAATGGCCCTTCCCCTTTGCCTTGATGATCCTTGCCTTTTATATTGTTCCTGTGGTGTGTGCGTTGGATCTCCAATAAAAGGTCATTTAACCCTCCAGATCGTGGAGTCATATCTTTGGAGATTATTGCAGAGTTAAAACGCGTTCCCCGTGGCGTGCAATTATCATCATAAAAGGGAGTTAAAATCGTGCCATTATCTCAGGGAATAAAGGCGTAGTTTACTACCCGTATATTGAATACGGTGCGGAAGATCTCCTTATCGACTAGACCCACATGTATATGAACCTTGTCGACTAGGGGCTAGTCGTAGAAGGTCTTACGACTAGGCGGTGGTCGCAGGAAAGCATACGACCACATATTGATCGTAGTAAAGCTTACGATCATGGGATAGTCGTATAGGGACTTACGACTATAGGGTAGTCGTAGGAAGGCCCACGACTACAGGGTGGTCGTAGAAGAACATACGACCTCCAGCTTCTCCCTTATTAACATTTAAGGGGTATACTCAAGAGTTATGTGACGTCATTATTACCTGATAATATCAATTATAGATAAATAATTAAATGAGGATTGTTATATATATCCTCGTCATATTGGTTTTCGTACAATCTATTTGTCCAATCTTTCCAATTAAAGAAATATGATACATGTTATAGAATAGTATAAGTATATTAAGAAACATAGTTGTTTGGATAAGCTGTAGAATAATTAAAAATTATGGTGGAAACAACAATAGACTTACTTAGGATCTGCATACGTGGATGTACAGTTTGGGTCTGAGCACTTGTAAAATATTCCGTCTGGTGTGACTGATTTGTGGCAAAGTTGGCATGAAGGGAGCCACCAACGCTGGCCTGGCGCTAAACGTGTAATTGTGACGGTGCATGAATAGTAAACACCCTACAAACCATGAAAGTAGGTTACCAGTGTTGGATATACAATATCAGCATACAACAGCAAGCAGTAACAATAGAGAATGTAATTGGTTTACCTCATAATCAAACAGGCCAAGATCAAGAAGCTCTCTAACTGTTTTTTCTTCAACAGAGGATGGGCGATTGTTTGAGAAACGCGTCTTACGTAGAAGGTGTAATGGTTCTAAGTGGTTGGGCGATTGCACCGATCGTAAATCAAGACCAAAAAGTTGAAATTGAGTGATATGCATTCAAAAACTGAAATAGGAAAGTGTAAGTAATTGAAGGCACATTAATAAAGCAAGGAATCTACCTCTCACACAACGCGTTGATCTCAGGTACTATTGCATTTATGTACCATCTATAGGCTGAGCTTCCACTTAGGCTTATTTGGCATGTGTATGTCATTAAGAAGACAGTTAGTCTATCTACAGGTGTCCAACAGTATTGAGTACACTGTGAATGTGCGCAGGTACAGTAGGTAGATGACTGTGGTATTACCTTTGAACATTTTGGGCAAGGTCCCTACAAAGATCGCAACTACGTGTTCTGTTTCACCAATTTCTTGTATGGTCTGTCTATCAAATCGTGTAGCACATTCACCCCACATATCAAGTCTAAATTCATGATCACTTAATGTGAAGCATAAACCAAACAACTTATATATATATGTAGAAAATCTTTAATTTTGTTTGGTGAACAACAAGGCATATTTATAGATCTGTCTTGACCTACTATCACGAAGGTAAACCATCCTTTTAGTGAAGGCGTGGACGCGAGGCGGTTTGAATATGCTCTATATTAGAAATTGCCGAACAACACCCATAACATCTACGATTAAAAAGGAATAGGCAACGTTGTAAGTAAACAAAATGGATAAGCATTCGCGACATAGCAATAAATCTATTGATTCATGAGTGTAAAATGCGATCTCGACCAACAAAATACTTGGGGTATTGGTAGGTCTAGGAATTTATGTGAATGGAATTGGATTGTATGTCTACATCGAAACTATCGGGCACATACATTTTGTCTTTGAGCATTGTATGTCTTGTAAACCAAATCATGAATGGTGCTTGAACTGGCTTGAACACATTTTTGGGTGGAGTGACAATGAATTTTCTTAACTCATAAACCCTTCCTTCGTCCAGCAGAGGCTTAAATCGGGCAACGTTGTCAAGACTTATTTCCACATACATATGATTGCCCTATAAGAAAGGGATAATTGATTATTTGCCACTGCAAAGAAGAGTCTTTTAGGATTTGTTACTCCTAACAATGCAATCTATAATTTGCCACTCCAAAGGTTGATTGCTTAATAATTTGCCATTTTGGCCTTTTAATAACATTTCTGTTGTTTTCTCTCTTTTTTCGCTACATGAAATGACCTTACTGTCCATCTCCAATGTACACAATTCCTATAATGGCAGCAAAGATGAATGCTTCTTGATATACATCACATTTGATCTTAAATTAAGGAGTTCATGTTTTTAATAATAAAAAAGTCAAAACTTGTTAATTCCTGTCTAGCCCATTTCACCTGTAAGCAATCTGAATTATGAGTGTTTAGACTTCCAAAATGTTCGTGAACTTGGTTTTTTCTTCTTCTCACTATTGCATTGCCCATATCTACTAAGCAAATGCGGAAAGAATGGATGGTACAAGAAAATAAGATCGATTTGTGAATAGAAACCCCAAGTCCCCAACTTCTAGAACAGAGGTAAATGGTAATGGTACATTAAATGATTAAAGATCTTCTATGAAGTGCCTATCCTGGAATATTAAAGGATATAATACCAGAGTGGTTTGCAACAATTGTCATGACATTGACATATATTGAGCACTTTGTTCCTGTTCTCTATCTATATTAATGTCTGATGCATAGATATATATGGCATTATCTTGAGTCATACTGTATCATTTGCTCATTGCTTTTTATGATTTTTTTTGCTCATTTCTATGCAGGACTTTGGGTACTAAAAAAGAACTAGTGTATTTTGCTGATCAAGGTGCTTGTGTTTAAATATTTGGTAATTGCAATAGCTTGAATGAAAAATGGCACATTTGATTTTTTTTTTAATCTAATAAGGCTAACCGTACTCAATTTAAAACAAGTTTGAACTTCTACCGTGAACTGTAGCAGCCTGCCTCTCTTGTTAACAAAGAAAAGTGCATCGTCTATTGTCACTCTGTGTGATAAACCGGCGATGCCATCCCATGGAGACTCACTTGCGACCTTTCTTCCCTTCCTCATTGCGGTGCAATTAATCCATAATAGTTTGTCTCCATTTCTTTCTCTAATATGTAAGCTCCCGTGCACGTCGACAAGATACAAGCTGCCATTATAGCTTCCTGTGTACATTGTGTGCCTGTGTATATTGGAGAGGGGCAGTAAGGTCATTTTACGTAGGGAAAAAAACGAGATAACAACAGAAATGTCATTAAAAGGCAAAATGTCAAATTATTAAGCAACCAACCTTTGAAGTGGCAAATTATAGATTGCATTGTTAGGAGTGGCAAATCCTAGAAGGCTCTTCTTTGCACTGACAAATAATCAATTATCCCTATAAGAAAAGGGCTCGAGTTAGAACAGCATAAAGATAAGTATCTAGTGAAATAAATGAGCATTGTGACATGGCTATTGACTGAGATATGAACATAACCTGTTCATTGAGAAGGACTAAATCAGTGTGCTCTATAGGACCGGTATCTGCTCCTTTTCGGTAGTGCCAACGGTGCGAAACTCTGACAGAAATTATCCATTGTCGGCTACTTGGATTAATTTGAGAAAGTAGAGTATACGTCATCTATTGTCCAGTAAGTTGTCACTGGAAAAGGAAACAAAGATCAGTGGGGTAGTGTATCCTAAAAAATATAGGTTTATTCTGTGCTAAGAAGTAACTCAGCTACAACAAACATATCGAGAACCGAGCAATGAGCAAGCGCGCAGTCAACAGGAAAAATAGGATGCAGCAATGGGTGGACTAATCTCCTAAACGGCGCAAGTAATTGTAGTAATGAGTAAGCATTAAACATTAAAAAGAGGCTGCAGCAATGATCGGAGAAATCTCTTTAATGGCGAAAGTAACTGTACATATCTATGTTCCGTATACACAGATGGACAAAATGCAGGGAAAGCAAAGAGTTCAGAGGCTTAACGGAATATCGCTGTTAGGTGTAGGTCTGTATATATTTATGGAGTAGCTAACCGTAAGGTAACATAAACCGTGGTCTATGCTAGAGAGCGGTGTACGTACAGTAAACATAGCAACAAATAGAGGAAAGCTTGCAGTAGTAACCGGAGCATTTATTGAGATGTTCAAAGTCACCGTATATATTGGCGATCTACCTATATCGGTGTAAAAGAGGCAAGATAACGTGTCTGACACTAGTGCGCGCAGACATCTAAAAAACGAACAAATAATATGCAACGAACCAAAAGGAAAGGCTACAGTAATGCATCCAGCAATTGTATAAACGTTGTAAGTTTTCGTATATGCTGAACAGGATTGTACAAAGGGAGTCTATATACACAGCAATGTAAAAGAGGCAAACTAAGCAAAGAATCCAGAGGTGTAACATATTTAGTACTGCAGTAGTTTAGAGGTGACCAACATAAACTTCAGTCTGTAGCAGTGTTTCACAAGGGCTAAGGAACCATATATACGAACGGTATACGTACATCGTTGTTACAGAGGTTGTCCAAGCAAATAATTATGTGGGTTAGAAAAGCGTTGCTGATGGGTGTAAGCATGGCGCTGTAAACGGAACAGTGTATTCTTCAGAAGTGTAATTTACCTTTAACATACGTTCGTTAAATTATTCTAGGAATATAAACGTGTGCCGTTACATAGGCCATTAGCCTGACTAAGATTCTTAAGAAGCAGAACAGGAGACCCGAACTTGAGAACCAATCTATGCTGCGGAAAATTGTTTATACATATCGTGTTAAGGAATTCAATTAGGTAGAACATGTTGGCTTCGCTCATTGTATCAGCTGAGCTAGCTATAGAATTGAAACTAAGATACTCGCTAGCAGCACCAGGAGCTATGGAAAGAATATATGAATTAATTTCATCAGCTACCTCATTTGTCGGTGTAAAAATAGCGTGTTCACGTAAATATGTAGGGTCTTGATAGTTCGACGTAAAGCTATCGTATGTAGCTGAGACGATCGCAGCTATTTTGTCGCCATCGGTTTGAATGAGAAGGTCATCCGGAATCTCAATCCAAGAAATGTCAGACTCACTTTCACGTAAAACAGTCAGTCTGCTGTTGTATCTCCGTCGCTTAGTCAGTATTTCGCATGTTGATTGTTAGTTCCAAGAATGTCAGTGAGTGCCAAAGTGGAGAACTGACTATTGTAGCATCTATAATTTGTGATCGAGTCCCTCCCTCAATAACAGGTAATATTGCCTAAGATCCTAGCACAATAACCTTACCACCGAAGGGTACAGATGCAACAGAAGAGTCATCAATAGATAAAAGGTCACAAAAAGTTCTATCAAGAGTCTCAAAACATTTTCTTTGTGCCATTAAAGCCTTGTCCCAAATAACCAAAGAGGTCTCTTTATGTCAGACCCTAAATTTCTAACTTGGGACCCACTGTGTATATTTGTGTCATTCCCTGAATCAGTAGCTGGCACACACAGTTACATTGTTGGTTCAAACACATATCACGAAAGTGTAAAGCTATTGCGTAATATTAAACAAAGCGTAAATATACCTTACGGCTTTTGACTTGCAGATGGCCGAACAGGCCAAATACTTTTCAGAGATCAGCAGCGGAAACAGAATCAGAGTATAACACGTGAAACCCTCACGATATACCCACTAACAATCGATTGTGGGCTCGCGGCCTAGTTCTTGGCCTTCTTGATCTTCAGTCTTGTCCAATGCTCATAATTATGCATGAAACCTTCTTTTATGCTTCTTGACTAAAAGAATGTAAATAGCGAGCATGAGTACACAACCGCACTTTCATGAGTCAACACACAATGCAATTATTATATATGCAAGACTAATCAAGGAAGGTTTATGGTTCTTTTATTTGCACAAAGTCATTTATTAAAATAGAGTAAGTAGTAGCAATTCACGAGACTTAGCATTTTCAACTAACACATGTTTTTCATAAACTGAGTTTTGTTGTAAAGTACTAGTGGAGATTCCGTCTCCTATACCATTGAGTGACAACAGCCACTCAATGCTCAGGCTATCCCGTATTGACCACTGGTCCCCGACCAGGCTTTCTCAATTCCCAGGGTTTCCAACCCCATCTTTCCATTCCAACCACAAATTGTTTTATAAAAGTGAAAGTTATATCAAGTAAGTTTTTAGAACCGCTCTTGATCGTGAGCACGGCTATCTAGATAGTTTTCTTACTCTGTAGAGTTTGTACACTTTACCCACAAGAGATATATCAACTTATACTGCCCCGACACACTTCCGTAGGTGTGTGGCTAATGGTGATTATCACAAGGCCTTTACAATGTCCCACCTCTTCGCACTTTCACGCTGCTAAGTATCACCTCATTGGGCCTTGCCCCCGGGAGGTCTCCCATTGGCGTTGTGCAGATCGGTGACTCTCTTGCCCTTTGTACACTCCACACACCCACCAGTGGTGAAATTGCGAGGCGACGGACAAATTAGTTAGCCAAGTCTTAGTGTTACAAACTTGTGGTTGTACTGTTTTTACATGAGAGGTCATTACCAAATTCGGTCCTTAATTGACTCGGACGGTACCTCCACATACCAACTCTCTCTCGTGCACCCAAAGACCACCACCCAAGTTGAAATCTGTTTTTTCAGGTTTTTCCTTTGTTTTTGAAATTACCATTAGTCCAACATACCAGCCAGGCTCTAGTCTCGACTGCCCAAATATTTTTAATGTTGTTTTGGGCAAATCATTGCCCACATGATAATGTATCTAAGCAAGGCTAAGTATGACACTTAGATATAGACTTATTAACTAGTATGTAAGCCATTAATTCTAGGGTGACAAGGTTAGTGTCCAAATTTAAGGGTTGAAAGTTTATACACAATTATCATTAAGGCATTAACTATGAGCTGACCAAAATAGTTATATAAATCATATCAATGCAATTTCATAATTTAAAACAATATAATTGCAAAAAGTAGGTGCCGTATGATCAAAATATTGACTCGCCTAGTATGATCAAAATATTGACTCGCCTTGCTCAATATTCTGATAACCCCGATCCTGTTCTGGCTCAAGGTTCTGATAATCATCACGCTCAATATGCCGATAATCATCACATTCAACGCTCGAACAATCTTGATTCGACCTCGTTCTTGTTGGGATTGTTGTCCCATCACGACTTCAGAGTCTAACTACGTAGAATACGATTGAATCCAAGAGCGTGAAGGTAACCAAATGAAATCGAAATACATTCAAACAAATGAAAATACTTCAAACAGAACTAAGCATACTTACCGGTATTTTGAAAGCAGGGGGATACTTCAGATGAGACCTAAATATACTCATCTGGAGTTGACGAAGGAAATACTGCAGACGAGATATAATCAAGGAGTTGATGAAGGAAATACTTCAAACGAAGTATAACCGAAGAAGTTGATGAAGTAAATACTTCAGACAAAGTATATCCAAAAAAGCTGATAAAGAAAATACTTCAGACCAAAGCAGATAAATCTAACAAAGAGAGAGAGCGAATGTTCGCATGAACATTTCTCAATGGTTACCTAGATGGGAGAGATTACCTGGTTCGGTAATACTCTCAGATCAACTTTCGAATTATGAATAGTCCTTCTACTGGAAATGGATAACGATGGATGATAGCTAGAGCTTAGACGATGCCTGGTGGATGAACTTCTATCATCCACATGGGAATATACTACCGCTGCTCACATGGTGCCTAGCTGCTCTAATGATTATTTTAGTTATTCCTTCTATTTACCGAGGAAGTTTCATGAAAGTTAGGTGAGACCTACGCATAAGTGCGGAGTTCGCATATGGTAGACATACGTCTCACCGACACATGGGTCCTAGCTCATTTAATAGTTTATCTTATTGATTTATATTTATCAAGGAAATTCCATGAGCCTTAGTTGAAATTTCCAAGCATTTGCTAGATATCAGTCTTATTACTTGATCAGGGTTTCTACGGGTTTGGGTTCACTTTTGCGGTGATCTTTGGTTAGCTTCATTACTTGAGTGGTTTGGCATAGACTAATGTAAACTTATTACACTAAGCTGATTCGTAACTACACGTACTAAGGGTTACTATGCTAGGATTACCCGAAGACACGATGTTGTTAGATTATGGCATATATCCTTATGTTCATTTGGGCACTCCTAGGCATAGAGCTATAGGTTAATAGTGCCTGACTATTATCTAACTGCTCCACTAACTCTGTTTAGCTATTTGATTAACTTACTATCTCTATTATTACCACAACCTAGAGTCTACTAAAGTTAGATCATTTATATGTGTATATCTAAACATAACTATATCGAGAATTATGTTACACAAAGCTTATTATCATACTTACAGTTTAAATTAAAGGTTAAGGTACTAACTACTTTGATTAAGACACAACTTAGTGGATCATGTTACGTAATATTACTAACTTGTCTGCAGTTGACATATCACTAATTGGTATAAGTCCTTATTTAGATAAAGGATCCCTTAACCAATTATTACCTTATCTTAATGCCTACTTGATATTTGAAATATCCATCTATTTACCATCCCTATTGATTTACTAATTGTTTAGTTAAGAATGTTCATGATAACTAAAACATGCTTTATTAATCTAACTACTGATCACTTAATGAAGCGCTAACCACTTCTACCTAAGTTGCTAATGAAGGTTTCTACTCATGACTTATCTTTGCATACATTTCAAGGAGTGCATTTGCAACTACGATGTACCTGATGAATCCCTTGCTCTTAGCAAGCTCATGCAACTTGATGCAAACATCTAATCGCCCCAAGGAAGCACAAGCAGCAAGAGCACTTGCTATAGTAATATCATCAGGATTTACATTATTTACTTCCATCAGTGCATAGACTTCAAGTGCTTTATCTGGGAAGCCGTTTTCACATACCCTGATAACATGGCTGTCCATGACATGGCATCTTTAGTCTCCATTCTAGAGAGTATTGTGCCCACTTCCCCTCATCCTCCCAAGACTTGCATACATCTGAATCAACGAGTTATAGAATGCAACATCAGTGGCAAAACCTCTCTTTACCGCAAACCCGTGCATTTCCTTTGCAAAACCAATGTCAGACAGCAATCCAGATGCAACAGTCACACTGGTTATTGTCATGAGACTCGGCTCCACTTCATCCTCCAGCATGGTAAGAAACAACTCCAGCCCCGCCTCACACTCATGATTCTCAAAATGCCCAGCAATCATCGCATTCCATGAGAATCAGTCCGTCATGGCCATACTGTCAAACACCTTCCGTGCAGCCACAACCTCCCCATACTTGGCATACATGGTCACGAGTGCATTCAACACATCGACCTCACCCCCAAACCCGACCCGAAGAACATGCGCATGGACCACCCTCCCCATCCTCCAGTCCGGGACGCCCCCACAGCTCCGCAGCACGCAGGGGAACGTGTAGACATCCGGCTTCACCCCTGCCCACAGCATCCTGTGGTACCAGTCCAGAGCCTCCTCCAGGAACCCGGCCTTGCCGTACCCGCCCACCATTACGTTCCAGGAGAAGACGTCCCGCTCGAGCATTTCGGCGAACACCATCCACGCGTGCGAGCTCTCCCCTAACCTTACGTGCATGCCCAAACCGCGCATGCTCGACGTCGGCGTGCTCGCACGCATGCAGCCCGGCCTCCATCACGCGGCGCCACTCGCAGAGGTGGAAAAGGGCCACGTAGACGTCCTCGTCGGGCGTCTCCGGGAGGACTCGAGGAGCCAGATCGACTGCGCCAGCTGGCCATGGGAGCAGAGCGCCCGCAGCGCCGCGCTCGGGTCAGAAGAGGTGGCTTCCACAGAAGATGAGACGGCGGCATGCGGAGCGGTGGAGGTAAGGCAACGGGGGTGCTTCCTCGGGGTGAGGTGGTGGTGCGTGGGTAGGAGGAGGTGCGGGGAGCCAAGGGAGCGGAGGAGGAGGAGGAGGGTTTAGCTGCGGCCTAGTGGGCGGAGGAGGCGTTTTGTGGGGCGGAGGAGGAGGCGGGTATTGTTGGTATTGAACACACAACACACAAGCACAAAGGAGATATTTTGGTGACGTGCTGTATCGTTGTTTTCTTTTCTCTTTATTTATAGAGTTAAGGTGACCCCTCACATTACAAGCAAACTAATAAGCCAATTAAAATACCCGATATTACTGCCCACTACCCCCTAAGAAATACTCCACTTAACCCCATGTAACCTCCCCACTAACTATCTTAATTCACTAACGCTCCACTAACTCATGCATGCAACTACTAGATAACTAACCGGCCAAATCACTTGGCCTGCAACACCACCTGACTCAGAGACTAATTCATGCAGTCTGTTGGCTTCATTGCTCTCAAGATGCGTTACCGCTTCGCATGATAACGTCCGTCTCGCACGGCATGTTGGCACCTCCCCATGTCCATGCACGCTCTTCTTGCTAAGCCACACCGGCCTACACAAATATACTAACTACATGTAAGACACAAATAAACATGCAGATACAAACTATCAAGATTAGTTCTAACAATCACCCTCATAATCTTGATATGCCATTTTCCACGACTTCAAAGAAGAGCGGTTAAATGCCGCTATGCGTAACCTTGAGCTAATAAGGCTTTCTTCTTCTTTTCTTTCTTAGGACATTCCCAAGCAAAATGTCCATATTCTTCGCAGATTATAGCATTGTACCTTGCTTTTATCTTTGCGCCATTCGCCATGCCACGATCCGCGACCTCGCCTCTCATGACGAGTCATGTTCTCTTGTCATGAGAAGTTATTCTTACATTTGGGCGTCCGCCCTTTAGTAGCTCTCGTCGCCTTGGTGACCCAATGGCCTCCTTTATGGCCATATTGTTGATGTCACCAAGTAGCATTATCGACGAGGCAACATTGATGAACTTGTCGGAGACGGCTCACAGCAGCTTCTTCATAACATACTTCTCTTCCATTGCGTCTCCAAGCTCACGAATGCGCCCAAAGAGGGTTGTGAACTTTGCGGCGAAATCATCCACGGACTCTGCATTACTCATCTTAAGGTTATCAAAATCCGAGCACAAGGACTGGATCCTTGCCTCCCGGACACGCTCGACGCCCACATGCATGGAGCGTAGCACTGTCCATACATCAGACGCGGTCTTCTTCTCCGCAACTCGCAGCAATGTCTCATCGTCGATCTGTCAAGGCCAGCTGGTCCTTGCTCTCATCGACGTCCTCGGACGATCTCTTGCGAACAACAGCACCCCATGCGCCGTTGGCTCGCAGGAGGTACTTTATCCTCATCGCCCACGCCGTGTAGTTCGTCCTAGTCAGCATTGGGTATGGGAGCCTCACCATCATCGCTGTCGCCGTCGTCGTCGCTGTCGTCGAGTTGCCAAAGCCACTACGCACAATGGTTCTGCTTGGCGAGGCGTCATCGCTCGGCATCGTCTTCGTAATCACCTTGCTCTGATACAAATTGTTGGAATTGAATCTCTCAACTCCGATCTCTCTCTACCTTGGTTGTCTCACACAACACACAAGCACAAAGGAGATATTTTCGTGACGTGCTGTATCACACAGACTAAACGTCGTTTTCTTTTTCCTTTATTTATAGAGTCAAAGTGACCCCTCACATTACAAGCAAAATAATAAGCCAATTAAAATGCCCGACATTACTACCCACTACCCCCTAAGAAATACTCCACTTAATCCCATGTAACCTCTCCACTAACTATCTTAATTCACTAACGCTCCACTAACTCATGCATGCAACTACTAGATAATTACCCGGCCAAATCACTTGGCCTGCAACACCACCTGACTCAGAGACTAATTCATACAATTTGTTGGCTCCATTGCTCTCGCATGCAGCACCGCTTCGTGCGGTAACGTCCATCTCGCACGGCACGTTGGCACCTCCCCATGTCCATGCACGTTATTCCTGCTAAGCCACACCGGCCTACACAAATATACTAACTACATGCAAGACACAAATAAACATGCAAATACAAACTATCAAGATTAGTTCTAACAGGCATGGGCATAAGTAGAGGAAGGCGATGCGCTCAGGGTGGTGCGCGGTATGGGTAGCGGTGACATGGCTGAGGGCAGGGGAGGAAGAAGCTACGGCTGTGGGTGGGCCTAAGGAAAAGCCAAGAGGAGAAAAGAGTGGAAGATGGTGAAGGAAGGCGGGGGCGGCTCGGGGCTGGCCTTTTGTAGGTGGTTGGGCGATGTCCTCGCGTAGAGCAGCTTCGGCATGGGCGCCAGGCGCGGCATGGGAGGTGATGCGGCGATAGGACTGGTGGCATGGCCATGGGATGGCTGAGCAATGGGAGGGAGAGAGGTGGCGTCGGCGACTCTTTGCATGGCTGCAACATGGAGAAAAGCTTCTGATCATGACGACAAGAGAGAGAGGAGCAAGGTGATGCAACTCTCTGGCTTGCTCGGGGGAAAAGATGACCAAAGGAACTGGCTTGGCTGCACCGAGTGGCCCAAACGGTTCAGCCAGAGGAACAGTAGAGGAGGAAAAAGCTAAGAAAAATTGGGAAAAAGAGTGAGTGAGAATTTTAGGTTTCTAAAATTATGGTATTCTCTTTAGGAGATTCTCATGTGACGATAAATGTAGATTGATATTTTTTAAAGAATTCTAACTGGGCTTTTTGAGCATTTAGGGAATTAGGTTTTGAAATTCTATACCTTCGATCTTAGGGTTTACTTCTTCATGTCATATTTAACAGGGCAACATTTAGGTAAACTTTGTTATAACGATTTAATTGTATCTGACTCTTTTACTTCTACAATTTTCGATATTAGGGTTTATGTATTTAAGATTAGGGTTTTCGTTTTTATCACTTGTACCGGCAAAAGATAAAACACACTCAAATAACTCTCAAAAATGCAGGCAAGCTGAACGACAATAGATAATATACAAAAAGTTTTTTAAAATATCATATTTTTGTATTTAGACATGTTTGGGATGTTACACTTTAATAAGGTCAGCAAGCATCGTACTGCACTTTATCTCCCAAACAGTGCTGTCGTTTACTTCCAGGGGTATTTTAAAACGTGAATGAGCCGTTCTCCCTCCCGGCAAGAGGAGAGATGCGACGCCCGAAGACACAACAGCAATGACTATTTTTTTATATCTTAGAAAGGCAATAATTGTATATTCCAAAGAAAAGTCTTCCTAGTCCCGCCATAGCCTGATACAAAGAAAAAGCTTGGTAGATTATTAAGGACACAGTTAACAATAGTTGTATAAGCATTTCTTTGATCAATGTTGAGATGAGTAAATAAAGATTTGCTTCACGCTGAAGGTGATGAAGATCGTAAGATAACTCTTCGTAAATAAGTTTATTCTCTAACACTCTTTCAGTGTCGGAGTTTTTCCTTGGCAGATTATAGCTCGCTATGCTCGTCCCATTTTGCTGAACACGATTTCAAGTTCTTCAAGAAGCATGTTCTGAAGGACCGTAAGAGGCACTATGTAGTCAGGATTTCTTAAGGCAATTCTGGCATGGTACTACAAATCATCTGCAAGTTCAGTCTAGTATCTATCAAAGAATGTTTTTTCGTCCTTAACATGACAGAAGATCAATATGGTTACAAAAAGCTGTCTTAATTGTGTTTCGATGACCGAACATAATGATTCGTCCATTGTGTGGTACCATTCATTATCGTTGCCAAGAAGCCCACGTGCAGCACATGCTTGTTTGAAAGTGTCAAAAATCGTGTTTTTATACGTTCTAACATCAGCGTAGCATGTAGCACCTCTAACAATCATGAGTAGCATTTTTAAGAAATATAGTTCACCATTTGAAGGATGAACATAGCAAAGGCACCCTATCTTACGACCTCTTTTGCGAACTTCCCACGACCTAGCACCATCGTCCCATGACCATGTGTTTGGGAATTCACAATAAGTTAATGATCAGGCTCTTGGATTTCGTCGATTAACCATGAACCATTCAGTAAGCATCGTTCGTTTAAGGAAATCATTAGACACAACACTCACTAAACTCAAAGTGCAGCTAAATTGTACAAAATTCATGTTTGGCATATGCGCTGGTAGACGCTCTACCACGGGGGTCTTACTATGAATGTCATAATCGTAGATCCTCCAAAGCGCGTCTTGTTTGCATATATACCTGCACTCTAGATATTCCTTTATTTCGTCTACAAAAGGAGTGTCAGTCCCTTAGTGATGTACTTAAATAAATATTTTAAGACTTTTGTTTTGTTGCACCATTCAACGTTTATATGGGCCTGGTATTTCTTAAGAAGAGCCATATTGTAAGACACAACCCATCTATTGTCAAGATGACATCCGTTCTTTATAATGTATCGGCCATTATCGCGACGTTTATAGATAGGGAACCCTTTAACGTCAATAACAACCTCTTGTTGGTATTTTTTTGGGAAATGCTTAGAACAAACGCGTTTTTTCATACAAACTCATCTTTCATTGAGGCTTCCACATGGGCCATGGATCATGAACTCGCTAACTAAAGCGTAGCCCAAAGGATCTAAAATAGGGTTTGGAATTTTAGCACTTATCAAAGAATCAATAAGGGAAGGGTTAACCTCCCTATTGTCGCCTGCTAGCCATGCAAGGATGTGGGCATGTGGTAGACCACGTTTATGAAACTCTACAGTATGCAGAACTACAAAGGGAAAAGAGGTAAAACCTAGCAAATATAGCAAGTAAAAGATCTTCGCGAAATGTAAAGAGAAGGTAACACCAAGGGCAGTGGCCATAGCTAACCTGCTTTTACGGGGCCAAAGGCACGTCCCTCTAGTATGTCACTGAGGTACTCATTTAGTTTCATGTGGTATAGTCTAACAGCGATATCAGGTCTATCAGTCTATCTCTGTCAAGGCTCTAACAGCAAAGCTTCGTCTATTTCAGGCCTTTTAGGATTGCAAGTAAAAGTCATAAACAAATCAGGTGGACCGTGAACATTGCAAATAGAGATGTCATCTTGGTAGTTTCTTGCATGTAATGGCGGCTACCAGTAAAGCTCAAAGGTAAAATGTTTTTCTTGCCTATGGTACTTGCATCCAAGCAACCGAAGCTAACGGCGTTTGTGATACTCTGAAAATGTTCGGCCCTAAACTGGTCCTGGCATTTCACAATGAATGACAATCTACACTCATCAATACATGCTCTAGCATCCACTTTTATTTGGGTTGACAACAGGCCACAACATAAATACGGATTGTACTCATTCTTTCTGTATTGACAGAAGTAACGGTAGAAATCTTGCATGGTCATCTTGGCATGAGTATTTAGATCAAATAAGTTTTATTAGCTATATAAAACACCTAACTGAAATCCATGATCACCATGCGGAAACAAAAGAGGGTATTGCAACCACATAAAAGCAGGGTGCAGAGAAGAAATCTGACGCAAGCCACATGATCTATCATGCACAACTATATCACGTGATGGAGTCTTTACCGAAAAATCAGTCACTAGGAAAGCAACAAGTTGATCGACCACCAGTAAATTTAACTGAGGAACATCATCATCGCTGGGAGCAACAATCCGAATAGCCACACGTTCATTTTCGTAGCCGGCCAAACGATCCCTGGCAACTCTAAACTGCTGAACCAAAGGATTAAATTCATCGAGCATGTCTATAAGGCCAGCCACTATATTAGGGTCTAAATCTCCTTCTGTGTTCTCATTTGGGTGCAAAGCACAGATTCTATTAGCGATCTCGTTATCTGTGTCATAAATATAGAGCTTAGCAAACTTTGGAGGATGACCTGGAGTCGGCAACAAAGAGCCTATTCGATGACGGATCTGGCCGTTAATTCTAAAAATTGGGGGTCCATGGCTCGTATTAGAGGACCGATCTATAGACGCTCCCATGGAAGTAAATGCAAAGAGGCAATTGTACTGCCGAATCTTTCGTATGAATGTCTTGGACCGATGGTCACCATCAAACCTCAACAAATCAGACGGTGGCTTTCTGAAAGGTGGAATATTAACTCTACCACCTTTACAACAAAGATTGTAGACAATGCGTCTTTGTCTTACGGTTGTTTTATTCCTAACTCGCTCTTGGAACCAGAAAACAACGCGACAATTGGCACACTCATACTCGGGCAGGCCATAGTAAGATTTTCCTGGGTACGAAGCTGCAAAGGGGCAATGAAGTATATGATTATCACTAATTAAAAAGGTAACTATGATTGCACCGACGGAAGGTCGAACATAAACACGCTACACACCTTTAAACGATGCAATATATTCCGTGGGGAAGTGCGACCAGCCAATAGTCAAAGGAAGGCCAGCTGAACGATCTTTTTTTAAAAAAGGAATCACCACCGACGGAAGGTCGAACATAAACACGCTACACACCTTTAAACGATGCAATATATTCCGTGGGGAAGTGCGACCAGCCAATAGTCAAAGGAAGGCCAGCTGAAGGATCTTTTTTAAAAAAAGGAATCACCAACAGGCGAGGTCTGAGAGAGCGTAAAGAACGTAGGATGAAAAGCGATAACCTAACAAAGCAAAGGTCATTTTGAAGCAAGGAGAACTAACGACGTATAGGTATAAACCTATGTGCACAAAAATATAGTAAGTACTCACTTGGCTGGTTCGACCGCTGATAGGTAAGCTTAAGCCTACGCCTCGCACGGTTCCTTGCTGCATCAACAGTGCTCACAATAGGGAAGTAACCGTCCCCTGGTGTCGTAAACATACCAGGTTGTCATGCTCGGCAGGGAAAACAGAAGGGAAATGAGCTACGGATGGCGACAGCGTACTCTTTCTGTTGCATGCAACAACGGCCCTGTCGCTGGTTGCAGCGTCACCTTAATAAGAGGCCACGGATCATAATCGGGCAAAGGGGAAAATAAACGTAATAGAAATAGACAGGACACAGCAAGCCTAACAGGGCCGGGACGGGGAGGAACTGCGCAAGTATTTTGCACAGAATAAAGTACAGTTCGGTGCTAGCCACAGGCTCGAAACAGTAACCAACAACGTGTCAGCAATAGAGTCAGAGCGGTAAATTACCTAAAGCAGGCTCAAACGGCAGAACGCGGCCCGAACGGTTAGAAGGGCAACGTGGCATACAGCTAATCTGCAAGTTGCCAAGTTCGAAGTAGCATGGCCTATTTAATGATCGGCACCTGATACGGCTAGTGAAGAAGAAATGCCAAAACACGAATGCGACAAAAAAAAATTCCGAATCAGACAACGCATGGCACTGACTGTAAAAAAACTAATAGCAGCTGTGCAACACGTAAAGCACTGAATGCAATTGAGCGTACTGTACGTGAGTAATTGTTGTTTCTTGAGGGTATTTGTGTAATTTCTCATTTGAGAAAAGAATTAACAAAGAATAGAATAGGTGTGAGGGGTCCACCGGTCATTACGGGAGCTGGAGGATAAGGTTAGAGTCTGCCTCCAACCTTTGACCGAGCGTGGGAGCTGCGCTGCGTCTGGGCTTCGGCCTGGGGGGCGTTGCGCACGATGCGAAAAATGCGTGCAGCTCGGCGGATCATGCGGAGAGAGCGCGAGTCGTTGACGGCAGCCGCGGAGCGGTTCTTCTCCTCCATCTCTAGAAAAGGCCGACTCAAAATCATCTATAAATCAGCTCTATTGATTTAAGTCCCTACAGGTTTTTGGTTCTTCTTCTTCCCTGTTGATTTGTGCTTGAGTTTGGATTCGAAGAGCTCCGGAGTTGCTGTGATTATCACGGTGCCTTCAGAAGGGAGGCCGAAAACACTTCTTCTTGCTCATTCAATTGGTTTCCTCGTGCATCCTTTTCCAATTGGGTGTTCTAGAAGGGTTTCTTGATTTTGAGCATTTGGATGAAATTTTCGGTTAGCAGAGGGAGAATAAGACTTCGGTGTCCATTTTTGTTGCTCTTTGAGTGTACTTGCCGGTGCATTCGGTGATTCTTGTGCAGCATCATACCTCAACTTTGTCTTTGGTGTGTCCGAAGAGCGAAGTCAGACTCTGTATCTCCAACGACCTTGCCACTCACCACGGCACAGCGGGACGCTCGGTTTTCTGGGACAACGTCCTTGTGACGTGCCTAGTATATTTATCTTCTCGGTGGTTTCTAGTACCATTGATCTGTGAGTATTCCTGTCAAGTATTTGTTCATCCTTTGTGTATATATAAGAGATCTGTTCTGATTCATAATTCTGGATTGGAAGTGTGATTGAGATATTATGCAAAGTGATGTCAGTGGCCTTCATTTGTATTGCTCTATGATGAAGTTAGACACAATCTGAAAATTGGTTTGATAATTTAGTTTAGACTTGAGCTCTAAGAGTATTATTCATTCTGTCTGATCTGAAGTTAACAGTCTATTACTTTTGGGTTCTAATAGTCTTGCATGCTTTTCTGTTACTTGAGCTCTAAGGATTAGGTCTTTTGCTGATCCTTAATCTCTGTCAGTGAATCAAAACTGTTGTATCAAAGTTGTTGTCTAGTTGAATTGCTATTTTGGTACTCTGTTATCTGTGAGACCCTGTGCTGGCCAAAAAGTTGTAGCTGCTGTTATGGTGTTTAGCTTTGACAGTTTACTAGAGTCTAGAAGTGGTTTTAGAGCTCAAGGCTTAAATTGATTTTGTCAAATACAATAAGTGAACGATATAGTCTATAGTATTGAAAAGGCAGAGATTAAACTCTTCTGCAACTCTACTTCTGAGAGCAACTTTAAAGTCCTCAAATCTGAGCAATATGCCAATTGATTTTATATACATGTGGTATATGTTTAGCATTGCAATCAATTTAAATGACTTTTTGGGAGATTTACATTTGATTATGTTGATTTGGTCATTTAAATACTGCTGGATTAATGCTTTTTTGTTTCATAATTATCTGGAATTAATTATGATTATTTGCTAAACTTGCACATATTACAACAGTATGTCATGCCTATGCGATGTGGTGAACGGCAAAGGCTTGGTGTTGGGCTTTGCATCATGGACCATGGGCCTAGGCGTGCAATGGGCCTTGCTATCGGTGGAGTACAAAGGCGGTGTGCAAAGCAATCGGCAGGGCATCGATCAAAAGAATGAGCATTGCTTTCCCATTTTGTTCCTCTCGCTCTCACCTCCTTCTCTTCTCGATGTATCCTCCCGTTCTTCTCGAAAGTCCGGATTACGGTTGTGATGACCATGTATTGTCATTGATACTAGTATGAGTTCCTTCTCTCGTGATTCTCTGTTACCATCTCGCACTTTTAACCTCCCGATCGCCGACTATTCTCATTGTTGCGATCGGGTTGTTACAATTTGTATCGAGTTTGCCGATCTGTGATTCCAAGGGAAGAGTTGGTGATTCACTTTGAGCACCGTAATTCGGCAAATTTCGAGGTTTGATCGTGAAGGAGGAGCACAAGGCAAGACCATGGCGAGTATTATAGGCGATGTGCTCATTGCTAGAGTTGAAGCAGACAGGACCGTGGCGAGTACAAGGTGGCTTTCGAGGCGTAGTATGTATCAAATGCTAGCCTTCAACACCAATTTGGACATCAAGTTCTTTTTGAGACGATTCATATCGGGTTTGAGGGCGACATCCAAAGCGTCGATTCTATTGAAATCGCCGAAGCGGCGTCACTCGTCGCGGTGATTTTGGCTCGAATCGAGGAGGCGGTGGAGCACAACAAGCGGTGCAGCGCATGTTCAAGAAATTTGGATGCATGCAAAATTTGAAGAAGTGAAGGAAAGGAGCAAGCAAGTGATGTGTGCCGAGGAGAGCGCGTGCAAGCTATCCGGGCCGCTACCACCAAGCAAAGAGGAGCTCATCGTCAACCTACAACATCCAAGCAACAGTGCCTCCGAGGTGTTCGATGAAATGTCAAGCAATGCTGGTGAGCCATTGCCATGTGAGGAGTTCGACGAAATGTCAAGCCATCAAGGAAGGGTTGCTGGTGGCAAGGACAGTGGTGACAACACTCTTCTGCAAACGCCAGTTGTGAGTCCTGCCCATCAGGTGCTTGATGAAATGCCTCACGAGATCGAGCTGTCATGTGACAAGGAGGGCGAGGAAGGTGATGTTACTCCATGTTTGCTGCAGTTTCAAGTTGTTGATGCTGCCCTCAAAGTGTTCGACGAGTTGCCTGTCAAGGACGTGGTGTGGGATGAGGAGACATGGCATGTCCTCCACCGACATGATGAAATGCTCGACTGGGCTAGTGAAGGGAAGCGAGACTATGTGGTGGTGTCACCAAGCTTCAAACCACAGGAAGGACATGAGGTACACTGCCTGTTTCACTTTACGACTGACTTCTACTTACAGCCTCATGACCACCAGCTTGAGGTTTACTATTCCTTTGCTTGCCATGGTGTGAGTGTTGTCCATGAGTGGAATGGTGTCAGCAAGGAATTGGTCTCGTTTGGGCTAAGGCATAGACTAGATGGTGTTTGTTTGGTGCTTGATGAAATGCCGCTATGGAGCCGAAGCGCTTTTAGCCCTGGAAATTCTCAAATAGAAAGTGCTTGCTGGGTGCTAGAGAAAATACTCTCGTGGAGGCATAGCGGGTTCAGTCCTAGGAGCGAGATTACCATGGCCCAAATCATACTAGAGTTTACTAATGAGGAGGATGTGCCCTTGATTCTCTGGTCTGCACCCAGGCCATGGGATCTGGTGTGTTCCTTGATTACATCGAGAAATGGATTGTGGTGGCGAGCAAAGCATAAACAACAATAACTATGGGTATTCGAGTTCATCAATTTTCTAAATTGTTTGGGTAATGATCGATTAATGAAAGAACCACCGCCAAAGACTCCATATATACTAGTTTATCTTTGTAATTTCTTGGGAAAGGAGTTTGCACTTGATGGCTTAGAGATCAAGCGGGTTGTTCGATCACCGACAATGATATTGGATATCTTTGTCGGCATTCTTTGGTTCCTCAAAGATAGCTTTGTATCATTTGAATGCTCAAACTGGAGAGATTGTACAGGATATCCAAGAGTCATTCCCCGGTGGATATTGTGGTGATACAAGCTTGGTTCTCATGAAATTTGGTAGCATTGGATGAGACCAGAAGGTGTTGAATGACATCATTGTATCCCCTTTCATTCTTTCTGCAAACTTTGCCAAGCTTGGCGATCGTAAAAGTCGTGGAGGTGGCGGGATGTGGTGGATTCATGTTGATGTCATGGATGGACGCTTTGTGCCAAATATCACGATTGGACCTTTGGTTGTTGATGATCTGCGTTCGATGGTGATCGATCTTGGAGGTGCATCGATGATTGGGGAGCTGAGCGACAAGTTCCGATTTTATCAAGGTTGCTAGAGTGCGTCTCCATGGATTTTACGAGCGTGAGATATACATTGTATGCGTGCTTTAATGATGTCGAGATTGAGTCTGCATATTTGGAGCGTGATCAAATGCAATCAACTTGACCCTACGGGACGAAGTTTTTACATCATTTTCTTCGTGAGGAGCCTGTTGTCGGATTGAATATGAAGCACGTTGCGTAAGACTCTTCTTCCTATATCTCTTCTCAAGGAAGTGGTGAAGTTTGCAGCAAACTTTTCAACAACCAGCAGTTGTGTTATCAAGATAGTTGAACCTCGAGCTCATGCTTCATTGAAGGATCTGAAAGAAGTTGTATTGAAAGTCAACACCCTGGAAGAAGAAAAGGCTATTCCTCCATGGGATGATGAGCAAGTCCCTGAAGAAATTGTTGGTCAAAGTCTAGAGCCAGGGAGTATTCTTGAAAAAGTGGAGCACCCAGGCATAGGTGCCACTGAGATGATACTTTCGAATGGCATGCAGATTTGCTACAAGTGTACTGACTTTCTTGATGATCAGGTTGTTTTTACTGGGTTTGCCTATGGCGGTTGGTCTGAATTGTCTGGAGATGAGTATACTTCATGCTCAATGGGCTCGATGATAGCAGGAGAAATTGGTATTTTTGGCTACAGACCTTCTGTCTTGATGGACATGCTTGCTAGCAAGAGAGCTGAAGTTGGTACGAAAGTCGGGGCGTACATAAGATCATTTTCTGGCGATTGCTCACCTTCAGATCTTGACACTGCCTTGCAGCTTGTCTACCAACTATTTACAACAAAGGCTTCACGGGCAGTTGCTTGGGGGCAAGCAACCTTTTGTGGGGGTGGTAATGTCATGCCTATGCAGTGTGGTGAACCGGCAAAGGCTTGGTGTTGGGCCTGCATCATGGACCATGGGCCTAGGCGTGCAATGGGCCTTGCTATCGGTGGAGTACAAAGGGGCAGTGTGCAGCAATCGACAGGGGCATCGATCAAAAGAATGAGCATTGCTTTCCCCATTTTGTTCCTCTCGCTCTCACCTCCTTCTCTTCTCTGATGTATCCCCTCCCAGTTCTTCTCGAAAGTCTGGATTCTGGTTGTGATGACCATGTATTGTCATTGATACTAGTATGAGTTCCCTTCTCTCGTGATTCTCTGTTACCATCTGCACTTTTAACCTCCTGATCGCCGACTATTCTCATTGTTGCGATCGGGTTGTTACACAGTAATAACGATAAGCAGGATGGAGAATGATCCGAACCTAGAGAGCGACGATGCAAGCTTGGCCAAACAGGATAATGCGAGTGTAAACACGAGCCGACGAAAGGGTGAAGAGGAAAACCTATAGGATGTCAGGAGCAAAATAATTAGATAATAAGAAAACGATTGACACTGAACAAACGGCTCCAGCAAATTAAGCAAGGCACAAGAGGACGTACCGTAGTAGTATCTTGTAGAGCTGTAATCAGGCGATGTGAGGCGAGCTGTACTAAGAAAACAGACAGCGGAAAAACAGTTAGCACCAATCGATCCATAAAGGCGTAAACCGGCATAAAGGCCCAAACACAGGTAGCACAGCACAAAGCAGAGCTAGCTATGGGAAGCACCGTGAGCAAAAACACAAACCTGAGCAAAGTGTGGCACCTTATCAAAGGCTGCACAAGAACGGCATTGACGGGCCAATCAGGGAGCATCAAAAGCACTAAAGGTAAGGCCCTAAAAAGATACACAGTGAAAACGACGATGAGTAAACGCGGTAAACGTGAGCAAGCGAACAGAACAAAGAACGTGTTACATTGCCCAGTGTGCGTTTTCCGGAATCCGACTGGGCTCGGTGAATTGGCAAAGCGTTGGCGGTGGGTTGTTGTCGGACCCACTTGGCAGTCCCAGGGCGACGATAGCTTTAAGTAGTGGTCCTGCTGTTCAGCTTTGGGGTTACGAATGATGTATTGATCTGATTCCCCATCCTGTTCCTCTCTTAACCTTCCCCTTTCTTCTCTGTCGTTTATCCTCAAATACCTTCGGAACTTCTGTAAGATACTTGTGAGTTTAATCTGAATACACATCTATCCAGAGGTCAGAAACAAATTGGTATCAGAGCCTTCGTTCTTCGTCCTGGAGGTCCCACATTTTCGAACCCGGGCGCAGATTCGTTCGCTGGAGATGGATCAACAACTGGCGGATCTGACCAAGGCAATCCTGGCTCAAGGAGAATCGCCAAGCTGGAAACAAGGAGCGAGGCCATCCAAGCAACAGTGGAGGAGATCAAACCCGCTGTTTTGGAGTTGCAAAAATGAAAACCCGAAATGGAACAATCGGTCGATGGGCTACGCACTGAAGTGGTGGAACTGTGATCGCAGATGGTCCAGATCACCCGAACCTCCGGCCTAATAGGTCGATCGGGATTCTACCGCCGATTCTGCCAGTACTAACAATCAAACCTGATCCAACCTCGGTGGGGGAACTCAACCGTGGTCTATCCAGTAGCCGGGAGGAATGCACAATTTGGGAAAAGGCAATCGGGGAAATTTTTTCTCCTAGGCCGTTTACACACAACGGTATGTCTGATCGCACTGAATTGTTGTCACAACCGTATGATGGGGTTGCTTCATCCAGTAGGCATCAGGGCTCCTACCATCATCAACCTCCTCCGCCGAAAATGGATTTTCCCCCTTTTGGCGGTGACAACCCGAACGCTTGGCAGCTCAAGTGTGAGAATTATTTCCGAGTTTACTCTGTTCATCCAGAATTTATGGTCAATATAGCCACCATGTATTTTGTCGAAGGAGCATTACGGTGGTTGCAAGCGTCCAATGCACATCTCCGTTTCACCACATGGGCAACTTTTGCTGAATCTGTTTGTGATCGATTCGGTAGAGAAGAATTGCACCAATTGGTTCGTCAATTCAATCATTTGCACCAAACGCATTCAGTAGTGGAATATGCTGAGAAGTTCAACGAACTTATGCATCATTTGCTGGCACATCATGACTCTTGGAATCCGGTCTTTTTTGTCACGCAATTTGTGGATGGGCTACGAGGGGATGTTTGCTCAACAATTGTTTTACACCGACCGCCGGATCTGGACACGGCAGTGGCAGTGGCAGTGGCATTGGCATGCTTGCAGGAAGAGGTGCTGGAATCTATGCGGAAGGATACTCGGAGAGGCGATCCATCATCCGTTGTACGTACCAGCTTGAGAACAGCTTTTCCCCTCCCTTTGCCGCCAGGAAAAAACCCAAACATTGTCAAGGTTGATGAATGAAGGGGTCCGGAGGGGGCCAGAAATACTCCGGTGGATGAAAAATTGATGGCCCTTCGTACCTATAGAAGAGCTAAAGGACTTTGTTACACTTCTGGTGAAAAGTGGGCTCGAGACCATCGTTGTAGACCTACAGTGCAACTGCATGTGGTGGAGGAATTGTGGGACATGTTGAAAGTTTATGATATCGATTCCCAGCAAGAGGAGGCAGATGCAGAGGCTGATCTAATGTCCATTTCCAAGGAGGCATTTCAAGGGACTGAAACTTCACGTACCATGAGACTGCATGGCGAAGTTCAAGGCTGGCCAGTTACTATGTTGGTGGATTCGGGTAGTTCCCATTGCTTTATGAGTGAAGGCTTAGCACATCTCATCAAAGGGGCCAGCAAATCTCCAATGCGAGTGAGAATTGCCAATGGGGAATTGCTGCAATGTGCTGAGGAATTTCTCAATTGTCCTTGGAAGGTTCAAGGTCATACATTCCAAGCGCATTTCAGAGTACTGCCCTTGGGATGTTACGATATCATACTCGGTATGGACTGATTAGAGCAACACAGTCCTATGAATGTGCATTGGTTGAAGAAAACTTTATCATTTTCATATCAAGGAAAGGAAGTATGTTTGCAAGGCTTTAAGCTGAAGCAGTTACACTGCTGCATGATTTGGTTGCAGTATTTTGGACATACCGGGAGCACTCTCAGTTTGGATGCAGGATTATCCTTATGTGTTGCCGAACCATCAGTGGAAACCATACCTTCATCTATTCAAGCGCTACTAGTTGAGTTCGATCACCTGTTTGCTGATCCGCAAGGGTTACCCCCGAGCAGAAAATTTGATCATGCAATTCCGTTGCTTCCAGGGGTTAAGCCAGTTAACCTTCGACCTTATCGGTACAGCCCGGCTCAAAAGGATGAAATCAAGAGATAGGTTGCTGACATGTTAGCTCAAGGCATCATTCAACCAAGTTCTAGCCCCTTCTCATCTCCAGTGTTGTTGGTACAGAAGAAGGACCAGACATGGCGTTTTTGTATAGATTATCGCCACTTGAATGCTGCGACGGTAGAAAACAGATATCCATTGCCTATCATCGATGAACTCCTCGATGAACTGGCTGAAGCTCAATGGTTTACAAGTCTAGATTTGCGAGCGAGTTACCACCAGATTCGAATGAGACCTGAAGATGAGCATAAGACGGTGTTTAAGACCCATCATGGGCATTATGAGTTTAAAGTGATGTCTTATGGTCTAACTAGTGCACCGGCCACATTCCAAGTACTGATAAACACGATATTATCCCCTCTATTGCGCAAAGGAGTGTTAGTCTTCATTGATGATATACTTATTTATAGTAGCACCTTGCTGGAACATGAAGACAGATTGAGGGCAGTGTTCCAGATTCTGATTGATAATCAATTGTGAATCAAAAGATCCAAGTGTTCTTTTGCACAACAACAACTCTCCTATTTAGGGCATGTCATTAGCAAAGATGGAGTGGCAACCGACACTAAGAACATTGATTTAGTACGTAATTGGTCCTCTCCCACCAATGTCAAAGAAGTGCGAGGATTCCTTGGCTTGGCTGGTTATTATCGTAAATTCGTGAAGAACTTTGGGTTGATAAGTAGGCCTCTCACAGACATGCTTAAGAAGAAATCTGTTTTTGTGTGGACACTAGAAAAGGAAGCATCTTTCCAGACTCTAAAGGAAGCTCTTGTGACTGCCCTGGTGCTGGCTCTTTCGGACTTCAACAAGCAGTTCATAGTGGAAACAGATGCGTCAGACAAGGGAATTGGAGCTGTGTTAATGCAAGAGGGGCACCCATTAGCTTATCTCAGCAAGTCTCTAGGACCACGCAACCAAGGGCTGTCCACATATGAAAAAGAATGTTTGGCGGTCTTGCTTGCTATTGACCAATGGAGACCTTATTTGCAGCATTCCGAGTTTATGATCAAGACTGATCAAAAGAGCTTGGTGCATTTGGATAATCAAAGACTGAATATGGTCTAGAAACAGAAAGCACTTACCAAGTTGTCGGGTTGGAGATACCGCTTGATCTATAAGTAGGGAGTGGAGGACAAGGCAACGGATGCATTATCTCGTCATTCCACCGGACTTGTGGGGGATCTAGTCGATGTGTCCACTTGTGTGATATCGTGGTTGACCGAGGTAGTTGATGGGTATGCTTCAGATGCATCAACCAACAAACTATTGACTCAGCTAAGTGTGAAGGGTGTGACGCATCCTAAATTCAAACTTCATGATGGTCTGTTACGGTATGCTGGGCGCGTCTGGGTTGGTACTAATGTTCCTATGCAGCAGAAGATAATCACAGCGATGCATGCTAGCGCGATCAGGGGACATTCGGGGTTTCAGGTGACATACAACAGAATCCGCAAACTATTTGCTTGGCTAGGGATGAAACAAGGCATTAAAGTGTTTGTATCGGCATGTGCAATATGCAAGCAAGCAAAAACTGAACATGTGAAATACCTGGGTTTGTTGCAACCCTTGCCGGTACCAAATCAAGCATGGCAAATGGTGTCTTTGGATTTTATTGAAGGGCTGCCCAGGTCTTCCGGTTACAATAGTATTATGGTTGTGGTGGATAAATTTTCACGTTATGCTCACTTTGTGCCTCTTGCCCATCCTTTTACGGCATTTCAAGTTGTTCAAGCCTATATCAGCAATATTTTCAAACTTCATGGCCTGCCTCAATCCTTAGTATCGGATAGAGATCGTATCTTCACTAATACACTGTGGAGAGAATTGTTTCGCTTGGTGCAGACCCAATTGCGGACGAGCCCATCTTACCACCCACAGACCGACGGTCAGATAGAGCGAGTCAACCAATGCCTTGAAGCATATTTGCGATGTTTTGTGCATGTTTGCCCCCGTAAATGGTCGGATTGGTTGGCCTTTGCGGAGTTCAGTACAATACTTCATTCCACTCTACCCTGGGAAAGTCACCCTTTGAGGTTTTATATGGTCATAGCCCACGCCACTTTGGTCTGGTGGATGCTTCGGATTGTACCTCCCCAGAATTATCCTCTTGGTTGCTTGACAGGTAACTGATGACCAAATTATTGCGCCAACGCCTTCATCGGGCCACTCAACATATGAAGATCCAAGCAGATAGAAAGAGAACAGAGCACAGTTTCACAGTGGGAGACTGGGTTTATCTGAAGTTACAACCTTATATTCAGACATCAGTGGCAAACAGAGCGCACCACAAACTGGTGTTCAGATACTTTGGACCTTTTCAAATTGAGCAATCAGTGGGTTCAGTGGCATACAAATTGAAGTTGCCGCAGACCTATAAGATACACCCAGTGATTCATGTTTCTCAATTGAAAAAAGCTTTGGCTCCGAATGAGAAGGTGCAGCAGAATCTACCAGATGATTGTAACGTCCGTTTTCGGACGGTCAAATAGTAACTAATTTCATTTCGTTCTTCGCCGTAATTCAACTATCTCCTATTTTCGAAAATCTCCGTTCTTCCTCGGTTTGAGTTTCAAATGCAATACTCGTAGCATTTGAAATTCGAATTTGCAGTTTGGAGTTCTTCTCCTCCGTTTCGAACCTCTGGGCCAAAATTGAGCTGGACTGCCACTCCTTCTCGGGCTTGACCCATCTCCAGGCCCCGGCCCATCTCTAGCCCAGCCCAGCCCGGCCTTCCTCTTCTTCTCTCCTCCCCATTCCCCACAAGAAGCAGCAGCAGCAGAATCGGAGGTCTTCTTCTCTCCCCCGGTCAGTCAAGTGCAAGGGGCAGGCAGACTAAGCTGCCCCTTTCCTCTCTCCCTGCAGGCCGCCAACTCCTGGCAGCGCCCATCCCCTCTGCTGCAGCAGCCATGGCCTGCCTCCCTCGCTCCCCTGCTCTTTGCGTCCACTCCGCTCTCCTGCGCCAACCACTGGCCGCCCCTTTTCTCTGCTTCCAAAGACTGGCACCGAGCCGCTAACTCCTCGCCTTCTGGCACACCCGCCTGCGTCCTCACCTTGACCTCGGAGCTCCTCTTTGCGCCATGCTCGCGTCGGCGGCCCGATGGACGCGCCTCGTCACCACCCGTCCACGCGTCCTCGCTGCCCGCGTCGCTGATCAAGCAAGTCGCCACCGGCTCCAGCCCGTCGCCTTGGCCAGGCGACAAGGCGTCGGCAGTGTCATCGCTGCCTCGCCGTGGATCGAGCAGCGTCTTCTGCCAAGACGCGCAGCGCAGGCTATTCCCACGCCGCTGAGCACCGCCTCGCCCTCGCTTCGCTCTCGCGCAGATGCCCATGCCTCCGCCTCGGGACGCAGCGCCCCGCTCGTCCTCGCCTTGACCTCCCGCTCCCTCCCGTGGACGCACTCGCCCTTGCTCTCCCCTTTAAAGCCCCCCTTCTCCCCGGGAGCTTCCCCACGCCGCCCCATTGCAGAAGGTAGGAACCATACCTCGATCCGCCGAGCTCCCTCTCGTCGCAAGCGCCTCGCCACCAGAGTCAGCCAGAAGCCTCGCTCAAGCCCTTGCTTGCAACGCGTCAGCTCAGACTCCAAGGAGCCTGTTTCACCTCTCCCGCTTCTCATGCCGCTGGCCGTGCCACCACCGCGCCTCATCTTCTCTCGCTCGGCCATGGCTGAGCCAGACTGCCACTTCGAGCCGCCTGACCACCCTCCAAAGACTCTCACCGCGCAAGAAGAAGAAAGGCCGCCTTCTCCTCGCGCTGGCCAGCGGCCAGACCAAACCGTGAGAGTCACCGCCGCCTTTGCTTACCACCACTACGCGCCGCCCTCTCCTAAGCCGCCACCTCCACCGAGTCCGCCTCCTCCGGTCTCCCAACGCCACCACCCCGCCCCCCTCTCTCATTGGCGCCGCAAGGCCGCCCGCCCGCGCCTCCCTCTCTCTGTTCCTCTCTTCAGAAGCAGAGAAGGAAATCAATGGGGATTTTGGGATTTTGTTGGCCCCACCGCCATAGACCCTCCTCCCTTTAGATCGCCAGTGTGGGACCCCCGTGAGCGATGAGTGCCTCTCCTCTCACTCACGCGCCCGGTGGGCCTCAGCAGACTGTGGCGTGAACCCGAGCCGCCTGCAGCCGTGGACTTGGTCCACCCATCGCTGTGGACCATGACCTTCTCTCTCTTTTTCTTTTTCTTTTAAGCTTCAGAATTCATATCTCCTCAGTTATAGCTCCAAAAATTGCAAAATAAATTTCTAAAAATTCGTTAAATCAAGATCTTGCTAATGGCATAGGACTTGATTAATTTGGAGTTCATTTGTGTATTCTTTTTGTATTTACTTGCTCTCTTTGCCATTGTGCTTTTTCTGGTAAATCGCCCGTTTAGGATTCGAAGACGCCGGAGATCCTCAAGTCGATCAAGACCAAGAATATCACGATCATCTTGCCTCTAACCAAGGCGAGTCAATACTTTGACCATGTTGCTCCTACATTTTATGTAAATTATATTCTTTTAAATTAACAAATTGCATGCTTTAATTTTTAATCAAATGTATGTTAAAGCTTAAGGTAGTTAAATGCCCACTTGATGTTTAATTAATTAATATTGCCATCCTTGATAACTTGAATCCATTAACCTTTGTCACCCTAGTATTTATATGGTAATACTAGTTATAGGGTGTACTTGAGCGACATGCTAGCCTTGCTCAAGTATCGGGGTATTAAAATACCCCAATCATCATGTCTTCAATTATAAAATGTTTTGGGTAGTCATTGGTGGTCCATTGACTAAGGTGAGAAAATAATTTGGTTTACTCCTCAAAAACCCTAAAAATGCTAGCTCTATCTGGGCGGATGGTGAGGCGGTTGGTGCTCCGGGAGCACGAGAATGATTGGGTTGTGGAATGAACGCCTGAGATAACCCTAAGGACTTAATCTGGTCACGACCTCTGTGTTAAACAAGTACAACCACAAGTCTGCGAGAAAAACTTGCGACTTAGCTTAGTAGATTTATTGAACCTTGATGCCATTTACATTTGGGCGGATAAATGGGGAGCCAAGTGGATTCATTCTCGCTTGAATGGGACACCAAGAGGAGGGTGACGCTTTGCCGTCCGAGGTATAGCACCGCTATGCGGTCGCCGAGGTAAAACATCCCGCCAACATTATGGGCGAACCCTATATGTGCGAAATGATGAGAAGGGCGAGATAAGTCGAACGTTATTGTGACAACCTCTCGACTACACATCTAAGGAATTGTGTAGGGCAATGAGTTAATTGTCTCTTGTGGGTAAAGTGTGCTATCTCTGCAGAGTATTAAACTGCTGTTTAAACAGTAGTGCCTTTACGGTCAAAAGCGGACATGGGAACTTAACTTGAGTTAGTTCTATTTCAAAACTTTGTGGGTGGTATAGAAATGTGGCGGGCTCATCTAGCCACAATTTGTTTTTCCTCGGTGGATGTACCCCGTGTTGTTAATAAGGTGGATGTAACCTTAATCAAAATAAGCATGAAGGTGGAGGTAACCTCTGCTGAAATAATTATTGCACATTACTCTCTTTATAAAATTGCAATTTGTTAAAAATGCTAAGTCATAGGATTTGTAACTATAATATTGAAAAACTTGCTTTAGCAAATAAAAGAACCCGAGCCATCCTTGTTAAGCCTTGCATATATATAATTGCATTTGTGTGTTGGCTCGCGAGCACGGTAGTAGTGCTCATTCTCGCTCTTCCCCACCCTTCAGATAATGAAGATGAAGGAGACTACGCCTACTACGACGGACCAGAAGATGATGGACAAGGATATGATGAGGAGTAGAATAGTTCTGTAGTTTAGATCTCGCCCGATCTAAGTAGACTCGTTGGTACCAGCAGACAACCGATATTATCCACCCTTGGTTAATATCTGTCAGACTCGAGACACCCGATCGCTTGTTCGTGTGGGATGAGCCCTACCTTCCCTTTTGCTTCCATCAGAGACTTGGTCGTTCTTTTGTAATGTAATATATTTGGCCTTGTGCGGCCCTTTTGTAAACTCGAATTCGATGAGGTCTATGTTACTCTGTGTTGTAATATATTTGTTTTAGTTCACGCCTTGTATGAATGATTCAAAGAATGTGTCTTGTGAAGTGCTAGCTCTCGATCCAGGAATAGCACGATGATTCACAGAGGATTTGGATTCTCGTAACTGGGTCCCGACAGCCGGTATCGAGCATCTGATCATAGAGTCTTAGTTAGATTGGTCGTTGCCTTAAGGACTTGGATCTTATTTTTAAAATTAAGAAAAGTTTTGCCAAAAATATAGAGTATTTATTGCTTCTACTCATCATTCCTAGTTCCATACTTATCTCTATTCTCATTAAGTGTTACTAATCTTTTCCCCTGTTTCAAAATTTGTAGATGGCTTCTCCTCCAGCTGCAGGCCCATGGGACCATAGCTCTCATGGAGTTAATGAAGGCAGTTTCGTTGATCTCCTTCGCGAGCTGATGTAGTTTCTTAGCTTCCCCCGCCCTCTGCTCTTCAGAGGACGGAAGACGATGGTTATGGCTCACGAGTCTTGGGACATGGAGGTTTTCCTCTATGCCAGGACCGGCGAGTTCACGACCTGTGTTCTTTGTCGAGGCACCCGCGCAGCAAAGCTCGATGCTATCCAGATGCGGCCCGTGTCGCCACACCGCTTGTGTCAAATACACGAGGTCCTCCCGCAAGAGTCGCCAGATCGCTTCTTCCGTGTCTCTACAATGGAGAGAGCTCCCGAGTCCTTCGTCGCCATCGACGATGAGCCCTACCGACCCAACAGTGCGGTGACCCAGCGATGATTCACAACATCCACTCCCACACCGGCGAGATCCGACAATTCGGATGCTTCTCACCGATAGTGAGGCCCACTCTGACACCCTTCGCACCAACATGATCAGGAGCGATGAAGCCCACCATGATGCCATGTGGGAGAGAGACACCATCGCTGTGGACAGAGACATCATCAAGATGGAGAGAGACGCCGCCCTTGCAGAGGTAGCACGTCTCACAGCAGCTCTGGCACTCGCCACTTCAACACAGCCAGCTCCAGCCTCCTCCTCGCCTCAGGGACTCCGACCAGTTGATCGCGCAAGAAGCGCAGCGGCGCCCGATCCGCCGCCCTTCGACGACCTTCCGGTGTCGGCGTGGACGCTTGACCCCTGCCGTTCGCTTCGCTGCCAAGATCACTCGAGTCACTCTCGTTCACGAGCTTGATCGAGCCGCCCCGCTCCGTGCCTCGATGGAGTAGTCAGGCGAGCTAGATAGCTAGCGATGCTTGCTAAGCGATCTTTTGGGTTACAAGCACTTTTGTTTCTCCCTTTGTAGACGATGTGTATCTTGTGTCATGACTTAGCTTAGCGTATAAGCTTTGTTTGAAAGTCATGTAACACTTAACCCCTTAATATAATGCAGCCATTCTAGGCTTTGTATTGTATTAATTCGATCTTCTGCTTGGTTCTTTTGTGTGTGCCTTAGAGGGCTAGTGAACCCTCATATATCCCTCTCTAGTCCTCTCTAGTTCTAAATCTCATCTTTTCCTCAGATGCCGCCAAGAAGAGCCGCTGCCTCTGTCTGTGGAGCCTTGTCTTGTCGAGGAAGAGGCGTGGCGTGGTCGTGGACAAGGACAAGACCTACCCCCTCCACCACCAGCAAATCCGACAATGGCCCAAGTGATGTTCCAGCAGACCCAAATTCTCCAAGCTTTGCTCAACAACCAGCAGACAGGGCCTGCCGGCCGCAATTCCAAGCTCGCTGACTTCCTAAGGACAAGGCCCCTCACCTTTGCTGCAGCGGACGAACCTCTTGAAGCCGAAGACTGGCTCAGGGACACTGAAAAGAAGCTTCGACTCGCTCGTTGCTCCAACAAAGACATGGTGGACTTTGCCACCCACCAACTAAAAGGTGCTGCAGCCGCATGGTGGGAGAATTACCTTGCCGCCAGAGGTAAGGAAAGTCCAGAGTCCGAAGAAGAAGAAGAAGAAGAAGCAGAAGTCGTAGCATCTACGACTGGAGAACCAAGCGACCTCCGCAACGCGGCATGCAGCGCGGCCATTGTAGAAGAAGTTGCGTAGCCGCAGTTTGATGAGGATGAACGACTGCGACCAATTCCTCGGGCCGAATTCAGCACCAGACGCAACAACCGTGCCGGTCGGTACAATGAGATTGAAGAAGAATGAGTTCAGAACTCTGAAACAAGGACATATGACGGTCAACGAGTATGTCACCAAGTTTACCCAGCTTGCCCGCTACGCCCCCAATGACGTGAATGATGAGGAAGAAAAGATAGACCTTTGTGGAAGGTATGCGTGGTGACATGCGTGGAAAGCTTATCCTCCATGACTATGCCAACTTCCATCGGTTGATCAACAAGGCTCTCACCGCTAGAAAATGAGAATAAGTTAGCAGAAACTAGCCGCAAGAGGAAGATGCCTTTCCAGAAGCCCCAAGGAAGCTATCCCCAGAAGTCAACTTTCCAGGGCAGTTCCTCTTTCAGATCATCTGCAGCCCAGCCTCAGAAAAGCTCAGCTCGGCCTCCCATTCTCAAGGAAGTGGTTTCAGACTCTTCGCCCACGGACAGCCAAGAACTCAAATCAACCCCTTGCACACACCTCCATTGCTTCAACTGTGGAGAAAAGGGTCACTTTGCTAACCGGTGCCCTCATCGCAGCAACCCCGCTCCAAAGAATAACCCAGAGCCGCCCAGTTCAAGGTGGGACCTCGGCCCGAGCAAGAGTCATCGACTTCCCAAGCTTCAAGATCTACCCCAACCCGTAACTGTAGGCAATGTGAATCATGTCACAGAGATGCACAAGATGCCGCAGAGTCTTGCGGGCATGCGTTCTCTGTTAATTCATACCGCACAAGTTTTGTTTGATTCTGGAGCTTCACACTCCTTTGTTTCAAGAAAGTTTGTTGAAAGGCTTAAGTTGCCGACTTATAAGCTAAAGAAACCCGTGGTACTTAGATCACCCGGGGGAACCTTATATGCTACTTCAGTTAGTCCCAAAGTAGAAATTGCTTTGGAGGATTCTGGATTCTTAGCTACTCTTCTTGTGCTAGAATCCCAAACACTGGATATCATCCTAGGGATGGATTGGTTGGCCGCATATCATGGATTAATAGATTGCGCCAATGTAAAAGTGGTACTTGCCAAGGATCCACGAAACCACAATAAGGATTAGTGTGGATCGCTCTCCTTGGGATCGAACAATCCACCACCTTGGAGAGTTGTCCTTAGAGACAACGCAGTAGTTCAAGCTTACCCCGACGCCTTCCCGGAAGAATTGCGTGCATGCCACCGACAGAGATATCGAGTTTGTAATCAATTTGAAGCCGTGAACGGCCCCAATTGCTAAGAGACCATCTGAGAATGGTCACGATTTAACTTGAAGAGTTGAAGACACAACTTGAAGACTTGCAAGAGAAAGGACCGTAGAGAAGAAGTCAGCCGATCACTCGATTGCATCGCTTTGAGAGGATCCTATTCGCCAGCTACCAGCTGGAAGGCGCCGCGAGTGCATGGTGGGATAATTTTTCCGCCATACAACCCAATGGAGACCTTCCCATGTAGAACGAGTTCAAAGCGGCCTTCCGTGAGGCTCATATGCCGGAAGGAGTGATGATCATCAAGCAGCAACAGTTCCTTACCCTCAAGCAAGGGAAGAAGACCGTTATGGAGTATCTACATGAGTTCAACTTTTTCGCTCGTTACGCTCCTGACGATGTCTCTTCAGATGCTCGCCGTCAGAGCCGATTCATCAACGGCTTGACAGAGGAGATGCAGCTAGCTCTCGCTGTGCACGACTTCAGGAACTTCTAGCACATGGTCAACAAGGCCATAGTGGTGGAGCACAAGAGCATAACCTTGAATGAGGCGAGAAAGAGGAAGAGGGCCGCCCAAATTTCAGCAAGCGGCAATTTTCCTCGGCAGTGCATCGGGCCGCCTCCAGCACCCTGTGCCCAAGCTTCAGTGCCACCGAGGCCTCCAACGGCGACTCCAAGACCTTCTCCACCAGTGGCACAGTAGCATAATGGGGGCAAAGGCTCCCAAAACAGCAACACGTTTAAGCCCAACATCACTTGTTTCCATTGTGGCCGCCCCAGCCACTATGCTCATCAATGCCTTGCGAGGCAACGAGGGATGCCTCGAACTTATCAAACTCCTACACCACCACTAGCTCTAGCAAGACCCTCACCACCTCCGAGGGCAGCGTCTACTCCTCCCCAAGTTTTTGCACGTGGCTGAGTGAACCACGTTACTGCCGAGGAGGCTAGCGACGCACCCGACGTCATTTTGGGTACTCTCTTTGTCAATACTTTTCCAGCTACTGTCTTATTTGATTCGGGAGCATCTCATTCATTAATCAAGAAGTCCTTTGCTGCACATCATCAATTTGAAATGCATATACTTTAGCCCCCTTATCAGATCCAGTCGCCGGGATCGGTTTTCCAAACCGACCAAGTCTGCCGGGACGTGAAAGTGGAAATTCAAAGGGTTAACTTTTTAGCAAACTTAATAGTAATAACTTCAGTGGATATTGATGTGATATTAGGGATGGATTGGCTATCCAAAACCAGGGCAAATCAATTGTGCTCAACGATCTATTTACATCTGGCTTAAGACGGCGATCAAGTCGTTTTTACACTTTTAGTGGGCAATTCTCATCTCTATGCCTTGGAAGTTAGTACCTCTCTTGAAATAGAGAAGGTACCAGTGGTATGTGAGTATCCAGATGTATTCCCCGAAGAACTCCTAGGCATGCCCCCTGATCGTGAAGTTGAGTTCGTCATCGAGCTTGCACCCGGTACTGCGCTAATTCCAAAACGGCTGTACCGAATGCCTCCTAATGAGTTGGTAGAATTGAAGAAGCAACTCAATGAACTTCAAGATAAAAGTTTTATAAGACCGAGCTCCTCACCTTGGGGATGTTCGCTATATTAAATCAAGAAGGACAACGGTTTGCGAATGTGTGTTGACTACCGTCCGTTGAACGAAGTCACTATCAAGAACAAGTATCCACTTCCGCGGATCGATGATCTGTTCGACCAACTAAGTGGAGCTCTAGCACTCTCCAAAATTGACTTACAATTGGGCTATCATCAGATCAAGGTCCGAGCTAAAGACATTCCGAAGACGGCATTCTCAACTCGTTATGGTTTATACGAGTATACTGTTATGTTCTTCGGCCTGACCAATGCTCCGGCTTACTTCATGAACCTCATGAATTCGGTTTTCATAGAGTACTTGGATCAATTCGTCGTTGTGTTCATCGATGACATCCTCATCTACTCCAAGTCCGATGAAGAACACGAGCAACACTTGCGGCTTGTGTTGGAGAAGTTTCGTCAACATCAACTCTATGCCAAATTCAGCAAATATGAGTTCTAGCTTCATGAAGTTAGTTTCTTGAGTCATGTTCTATCCAAGGGCGGTATCGCTGTTGATCCAAGCAAAGTGAAAGATGTCATTGACTGGAAACAACCCAAGAGCGCCACCGACATTCGCAGTTTTCTCAGACTTGCAGGATATTACCGCAGGTTCATCAAGGATTTTTCCAAAATTGCGAGGCCAATGACCCCGTTGTTAAAGAAGGAGAAAAAGTTCGAATGGTCAGCGGATTGTGAGGCAAGCTTTCAGAGCTTGAAAGACCTCTTGACCAAAGCTCCGGTACTCATCCTGCCGGATATTCACAAGAGCTTCGACATTTATTGCGATGCTTCTCGCCACGGGCTCGGTTGCATGCTCATGCAAGAGGACCGAGTTGTGGCGTATGCATCGAGACAATTAAGGCCTCATGAAGCTAATTATCCCATGCATGACTTGGAGCTTGCAGATGTAGTTCATGCTCTGAAGATTTGGCGACATTACCTCATCGGTAACCGTTGCGAGATCTACACCGATCACAAGAGCCTCAAATATATTTTCACCCAAGCCGATCTGAACTTGAGGCAAAGAAGATGGCTCGAGTTGATCAAGGATTATGATATGGGACTCCATTATCATCCAGGGAAGGCCAATGTGGTAGCCGATGCATTGAGCAGAAAATCACGATCCAACTGCTTGTTTCCAACTCCTCTTTCAAAGAAGCTTATGTCTTTGCAATGCAACATCTCGCACTGGAGATAATTGAAGAAGGTTCTCTTGCTGCCCTTAGTGTGAATTTCACGCTTGAGGACCAGATTAAAGATGCCCTAAGACCGATATGGAAGTAGCACAAATCCAGAAGAAATGAAGTAAGGCAAGGCCAAATGCTTCATCAAGATGTGCAAGGCACCTTATGGTTCGAAACTGCTTGGTGGTCCTTTTGTTAGAAAATTGAGGAAATTGATCCTCAAAGAAGCTCACAACTCTAAGTTCTCCATCCACCCCGGAAGTACCAAGATGTATCAAGACCTGAAAAAGAGGTTATGGTGGAGTCAAATGAAGCGGCAGATCGTGCAATATGTTGCCGAGTGCGATGTATGCCAGAGAGTCAAGGCTAAGCATTTGAAGCCAGCGGGTACTCTCCAACCTTTGCCTATTCCCAAATGGAAGTGGGAGGAAGTTAGTATGGACTTCATCACTGGACTTCCAAGGACTCAAACGGGGTCCGATTCCATATGGGTAGTCGTCGATCGTTTGACAAAAGTTGCCCATTTCATTCCTGTCAAGACCACCTACAACGGGAACAAGTTAGCAGAGCTTTACCTTTCAAGAATCGTCTGTCTCCACGGTGTGCCAAAGGTGATAGTTTTAGATCGAGGTCCTCAGTTCACATCCCATTTCTAGAAGTGCTTACATAAAGCAATGGGGATCAATCTATCTTTTAGCTCCGCTTACCACCCGCAAACAGATGGACAAACCGAGAGGGTGAACCAAGTTTTGGAAGACCTCTTCGAGCATGTGTGCTATCCTATAGCAAGAATTGGGAGAAGTGCTTACCGTTTGCAGAGTTTTCCTACAACAATAGCTTCCAATCAAGCATACAAATGTCACCCTTCGAGGTGCTGTATGGGAGGGCTTGTAGGATGCCCTTGAACTGGTTCGTGTGGAGGATGCCGAAGAGCAAGTTCGTGTCTGTGAGGACCCCGGAATATTGGAGGTTTATACCGAATTAACAATCATACCAAAAGCATAATTCTTAATCAAGAACAACTGATTCTTAATCAAAAATTATACTAGAAGCATAATTCTTAACAAGGTACAAATCCAATATTCAGGTTCCCGGATATATGTATCACAATAGTTCCCAGGTTCAAGACCATTGCACATATATCCTCAAACAACATTGTATCATACATACAAGGCATACATTTACATAATTATACATAGCATGTTACAATTCGGTTGATGCTACAATATCAAGTGACTTGGTCACTACAAAACTTTACATTTTGGTTTGGGTCTACAATATCAAGTGACACATAGTCACTAACAAAAGTTAACAGCGGAAGACAAAATTAAACAGCAAAAGACCACCAATGGCCCCATCACCCTCAGGCTATTGAGTGGAGATTAGAACTAGCTTCACTCGTTAGCGTCACCCTGATCGGCGCTAACGGGCATCTCATACAAATAACCATCGTCACCTGCAACAAGAGGTTATAGCACCTGAGTACAGAAGGTACTCGCAAGACTTACACAAACTATTTAAAAGAAAGTGTTTGAGAGATCCTATACAAAGGATTAGAATTTGTACATGCATAAGGCTAACAACAGGAAGGTTATAATGGTTGAAATTTTTGCGTAAAGCAATACATCTTAATCCTACACTTGCTAAATTTTGGTAAGGCAGTTTTATAAATCAATTTGGACTAAAACAGTAAGTAAAAGAGAGCATAATCATAACCAATGACAGCAATAAAGTGGCTGTCCAAAATTATCAAAAACATTGCAAGAATGTCTCTTATGCCAAAATAGTATCCATACAAGTTTCATTTCAAAGTCTATACAAAGATCTATTCAATTCAAGCGTTGTCCATAACTGTGGACACGGCTATTCGAATAGTTTTGACCCTGTAGGGGTGTACATCTTTACCCACACGACTTAGCTAGCCCGTAAGCCATCTAGAATAATAGCACACTACCTTTGGTATGCCGGCCGGGTAAACTAAGATTTGGTGTTTTTCAACAAGTTAACACTATTGAGCCGAATACCCAAGTGTGGTGATCCCGCCGATTCAAGTTACTAATAGAACACCGCCAACCGGGGTCCACATGTTGTAGCCGGAATGCCAACCGATCGACAAAAATTAAATGACAGAAAGTAGAGCTGTGCTAACTGCACATATTAGATCACAATCGGAGCCCTTAAGGTATGTACATGTGATGGAATGCATGTAAGTCCTCACCCTCTTAAGAACATATGATACTGATTTGGTGGTCAAACACATATGTCCTTACTTCCCTGTCTTCCAACTCAATAGCATTACCCTTTTACTTAACCAAACAGCGCCCATACACTGCTTGTGGAAGTACGTTGGGGCTTGAATCGTCCAGTCAATGTTCAGTCCTTAATAAATCCAGACAAGACATCCACATTTTTCAATCTCATGCATGAAGGCACCATCACTGGCATCCACTTGTCTAGATTTAAAATAAGTGAATATAAACAAAATTTTCTTTCATTTCAGATTTACATAGACTGAACAAAGAATCAAAATAGATGAAATTCATTTAATATTTCCAAGTTTGGTAAAATAAACTTGACAACACTACAGACTGCATGGCTAAGCAATTCCTGGAATAAATATTTTAGTATAGAAGCACTACCTTAAGTTTAAGTGTATGATCAGATTAAAGGTAAGCCTCAAGTGTTAGGTGGTAACTAACTATTAACAGATCACAAATAAATTTTTAGGAAATTAGCATGCAACAGTGTCACTGGGTTTTAGAAATCTACGGTTCAAAATTAGGATCAACATGGTGCAGAGAGGATGCTTACCTTGATAATAATAATAAACCTCTTGTTCAGGTTCTTGTTGCTCAGTAATAGTTTCAACCACTTTAGAATAACCAGAATCTAAAACACAAAAGTCCAATGAATAACAAGAAAATGGCAGAGAGCAAAAAAATATAGAAAAGAATGCATGATCAATGTCTTAATGCATACTTAGCAACATGCTTAAGTTATATCTTACTTAAGGACAATACCCCATATTTAATAGCTACTGTTACAAGTTATCAAAATTAGTGGTTTAGAAAAGAATTGCAGTTTCAGAATTGAGAAAACCGAAACAGGACAAGTTAAATTGAGTTTGTCGGTTTATATACTATTCAGAATACTTTTGCTTAAGCTAAAGTTTCAGATTTTGAAACTGAAACAGAACAGGTTAAGTAAATTGTCGATTTACATACACTGCAAACAAAATTCCTTTGCTAAAGTTATAATCATTTTGGGTAAAGCTAAAAGCCTAGCTTAATACTTAACATCATTAGTTGGCAAGAATTACAGAGTGGAAGTTCTTGCTGCACTGTCGGTTTGATTAGCACAAGCAGCAAAGTCAAGAATTTGAGCTTTGAGGTCAGTTCAGTTTCTAAGCTGCAGTTTTAGGTTTTTGCAAAAGCCGAAAATTGGACAGATTTCCAAGGAATAGATTGGTGATTCATGATACTATGAGAAAATGATATCTTTGATTAAATCACAGCTAAATGAGTAATATTTAAAGTCTAGCTCATCACTTACCATCAGTTAACAATCACTATCAAATTTTGGTTAAAACTAGACTACAGTTTTCAGATTTGAAACTGAACAGGACAGACTGCAAAAGAATGATTTGCTGTGCAATTATACTATGAAAAAAATGATATTTTTGATTAAGCTACGGCTAAACAAGTAAAACTAAAAGTTTAACTCATCACTTAGCATCAATTAACACTAATTAACACTAATTGGTTGAAACTGGACTGCAGTTTCAGATTTTGGAAATCTGAAAACAGGACAGATTCAGAAAAAAAAAGTTGGCTGCTCTAAACCTACACAAGTAAAAGTGCTATGCCTAAGTTTAGAGTATTCTCAACTAGGTTAGGAAGTGAACTCATCATTTACTGGCACTAAGTGATAAGAATTAATGAAGTTGTTGTGTACACTGTTAGTTTAACCGAAAATGGACAGGGCACAATCGGCTGCTAATGACAGATTGCAGAATTTGAAGTTTGCTGTTTTATTATGTTTTGAACAAGATGATATTTTTGTTTAAGTTGTAGTTAAACAAATAAAACTAAAAGTTTACAATTCCTTAATCCTTAGTTAATACTAATTATCAAAAATGAGGTTTCAATCTGGACTATAGTTTTCAGATTTTGTAAACTGAGGATAGGACAGATTTATAAAAGAATTGCTTATTGATCTATACATACACAAGTAACTACTTTGCTTAAGCTTAGAGTATTCTTAACTAATACAGTGATCCAACTTATCCTTTAATCACTAAGTGACAAGAATTAAGAGAGGAAGACTGTGCTGCCTTTTGTCGGTTTGACCAACAGCAAAAACAACAAAGAGACGAATTTACAGATTTCGGTTGACTTGGGAAATACTCTAAGCGAAGATTTTAGATTGGAGTTAAAGCTGATCTAGAGAGTAGATAATACCCTAGACCAACCCTTGCTAACCCTAATTGACCAAATTATCAGTAAAAGAACAAGCTATAGCTTTTGTCGGTTTCAACCAACAGAGATGACAGACAAGGTTTTTTGAACCTAATTCGATTTAGAAACATATTCCACAGAAATAACCTTTGCTTATGCTATTAGGGTTTAGTTAGAACCTAAATAAGCTGATAAGATAACATGAGAAACCCTAAATCTGGAAAACGATATGAAAGACCAAAAAGTTATAAAAACAACTTTTCAGTTTAAAGATGATTCGAGTATTATTTGCACAAGTGGATGGCTCATGTGAGCTACTGGGGTCCTTAGGGTGCTCAAGGTGACAAGAATTAAGGTCTAAGCTTACCAGCTGGAGTAGAAGAAGATGAAGTCAAGTTCTTGGCCAAAACAGTAAAGATCCAAAGTTCTCTTCTCTGGTCTGACCAAAAACGAAAATGATGGAAAACTTAAGCTCTAAAGACCACCATACACGTTCTTGACAGGAAAGGGTGAAACATACCTCACCGAAGCATGAAATCACCACGTGATGCTCTAATCGGCTCAGTTCAACAGAGAGCTAACCCTTGTTCAACCTACAAAATAATGCCAAAACTCACATTACTAAGTGAATTAGGCATGATTATAGATGAACAAGGAGTGCAAGCCAGAAAGCTTCACTAGGAAGGAAGAAAGAACATGAGGAGCTTTTTCGGTCAAGAATGGCAGGGAGCTCAAAAGGCTAGGGTTTAATGGAGGTTGAACCTCCAGAGCAAAGGGAGAACTCTAGAGAATGATGCAGTGGCAACTTGGTGCCAGGTGGCAAAAGTTCACAAGCTCCCGGTGCAACGCCCCCCCACATTCTCCGGCTCTGGTCGGCTGCCGCTCCCAGCGAGAGGAGGAAGAGAGAAAGAGGGTTGCGCTGTGTGCTTTCCTCTGTTAGCAGCAGCACGCACATACCCAATGCAGCTCAAGAGAAATGACAACCGTTTGATCTAAAGTGGGTGGTTGAGCTCAAAAGAAATATTAGAAGTTCTAACCATTTCTTGTATATAGGCCGTGCGATCTTAATCCGACGGCCGCCGAGAAAATGCGCGGCAAAGGTTCCAACGCTTTGAGCTCGGCACCGATGAATTTGATCTGGACGGCTGAAATTTGAAGAGAAGTTCGGACGATCCGAAATTCACCGCCTCCCTCGATGGTTCGATCCAGATCCAACAGCTCAGATTCAACGTGACGTTCGGACGGTCCGACGTTCATGCTAATCTGGGCAGTTCGTCGAGAATCCGACGGCTCACGATTTCGGCTAGAAAAGGAAGGTTTTAGTTTGTAGTCACACATCCATGTTTCAAAATAAACAGTGACGCTACGAAAAGCATCTTATTACTGTTTATTAAAACTGGGGCTGTTACAGTGTCATCCGTGAGCGACTTCGGACGGCTCAATCTCATCAGAAGTTGTATGCCGACCGTCATCGTTGCGAGTTGAGTTTTGAGGTGGATGATCATGTTTACCTTAAAGTCTCTCCGATGAAGGGAATGTGTCGTTTCCAAGTCAAAGGCAAATTGGCACCTCGCTACATCGGACCATTCCGGATTATAGAAAAATTGGGACCAGTGGCCTATCAACTGGAGTTTCCACCACCACTTCCAGATGTGCATGACGTGTTCCATGTTTCACAACTGAAGAAGTGTCTTCGCCTTTCAACCGAAGCAACTGAGTTGGAAGAACTCGACTTGCAACCTGATCTTTTTTATCAGGAGCACCCGATTCACATTCTTGAAAAAACAGAGCGCAAGACGAGAAATCGCAACATCAAATTCATCAAAGTTCAGTGCAGCAACCATACTGAATATGAAGCAACTTGGGAACGTGAAGACCATATGCGAAATGAATATCCAGATCTTTTTCCTTCTTCTTGAAGTGTCTTCAAATCAGGAAAGGAAAGGTTAAACAAAGCAATGTAAAGGAAAAAGTAATAACTATTTCTTGTAACCTTGTAGGGTATCTTAGCACTATCTTTGAAGGAAATCAAAACAACAAATGTTTTAATTTCTATTAGAACTTTCCAATCCAACTTTCGACCTACCCAGATCTCGAGGATGAGATCATTTATAAGGGGAGAGGTTTGTCACATCCCCAATTTAATAAATGATAATTAGTATGCATCTCATCAAGATGCATCATGTTTTGAAGCTTTTGCATAATTTATTGCACTTGGAAAATCTAAAACAAATGTAAACCTATGCTTCAAAACTTAACTCCAAACAAAAATAGGAATAAAAACTTATGAGTATCATCTCGAAATAATTTATTAAATTCCTATAACAATTATCTTGAATTAATATAATTTTTCCCAAATTTATAGGACTAGTATCAAAACTAAAAAATTCAAACACTCTACAATGACCTATTCTAGGTTTGATTATAAACTGAGCAAAATATATCATGAACAGAAGGTTTAATAATTTTTATGAACACTAGACCTTCCCAGAACCTCTCTCGATTTAATTCAGATTATTAGGATTTTATTTCTATTTTTAAAGCTCGTCAAACTAGAATCAATTGAAATCAAACCACCAAACTCAAGATCGTTCCTTGACTCGAGTCCGACCCAATGACTTGACTCAACCGAGCCAACTAACTGCATCGACAGAGCGATATGAAGCAACGACGTGTGCGATCGACATCCCGCCCCACTGTCGGATCTCTCTTCTTCCTCTCATCGGCGCTATGCAGAGCTACTTCGCCACGCGCCAAGAAGCTCCGTGAACGCCTGTCGACACCGTGAGACACCGCCTTCGACCACTCCGAGTCTCCTTCGCTTCACGCCGCTACCATCTATGTCTCTTCCCCGGGTTAATACCCCCTCCGAACACTTGTTCTCCTCACTTCTCCTCTTTTCGGCCGAGGAGAGGGAGGCTCGCGTTTGCTGACCGCTTCGGTAAGATTCGCACCTTCTTGTCCCTTAGCTTCTACCTTCGACGCCCTTTCCATTTTGCCTAATGCGAGCTATTATCATCATTTATAGCTCCCAGACCATCTTGGTGCCATTGCAAGCTCCAGAGCGCGCCCCAAGTGACATCACCATGCCAACTTTGTGCTCGGTGAGTATTATTCTCAACTTTGCACATCACATTGTGTCTTATTACATCATAAAGTAAACCACTCAAACAATTTCAACAATGCATGGCAGGATTTCGCGAATTTGAAGGGATTTCGTTTTCGGCCGAAGAACGAACCTTTCACCTCCCACCTTGATTCGGTAAGCCATTCTTCAATTTCTTGTTTTCGTAGCATCTCTGTAGTCTCTTTGAGCTATCCTGACCATTCCCTTCACTTGGTTTTGCTCAGAGCATCCTCTCATCGTTGAATCGAGCCGCTGCCGTTGTCTTCTTTGATGCCGACGTTGCTTCGACCACCTCCAAACTTCCCCGAGCATCCTCTTCGCCAGTAGCTCCCTAGTAGCCCCTAGAACCCGGGCACCGCTGATTGCATCATGAGCTTTGTATTGTGCATGCATGTTTCGGCCGTATGGTAGCACCACCCTTTGCCAGCTAGCCGCCGTTCTGGTCCACCTCAGCCACTGCCGACACCACCAGGAGGTGCGCATGGCTATTGTGGATATATCCCAAGCCTTGGCCGGCTCCGCCGTGGTGTGTAGCATCGCAAGTCGCCGAAAGCATGCGGGATGTTGTCGACGCGACAGCCTCAGAGTTGGTCGCTTACTGAGAAATGACCGTCATTAACCACTAATGATAAATGGCTGTCTTAGCCGCGGTAATAAGTCGCTTACAGGTGGACCCGCGCACAGAAATCGAATGAGATAAGTGAAACCCGTAGAGTAGCTGACATGTGGGCCCAAAGCCTTAAGTGCCGTGTGCCTACGCGTGCGTCGGTGGACCGTGTCACTCAAGGCGGGTCCCACATGTCAGTGCCTTATTTTAAATCGGAAGTTAAATGGAAAAAGCACTATTCATCAAAGTTCATTGTCAAGGATCGTGGCTAGCACAGTGCCCAAGAGAAGTAGTAATAAATGCTTTAGAAAATTCAAAAATGAATTATTTGCACACTGAAAATTAGCTTAACTTTTAAAATGCATAACTAATTGATCTTAACCCTAAAATGAGTGAAACCAGTGTGGGTAATTTTCATTTTTAATGAACTAAATTATAAAATTGGTTTCAAACATGTCACTATCCCAGAAAAATTAGTTTTGGAAAATGATCCTTAACTCTATTATTTTTACAATAGAAAAAGCTGATAACTTTGAAAATTCATAACTAATTCATAAAAACTCCAAAAGAGATGAACCAAGTTATTTTAGTCGATATAAATATTCTCTATCCATCCATATAATCCTCATCCTCACCACTGCTCTGCAAATTTTGGCCAAATATTTAAAAATAAGTGAACAGTAACCGAATTGAATTAAATTGGAATTTCCTGAAAACTGATTTTCAAACCTTTATAACTTTCACATACTAACTATAAAGGGAATAATTATTTCACCTAAATTCATCTAAAATCATGAACTAGCTACTGTAGAAAATTCATGTATTTTTGAGCAATTTGATTTTTGAGGTATTTTCTGTTTATCTCCAGATCATTAATTCTATAGATCCCGGCGATTGATATTGACTCTACGCCACTGAGAGTGAGCAATTGATCTACCAGCAAGGTAAGCATCATTTGATATTTCTTTTGCATCATGTTTGATCCCAGTTTTTGATAAGTTAGTGCAATGTTAATTGCTTGCATGCTATTTTGATTATATCGCTATTTTTGTGATGTGTAGTTAGTTATATCCTATTCATTGAGGTTAATCTTGAATTATTCCAGTACCACATGCTTAAGATAGGTTGTGTGAATTATTGTACGGGTTTGCTTATCCATGCAAGTCTAGATACGGTATATTGATTGTTGGGAATAACCCGACAATTATGGGAGATACACACTTTCTTATCTTCTTTTTATTCCAAATCTTCGTATCTGTTTTATGAGTTAAACTCTGTCATTTTAAAAGAGTTTTGAGGTCTGGACAAGTGGTTGCTAGTGAGGGTGCCTTCATGCACGAGATCGGGTATGTGGTTGACTTGTCCGGACCAATAAGGACCGAACTTTGGTAACATCGCTAATTCAAGTAAAACTCGTGCTACCACATGCAGGGTGGGAGCCGCTCGGTCAAGTAGGGGATGGTTTTGTTGAGTTGGGTTTCGTGGTGTGAGGACACCGTTGTTGATCATTTGTTCGAGGAGCCATGCTGTAATTTTCTAATTATGCCTCCATTGAAATTTTGAATACCATGGATTGATTAATCTTAGTTGGACATATTTGTATCACCAACATGGGTATCATATTGATGCTTAGTCATACTTAGATACGATGGGTTCATTATCACATGTGTATAATGTTAAATTTGACTTAATGAGATTTGGAATTGTATGCTAGCCACTATTGTTAAAATTTGTGTACCATGACAGGTATGTCTTTGGTCTTGGTTGAACAAAATGATTTTCGCTTCGGACGAGTGGTTGCGAAGTGAAGGTGTGGATATAACACATTGTGGGATGTGGTAGACTCGCTTGAGTAACTTGTCAAGTACTTAATCTTGTGCGCCATTAAACTGGGACTTAACCGTACAACCACATGTCTGGTATGGAACGGACTTGGCTAACTAATTAGCAATGTCTTAATTTCAGTTCTATCTTAGAAGCGTGAGTTGCGGGATAAATGTATACTCACAATGGCGCAAGAGGGGGGCCTTGTTTGGTCGGTAAGACATTCAATGTTGAAACCTTAGTGGGCAGAATTGGGTTAAGAAGGAGCTTTGTAAAGGCCTTGTGATGATCAATTAGTCGCACACCTAAGGAAGTGTGTGAGCGGACATTAAAAGTTGATTATCTCTTATGGGTAAAGTTGTACAACCTCTACAGAGTTAAAACTGTTTAAACAGCTGTGTCCGCGGTTATGGATGTGCTCGGAGATTTCACACGAGAGATAGAGTTTCTTTATAAAATGTGTCGGAGTGTGAATGAGAAGTTCACTTGATGAATATAATGTTCGTTTGGTGAATGGGTAATTCACTTGGTGGGTTGTGTCGATGGGTGAATGGGGAGTTCACTTATTATTGGTTTGGTTGGGAAGTGAATGGTAAGTTCACTGGTTGTTTCAAAGTAATTGTTTATTTATCTATTATTCTTTTCAATTATGTATTTCAATCTATTTATTGTATTTATCATCAATGCTGCTTTCTGCAAAAGAACCATACAACTAACCTTTGTTCAAACCTCACATGAATATTAATTGCATACTATTTCCCTACGACTTGCTGAGTACTTTATGTGCTCATGACATCGATTTCTGCTGCATAGTTGAAGAGTATCAAGCTGCTCAAGAGTTCTTCGAGAAGGAGTATTATGAAAGTTTTGCACATTAGGATGCGTTCTCCACTCAATTGCCAGTGGGCATGTTGATGGGTCTTTTCAAGTTTTTCTGTTCCGATGTAAGAGTTTATTTATTTCTTTAGCCCTGCATGGCAAGTTAAGTAAACGTTGACCATATGGTCCAATTATTATTACTAGTTGTTATTTTGAGATCTCTTTAGTTAAATCAATAAATGGATGATATTTCATCACTGTTTCCTGTGTGAGCTAGCTATTGATTTGGGACTAGTTTAGAATATACAGAGGGTTTCGGATGTGTAAATCTGGGTCCCTACACGTCACGCCGGCTCCGCTCCGCGCTTGTGCCAGCTCCTTTTCGCGCGATGGACCTGCTCCCTGCACGATTTCTTTTTGCGCCTCGCCTCCCGCTCATGGTCATCTTCTCATCTTTTCTCTTGGGATTATTAAAGATTTGTTATTGTTCATGTAATTGCCAAAATATCACTCCATGGGACCCACATGTTAGTGAGACATGGAGTGACATTTTAACAATTGCACATGAACTGGTGTGACAAATATGCCAATCCCCCTTTTCTCTTCGGGATCATCTTCCTTTCTCCTTGCTCTGGTTCCCTCCCCTGAATTCGGCTTCTGCTGTCCCTGCTCCAATTCCCGCCCACAGATCTTCTTTACTTTTTCCTTTGTGCCGCCTCGCCTCCCTGCTCATGGTCGCCTCCTGCCGTGTTTTTTCCTCTGGATCGTCTTCTTTTCTCCATGCTCTAGTTCCCTCCCCCGGATTTGGCTTTGTTTGTCCATGCTCCGATTCCCTCCCATAGATCCGCCTTACTTTTCCGCGTTTTGACCCCTTTCATGCATCAACAGTCCTATTAGTCTGCGACTATCGTGTCTGGCCCCATGGTTTCAACACGGATCCACTTCGCAGCCTCGGTGTGTCTCTTCGCAGCTCGCCGACAAATTCGGTCTGCGACTCTCGTGGTCGTCCAACGGTTTCAAAGATGCATCTCCTTCGCAACTCTAGATGTCTTCCTCACAGAAGTTGCTCCTGCTCGTGTCTCTGTTGATGGCCCTTTCTCCCACACGAGGCCGTGGCGGCAATGGATCGCTTGGTCGGTAGGTCTTTGTGTGCCATCTCATTGTGCTACTTTATTTGTGTGCATAGGATTTTGTTCTTCCGCTCGTGCCTCCGCTCATAGGTTCTCAGGCGGTCTTGCTCTATGGTCGATGGTGCGCCCATACTGCTGGTTTCGGTCACCTTCTCGTAGCTCCCGATGTCTCTCCTCATGGTAAGTTGCCTCTGTTCGTGTCTTTGTTGATGGCCCTTTCTCCCGCACGAGGCATGGCCACAATGGATCTTTTTTTTAGATAATAGAAGAGAAAATCTCTCCCAGCCTATGCATCAAGGATGCACACATTTCAATTTATTAAAAGGTCTAACAAAGAAGAAAGTAAGTACCATTAAAAGAGGCTTGAATCCTTATAAACAAATGATGATTGAAAATTAAACTCAATCTCAAACATTACAAATCCTGTGACAAAACCACCACCCATGAATGCTTAATATTTGCTTTGCCACCACTTGCAACATGTCGCTTCCGGCCAACATAGACTCCTTTTGGGCTGATTTCTGCAAATTTGCCTAAGCCCTCAGCCAGTGTCCACTCAATAAGATAACCTACAGTGGGTTAGTGACAATCTTTTTGTCAAAAATAACATCATTCTGATATAACCAGATAGACCAACATAAGGCACTAGCTCCCACTAGGAGTTGCCACTTTAAAAATTTTGGAATACTGACTAACCAATTTGTTCGGACCCCGAGTATGCAACCTCGAGACCCTCTGTGTATTCTAAACTAGTCCTGTGTCAATAGCTAGCTCACCCGCTTGTAACATTGATGTAATCATATCCATACAACAAACTATAGATGAAGGCATAAATTAATATTATTTAGCAAAAGGACCTTATGGTCAAGTCTTACAAAGTTTGCCATGCAGGCTAAAGGTAGCAGAGTAAACTTGCAAATGAGAACAAAACATCTGGTGGAAGCCATCCGACATGCCTACAGTAATCGAGTGGAGGACGCGACCTAGTTCGCAAAGTTCAGAGTAATCTTCCTCGAGAATTCAAGTGTTCCTCGGTTCTTCTTCGCCCGACAACAGAGGGCGAAAGTCGTGAGTACTTTAAAGTACTCAGCAAGTCGTAGGAAAATGTATGCAAATAGTATTCATGCAAGGCTTGACAAGGATAGCTTTATGGCTATTTTGCGTAAAGCAAGATGACAAGAAATACAAGAAGTAGATTGAAAGCACAATTTAAAAGATTAATACATAAGTAATTGAGTTTCTTTAAATCAACTAGTAAACACCCCGTTCACTTCCCAACCATCAACCAAAACCATCTACACAGATCCAAACCATTCCAACATTTTTTATAAGATCTACCCCTCGCGTGAAATCACCAGGCATTATCCAACCGGGGACATGGCTATTCGAATAGTTTTACACTCTGCAGAGGTTGTACAGCTTGACCCACAAGACATGAATTCTCTAGTTTGCTTGGCATATATCTATGCCACCGCTCACTACCTTAGGTAAGCAGTCTAGAGTACGTGACAAGGCCTTTACAAAGTTCTATTTTGACCCGGTTCTGCTCACTAAGGATTCGCCATTCGGGCCCCTCTTTGCCTAATTTTCAACAACCAAAATAGAACCAAATCATAACATGGCTAATTAGTTAGCCAGTCCACCCCATCCTCGACATGTGGTTGTACCAAGATAGCCCAGATCAATGGCGCACAAAGTTAAGTCCTTAGTGATTGCTCAGTGAGACTTTCCAAGATTCCATGTGCCTCACAAGACCTAAGTGCCTCCCGACCCTATATGTGCCTCCCGCATTGCCTCGCTGCATTCCTCCTTACCATCCAACCACTCGCCCGAGCTTAAATCATTTTCGTTCAACCCGGTCAAATGACAATCCTTGCCAAGGCACAACAAATTTTATCAACAAAGGGCTCGCCACAATTCATAATTCATTAAGTCAAGTTTAAACATTCTTTGAGTAAGTGATCACAAATCCATCAGATAGCTAAAGCATGGCTAGCATAAACGATACCCATGTTGGTAGCACAATAATTTCCAACTAATAATTAACCATCCTATGGTGTCCAAGGATTTATGTCATTCAAGGGTACATGGCATTCACAATTTATCAAGGAGGCATAATAGCAATTAGGTAATTAACTATTCCCGAAACCATTTTTATAAACTTAGCAATGCATGTTTATATCAAACAATATAGTTTTATAACATGGATTCAACATGATCAAAGGTCTACAACTTGCCTTCGTTGAAGAGTTGATATGCTTTGGTCGTCGGGTCCACGAAGTCTTCCAAACGCCGAATCTATAATGCAAACAAAGCCAAATAAATAAAAAAATACCTAATAAAATCCAAATAATTACCAAATAAGCACTAACAGCAAGATAATTAATTTAGATGAATTTAGAAATTTGAATCACTCGAATCGGAGTTCGAATGAAGAAGTTATAGCCTTTGGAAGTGGGAAAACACATGAAATGATGAAATCGAGTTTTCTAGATTTTCTGATTTATTTTGTAAAAGAAAATCGATTTATTGCAAACTGCTATGTCAGCCCTAGGATTTATTTTTGGCTGAATTTGTTTTTCAAAAGGAAAAGATTGGAAATGCCACCCGGGCTTGATGGGGCACCACGCCAACAAAGGTCGATGTGGTCACGACTTTGGCGACACACAGCAGCACCCGACGCGCAAGACGGAGTTTTAGGATCGCCGGTGAACGGCGGGTCTCCGGCGGCCGGCGAGGACACCTACGCGAGGAGGAGGACGTGGCGAGGCTGGTGCGCTGGGTCTCGAGGACGCGGCGCCAAGGAGAAGCTGGCAGCGAGGACGAATAGCGGCGGTGGCGGCGGGTGAAGGCGGCAGTGGCGATCCAGGAGGTTCCCGGCGAAGGGGAGGTGCGCACGTGGGAGCCCTCGGGCTTGCGAACCCGGAGGTGAGGTCGGAGGCGGCGGAGGAGGTCTGGTGGCGGCGCTAGGGGCGGCGGCGCACTTGGCGGCCGGTGGCGAAGTTTCTTAAATTGCGGTTGAATTAGGGCGAGAGGGAAAGGGGAAACTGAGGGGAAAAGGAGAGGAGGAGGAGATGCGTCTGGTGCACACCATAAATTGACGTGGGGAGGCCCGGAGAGAGGAGGACGTGCGGATGAGGAGCGGCGGCCATTAAGGAGGAGCTTGCATGTTCTGAGTTTTGGGGTGGAGAAGAGGGGAAAAGATGGAGGGGATGGGGTCGGTGTGAAACGGGGACTTTATGGTGCGCGAAAACGGGGAGATCCGGCGAGGAATTCACGGGATGCGAAGGAGCTTTGATGCGGCCATGGCGATGGGACGCGGGAGCTGCGCACGAACCGGAGGAAGAAGATGGCGTGGACGCACGGGGGCTGACGGGTGGGGCCACCCGTCAGTGAGAGAGAAGGGGGGAGGCACGGAGCGGGCCTCGCACGCGGAAAAAGGCTAGCGGGACCAAAACGAGGAAGGAGTTTTAAATCCCTTTTTGATTTTCAGAAAAAGAAACAAAGCAAAAGCCTTTTTAGAAAATAGCTAAGGCAGTCCAAAAATCCTAGGAAAATGAACAAAATATCCTAGAATTAATTGGAACCTAATAAAAATACTTTTAACTTAACTTTAGCTTTTAATTTGGCAAATAAAATAGTTTTAGCTTAGGGACAAAAGGATAAACCAATTTTAAATTCCATAAAATCCAATAAAATACTTAAAATAATACTTTTGACTTTTAAATCCAATAAATTATAGAAAACTCAAATAAACCAACTTTTGAATTAATTAAAGTTTGATTAATTTATATTAAATTGTTTTTATTTCTAAATTTCATATTAAGCTTTAGCAATTCAATAAAATCAAATGGTTAATTTTAAATTTTGAAAAATTTCAAAAAGCCCAGAAAATTGGGATGTTACACAATTCCCAAACATATTTGCTATACTCGCAGGAGGAGATAAATTTAACGCACATTGAATAGCCCACCATGAAAGACGTGCAAAAGGGCATTCAATAAAAATATGTTGAATTGTTTCCTCTTTAATACAAAAACAACATTTGTTACTTCCCCTCTAATTTCTTTTGAGCAGGTTATCTTTAGTTAATATTATCCCTCTTTTGAGATACCATAGGAATATTTTCACTTTTAATGGAATTTATTTTGCCAAAATAAATTCCTCATGGGGACTTGATGATTTCCAATTAATGCAGTGTAAAAAGACTGTCCCGAAAAAAGTCCAGACTTATTCAACTTCCACCTGAAAACATCTTTCTGATATATCAATGGTAAATTAGAAATTCTCAATATAAACTCATTCCACGCCTACAACTTAGGGCCAATTATAGGTCGTTGAAAAGAAATATTTAAAGGAATCGTTCTCAGGATATTTGACATTGTATCATCCTTCCTCCTGACCACATTATAAAGGAGTGAACCAAAGCTAAAAAATTGGTCCTTGATTTTCATTAAACTCGACCAGAAATGAGAAGTTCCAGGCTTATTAACCACCTACGAAAGATTCTTCTCACCCAAATATTTCCTTGTGAGCATAGATTGCCAACTTCCTTCTTCATTAAGCAACTTGAACAACCATTTCCTAGTAAAATTTTGTTTTTATGTCTAAGTTTCAATTCCTAGATCGCCATGCTCTTTGGGAGAGCAAACTAAACTCCATTTAGCAAGCCTATATTTACGCCTATGACCGTCGCTCTACCAATAAAATCTAGATCGATAAAAATCTAGTCTTTTGAGAACCTTCCTAGGAACCTCAAAAAAGATAACATAAACATTAGTAGACTACTCAGTACCGAGTTAATAAGTACTATTCGTCCACCCACAGAAATTTTTTTTTCTTTCCAACTGCTAAGTTTCTTTTTAACTCTATCCTCAACCCCTTTCCAATCACAATTCCTTATTTCTCAAGTGAATTGGAATACCTAAATACCGAAAGAAAAGGTACCCACTTCACAACCAAATAACTAGGTATACTACGGTTCAGCTTCTTTGGCAGAACCGAAACAAAAAAACTCACTATTGTGGAAATTAATCTTTAAACCTGATAATTGTTCAAAGACACATAGAATAAGTTTAAGATTTTTTGATTGATCTAAATCATGATTCAAGAAGAGGATAGTATCATCCACATACTGTAATATGGACAATCCATCATCAATCAAGTGGGGAACTACTCCCGATAAAAGACCTTCTTCTTTAGCTCTTGAAATATAAAATGGCAAGCATGTCCACAACAAGATTAAAAAGAATTGGGGACATATGATCACCTTGGCTAAGACCCATATGAGTTTGAAAAAGAACTAAGTTCATCATTGACTTTTATGCCAACACTCCCCCCTTAACAATACTTTCCACCCAGGAACACCACTTAGGTGAAAAGCCTTTCATCCTCATGGTTTGAAGTAAAAATGGCCATTTTACTTTGTCGTAAGCTTTCTCAAAATCAACCTTGAAAACTACTCCTTCCAAATTTTGTTTATGTAACTCATGGATGGTCTTATGAAGAATAACAACTCCATCAAGAATAAATCTCCCCTGCATGAACGCCGACTAAGATGGTCTAACAACTTTTTGAACTACACCAATAATTCTATTAGTAACCACGTTAGTAAATACTTTAAAACTAACATTTAGAAGATAGATAGGCCTATACTGATGTATTTGCTTGGCTTCTTGTTTTTTGGGAAGCAGCGTAATGATCCCAAAATTCAAGCTAAAAAGAGGCAAAGAGCAACTATGAAAATCATGGAACATAGCCAACATGTCATTTTTAATGACTTCCCAAAACACCTGATAGAACTCAGCAGGGAAGCCATCTGGACCAAGTGCTTTGTTATGCTCCATTTGAAAAATAGTTTCTTTCACCTCCTTCTCAGTGAAAGGTTCTGTAAGGAGATTGTTTTCAGCGTCCGAAACTTGATGTATATCATTCCTAAAGGCATCAATCATGGATAAGTGATTGATTTCGGGTGGCCCAAACAAACTTTATAATAATTTGTGATATACTTTTTTAATTGTATATCACCCCGAATTATCCCCTCCTCTTGTTCGAGCTGAAAAATATGTTGTCTTCTATGCTTACCATTTGCAATCGAATGATAATAACGGGTATTTCTATCTCCCTCCAAAAGAAATTTCGCTTTAGATCTTTGATACCACTTAATTTCTTCTTCTCTTAAAAGATGTGCCAATCTCTCATTAGCAAATTTTTTAAGATTAAGATCTTCATCAAACAATCTCCAAAGCTCAGTTTTTTTTGTCTAACTCATCAATTATCAAGTTGAGTTCTAGTTTTTCCTTTTTATAGGTCCCACTACTATTTTTAGCCCAACCTCAAGATATTGTCTAAGGGATCTAACCATACATTGCCAAATCTGAAGGCGTAAAGACCTCTATTTTCCTTTTTTCACACATCACCACCATCTCCCTAAAACCTTCCCTACACAACCAACCTAATTCAAATTTAAATAAAGGTTGACTCCCTATATACGAAGCCTCTCTAGTATTTAAAAGCAACAGTGTGTGATCAGATAAAGACCTTTCAAGCACATTAACTGTGACCAAAGAAAATTTATGCTCCCAGTTTGTACTCATTAAAACTCTATCCAACTTTTCAAAGGTTGGATTATCTAACGAATTGGCCCAAGTAAATTGTCTACCAGATAATTCTATTTCCCTTAAATCCAAGGTATTAATCACAAAGATTAAGCGTAAAAGGCCATCTATACTCAAAGTTATCCTTGTTTTTTCATTGCATGCCTCATGATATTAAAATCACCCCAACTAAAATAGGAATTGGTTCTTTCTGACAAGCATGAATAAGTTCATTAAGGAACTTCTCCTTGAATTGGGTTTGAGCTGCACCGTAAACAGCCACAAGAGCCCATTGAAAGTCATCCTCTCTATTTTTTAAATGAAATTTTACATAAAAATCACCAGCATCAATAGAATCAATGTCGTAAACCCTTAGGTCCACCCCCTAAGAGGATACCCCGACCGATCTTGTATGAGAAAATGGCACAAAAAATCTTGTCCCCCATAAAGACGATTGAGATTAGACACTGAAAAGTCTTTGTGACCAGTTTCAAGAAGGGAAAATTAGCTCAGTGACATTGCGTTAGAGTGTAATCGGAGGAATGACACTCCGTTCGTGACGCATTGGAAACTGACATCGTGAACACCGAAAAATTAGACGAATGACATCGCCGCCAGTTACTTCCCTTTCCAGAATTTTTTAAATATATATAAAGTTAGCTAAAGAAATTATCAATTTTTTTGTGGAGTCTCCCGACACAGTTTAATTGCTTGTATATTTTTTTCAAAACTTTATATGTTCCGATTTTGTCTCTAAAATTCATTTAAATATAATGTTTGTAGGAATTTTCTAATATATAAAATTAGGTCCAAACATTATGAATTTGTTTTAGGCTCACTACATAGTGGACTTGATTGTGTAATTTTTCTAGAATATTTATAAAATAAATTAATGCAATTTCATAATGTCCATACATTATGAAATATTAGACTCCTCACATAGTGGATATTATGAAATTGCATTACTTAATTTTGTAAAATTTTGGAAAAATTACACAATCAAGTCCACAGTGTAAGGAGTCTGAAAAACATTTTTCAATGTTTTGACCTCATTTTTTATATTATAAAATTCCTACAAACAGTATAATTAAATGAATTTTAGAGACAAAATCAGAATGTATAAAGTTTTGAAAAAAAATACACAAGCAATTAAACTGTGTCTGGAGACTCCACAAAAAAATTGATAATTTTTTAGCTCAGTTTCTACATTTAAAAAATTCTGGAAACGGAAGTAACTAGCGGCGATGTCATTCATCTAATTTTTCGGTATTCGCAATGTCATTTTCCAGTGCATCATGAACGGATTGTCATTCCTCCGATTACGCTCTAACATGATGTCACTAAGCTAATTTTCCCTTTCAAGAATGGCCACAAAATCTAAATGTTGCTCCTTAAATACTTCACAAATGTAGCGATGTTTAGCCAAGTCTCCCAGACCTCTGCTGTTCCAAAAAAGACCTTTCATTTAATCTTTAATTTGAGTGGCCTATTATGAGAATATTTTCCTTTTGACCGCTTTTTATTTACTACCAGAGTAAACTTAGAGTGGTCATTCTCCAACAACTCATCATCTAAATCATTACAAAAATGATTAAGGGCTGAGATATCATTGCAATCCAGATTCTCATCCTCCACCTTCTCCACATCTACAATTCCTTTAGTTTTTAATCTCCCTAATTCTAGATTCTTAATATTTTTAATAGAATTAACAATCTCTGCATTATCATCTCTTAAAGAAACACCAATGCTAGCAACCTTCGCAAAAACTTGCTCATTGGAAAAAGATAAAAAGCATAATTTAGTACCAGACTTACTTGGATCTAGTTCGAGATTACGAACTTTAGCACGCCGCGTAGCCTTTTGGACCGAGTCTTCACCACCGGACATCTGCATCTTGAGACGTACACTCTGTCTTGGCTCCACCGGTTCATCCACAGGGACCCGCACTGATCGGGAAGCCCCAGCTAATTTTGAACTTTGAATGTTCACCTTACTGTTAACTGAAGTAGGATTGGCGAGCATGGAATCAAAAACTTCCACCCCATTGTCAGCCACAGCAACCACCCGAGGGAGCATAGCCTCTACTCCCGCCGAACCTGCAGTGGCTTCCCCAGCCGGATCGACCACAACAGGGCTTGAGCCTGTCACTTTGCTGTGCACTGCATCAGACTTGGCTTGCAACTCATCTGCTCCAAGTTTAACCGCAGCGCTCTCCAACAAAGGACCTTGCATGACAGCCTCCACAATAAATTGTTGGAGTTAATCCTGCTGTGTAATCAGATTTGAAGAGTTTTGGTTGGAGTAGTAGACGGTGTCTCTTAGCCGAGTCGGGCCAGAGGTAGTCTCTTGACTCAATCCAAACTCGCACTCAAATTGTAATACCGAGTCATTTTCTAGTTGTTTGCAGTAGCTATCCCAGGTTGTAACCTTTAGTATAAATAGAGGAGAATACAATGAAAAGGTGCGCAGTTGAGGCACCGCAAATTCTATTGTTTTCCCGGTTTGTTGATTCAGATACTGTTCATTGTTTAGACAATTGCGTTTGAGCTTTTAGTTTGAACTTTAGCACTGTCTGAAGACAGAGTTCAGAATCCTGCTAGAAGCTGAACCAAGAGGGTCCTGGCTACACGTGGTATCAAAGCCGATTTATGAAAATCGGACCTCCAACTCCAGAAAAGAAGAAGCAAATGGCTCCCAATGGTTCTTCGTTGACTTCAAAAGATGGCCCAAGTGTGCTGCCTTACCCAGTTCTCAATTCAGAGAATTACACAGCTTGAGCTATGAAGATGCGTATGAATATGCATGCCCAGGGGGTCTGGGACGCAGTAGCCAATCCGGTCGATCTAAAAGGAATGATCGATCCTAAAGGAAAGGCTGTGGATATCGACGTGAAGATCGATCAAACAGTGTTGGTGCTGATCTACGCTATGATACCCGACTCTATGCTCAATCAACTTGTCGGGAAAGACACAGCTCGGGAGGCCTGGATTGCTCTTCGTACTATGCACGAAGGTGTGGATCGAGTAAAGAAAGTGCGTCTCCAAACTCTCCGAGGGGATTATGAGGCGCTGCACATGGGTGAAACTCAGTCAATTGATGAGTTTGCGGGGAAGCTAACTGCGGTGGTTAATGAGATGCGATCTCTTGGTGATAAGGTGGAAGAAACCTCGGTGGTTGAGAAATACTTACGTGTTTTACCCGAAAGATTTGTGCTGGTGGTCACAACCCTCCTGTATTCAAGTGAGCTTGATGACATGAAAATAGAAGAAGTAATGGGATCTCTCAAAGCACATGAGGGATTGCTCAAAGGATGCAAGGCAAGAAATGATCAGGCATTAGTCATGAAAGGTGATGCAAAGGAAGAAAAGCAGTCGAAGGAACTCAATTGGGTTCAAGGAGGAGGAGGCCGAGGCTCTGCAAACTGGCGAGGGCATGGTCGCAGTGCTGGAGGACGTGGATTTGGCCGCGGTGGTCGAGGTCCGGTGACAGGCCGTGGACGCGGTGAGTTCAATGGCAATCGAGACAAATCAAAAATTAAATGTTTTACTTGCAGCAAACTCGGCCATTATGCAGCAGAATGTCGAAGCCACATTAAGTGTTTTGAGTGTCAAAAGTTTGGGCACGCTGATTGCCGAAATAAGAAGAAGAAAGAAGAGGTTAATCTCACACAGACACAAGAAGAGCATGATCCGGCCCTACTCTTGGTCAAAAAAGAAGACTGTGGTCTGCACATGTTAGAAGAAAAAGTTCATCCAAAGCTGCTGAATACTGAAGAGGAGATGATTAACTCGGATCTGTGGTATCTTGATAATGGGGCCTCCAATCATATGACTGGACAGAAGGAGAAGTTCAGAGAGTTGAACCTGGAGTTCTGAGAACAAGTAAAATTTGGTGATGGATCAGTGGTCCACATAGAAGGCAGAGGTTCTGTTCTGATCCAGTGCAAAAATGGCGAACAAAAGGTATTGTCGGATGTATATTTTATACCAAAGCTTTGCAATAACATTATTAGCCTTGGGCAACTGACTGAAGAAGGCTGCAAAATAGCTCTAGAAGACACGCATCTGTTGTTGCGAGATAGGTTGGGAAGGCTATTAATGAAGCTTCAGTGCTCACCAAATAGACTATACAAAGTCCAACTGCAAACGTGCAAATCAGTTTGCTTGAAAACCAGTCTAATAAACCCAGCGTGGTTATGGCATGCAAGATTGGGACATTTGAACTTTCAATCACTGAGGCAGATGTCTGAAAAGAAGATGGCTAATGGATTGCCACGGATTGATCACCCCAATCAAATCTGTGAAGGATGTCTTGTAGCAAAACAGACAAGAAATCCATTCCCAGCACACGCAAGTTATAGAGCTGCACAACCTTTGGAATTGGTGCATATAGATTTATGTGGACCAATCTCTCCTGCCACTGACGCTGGAAATAGGTATGTTTTTCTACTTGTTGATGACTTCTCTAGAGTGATGTGGGTATACATGCTCAAGAAAAAGGGAGAAGCCAAAGAAGCATTTCTGAAATTCATGAAGCTAGTCGAAACTCAGACTGATCTCAAGCTGAAAGCACTAAGATCAGATCGAGGTGGAGAATTCTTGTCTAGTGAGTTTGAAGCACTTTGTGAAGACAAGGGTATCTCTCGGTTCTTTACTGCTCCATATAGTCCTTAACAAAATGGGGTGGTAGAACGGAGAAATAGACCTATATTGAATATGGCACGGAGCCTATTGAAGAGCAAAGCAATGCCAAGCAAGTTTTGGGCAGAGGCAGTCAGGCATGTTGTGTATATACTTAATCGTGTGCAAACAAAGGCTCTAGATGGGATCACACCATATGAAGCCTAGAGTGGATGAAAGCCAAACTTGGAGCACTTAAAAGTGTTTGGATGTTTAGCACATGCCAAGACTACCACATATTTAAGCAAACTTGATGACAGAAGTAAGGCAATGATCTACTTGGGTGTTGAAATAGGGAGCAAGCTAAGGCTTGTCGATTGTATGATCCTGTTGCCGGCAGGATACATGTATCCAGAGACATTGTCTTCCAGGAAGATCGTGGTTGGGAGTGGGAAACCAATCATGAAATAAATTGTTGGGACTTGACAAACTGGGTTACCTTCACTGTAGAGGGAGATAAAGATGATGAACCGGTTTCTATCGAATCAGAACACCAACCGAGAGCGATCACAAAGTTGGAAATGCACTTCTGGAAAACAATCCTCTTCAAGAAGAGTCACCCATTGAAACTGAAACTACTACAAGTAGAAGCACTTTAGAGACTACTCCAAAAAGTGCAGTACCAAAGTTCAGAACCCTGAGGGACATCTATGAGCATACAGAACCGATTGACAACTTGGAGGAGTTGTATATGATGGATATTGAGGAACCTACTAGCTTTTAGGAAGCCTCAAAGGGAGAACACTGGAAAAGTGCAATGAGACATGAGTTGGAAACCATTGAAAAAAATGGCACCTGGGAATTAACTCCACTGCCACATGGTCATAAACCTATTGGTTTGAAGTGGATCTTCAAACTAAAAAAGGATGCTCAAGGTAACATTGTGCGTCATAAAGATAGACTGGTTGCAAAGGGATACGTACAAAAGCAAGGAATTGATTATGAGGAGGTCTTTGCACCCGTAACAAGACTTGAAACGGTGAGAGTCCTTCTTGCTCTTGCAGCACAGTTTGGATGGGAAGTACATCACATGGATGTTAAATCGGCATTCTTAAATGGAGATCTCACTGAGGAAGTATACGTTAGTCAACCTGAGGGCTTTGCAATACCAGGTCAAGAAGAGAAGGTATACAAACTAGCAAAAGCTTTGTATGGGTTGAAACAGGCACCCAGGGCCTGGAACCACAAGTTAGATAATAGTATGAGGAAACTTGGGTTTGAGAGGTGCAAGCAAGAGCAGGCTCTCTACAAGAAACAGGATGCTATTGGTACAACGATAGTTGGCATCTATGTAGATGATTTAATCATCACGGGTACTGATCATGTCAAAATCCAAGAATTCAAGAATCAGATGTTGAAGGAGTTTGAAATGAGTGATTTGGGGCTACTCAGTTTTTATCTTGGCTTAGAGGTCAAACAGCTCAAATTCTGCATCACAATCAAGTAATCAGCTTATGCGAAAAAATCCTTGATAAAGTTGGATTGGTGGAGTGCAATCCAAGAAAGTATCCAATGGAGCCAAAAATAAAGCTTGAGAAAGATGATGGTGCGGAACTAGTTGATGCATCTAGGTACAGATGCTTAATCAGTTCTCTATGTTACCTTCTTCACACAAGACCAGATCTGAGCTATGCGGTTGGTGTGGCGAGTCGGTTCATGGAAAATCCATCCAAGATACATCAGCAGGTGTTGAAACACAAACTGAGGTATGTGGCTGGAACAATTAACTATGGGTTAAGTTATACAAGAATGGAAAAGGAACCGTTGCTAACAGGTTACAGTGATAGCAATCTTGCGGGAGATGTTGTCGACAGGAAGAGCACGACAGGCATCGTATTTTATGTGTATGGTAATGTGGTCACATGGTCATCTCAGAAGCAAAAGACGGTGGCACTTTCCACCTATGAATCGGAGTTCATGGCAGCAACGTCGGCTGCTTGTCAAGGAATTTGGTTGAAGAGGTTGCTTCATGAATTACAAGGAAAGGATGATGGACCGTTTGTGCTTCATGTTGACAACAAATCAGCTCTTGCCTTGATGAAGAACCCAGTGTTTCATGGAAGAAGCAAACATATTGATACACGTTTTCATTTCATAAGAGAGTGTGTTGAAGATGGGTTGGTCAATGTCCAGCACATACCAACTGAAGAACAAAAGGCTGATATTTTGACAAAAGCCTTACCGCGTGTTATTTTTCAAAGGATGCGTGATTTGGTTGGTGTTCAAGATGTTGCAGATTAATTCAGGATAAGGGGAGAGTATGTTGGAGTTAATCCTGCTGTGTAATCAGATTTGAAGAGTTTTGGTTGGAGTAGTAAAAGGTGTCTCTTAGCCGAGTCAGTTTCAGAGGCAGTCTCGGACTCTGAATCCGAACTGCACTCAAATTGTAATACCGAGTCATTTTCTAGTTGTTTGCAGTAGCTATCCCAGGTTGTAACCTTTAGTATAAATAGAGGAGAATACAATGAAAAGGTGTGCAGTTGAGGCACCGCAAATTCTATTATTTTCCTGGTTTGTTGATTCAGATACTGTTCATTGTTTAGACAATTGCGTTTGAGCTTTTAGTCTGAACTTTAGCACTGTCTGAAGACAGAGTTTAGAATCCTGCTTGAAGCTGAACCAAGAGGGTCCTGGCTACATAAATGATCCCTTGATACACAATCCGCTAATGTCCACCACATCAAGTCCTTCGGCTGTCTTGGGCTCACTTGCCACTACAGCCGTTGTTGGGGTGACTACTCCTACCGCTGCATGTGAATCGTTTACCTGTCATCAATAGCAACCATTGTTTCTTTAACCACAAAAGATTTCTCCGCACTGGATCGTTTGGCGGGTAGGTCTTTGTGTGTCGTCTCATTGTGCTACTTTATTTGTGTGCGCAGGATTTGGTTCTTCCATTTGTGCCTCCGTTCGGAGGATCTGTGCCGGTCTTGCTCTATGGCCGATGGTGCGTCCGTACTTGCGTGCCCGGTCACCTTCTGTAGCTCCTGATGTCTCTCCTCACAACAAGTTGCCTCTGTTCGTGTCTCTGTTGATGGCCCTTTCTTCCACACGAGGCGTGGCGGCAATGGATCATTTGGCCAGTAGGTCTTTGTGTGCCGTCTGACTGTGCTACTTTATTTGCGTGCGCAGGATTTTGTTCTTCCGTTCAAGCCTCCGTTCGTAGGATCTGTGCCGGTCTTGCTCTATGGTCAATGGTGCGTCCGTACCTGCGTGCCCGTTTATTGCTCGCTTGTGGGTAGGGATTTGTTGCTCTCAGCTACATGAGTACTACTATTTGTCTTACTGTATTGCTGTGTATGCGTTCGCACAGGTGCAGTTACCTATTGCATCGTCAGCTCCATCGGTCTGCAACAGTGCTCCTCCTCGGGCTGCTCTGCGTGCAACTGCTCATTGCATTGGTGACTCCATCGATTTGCGCCACTGTTCCTCCTCGAGCAGTGTTGCATACGTGCCAGCGTGTTTGCGTGTTTGCCGCTTACAGGTACAGTGCTACTGCTTTCCATTATGAGAGTGTAGATTCTTCTAGACCGGGTGCATTCACCTCACCATTTCCAGTTGCTAGTCTTCGCTTCTTATCTAATAGTGGTTCCTTGCTTTCGCAGAGTATTGTACCCAACTTGCTTCGGGCGCTGCTTTTTTTGCTTGCTTTCGTCGTGGTAGGTTTCTCCTTCTCTGTGCTGTGTTGCTTAAGATTTTTCGGTTGCCGATCTCTGCCTCTTATCTCACAGTGGTTCCTTGCTTTCGCAGAGTGTCATGCCTAGCTTGCTTCGTACGCTGCTTTTGGTGCTTGCTTTCGTCGTGGTAGGTTTCTCCCTTCTGCACTATGTTGCTTAAGATTTATATGATAGTTTAGTTCGGCATGAAAGAAACATCTCTTTAGCGGCATGAAAGAAACATCTCTTTCGTGTTCCCTATTGTTCAAACACTTTTTTAACCACCGGTTCGGTCTCTCCGATCGAATCTTCGCATCTCTGTATGTCGCTCAGTCTTCGTCGTTAGCACTAAATTTCTTTTCTAGGCAGTATGTTCGTCTAGGTCTTGCGATGGATTTTGCTTGGCGTAGGAAAAATGATCTATTCGTTTGTGCGGTTATTTTGGGATTGTTAACGTCCTTTCCTCATTTTTTTACCCGGTTTTGTGCTACTTCCGCGCATCGCTCTTCTCTCCTTTGGATTCATGCCGGCTTCCTCTCTATTCTTACGTCCGCCCGACATCTCGGTAAGCATAGCCAGATTTACCTCATGTCATTCTGTTACCGACCTCTGGATAGATGTGTATTCAGATTAAACTCACAAGTATCTTACAGAAGTTCCGAAGGTATTTGAGGATAAACGACAGAGAAGAAAGGGGAAGGTTCAGAGAGGAACAGGATGGGGAATCAATCAATACATCATTCGTAACCCCAAAGCTGAACAGCAGGACCACTACTTAAAACTATCGTCGCCCTGGGACTGCCAAGTGGGTTCGACAACAACCCACCGCCAACGCTTTGCCAATTCACCGAGCCCAGTCGGATTCCAGAAAACGCACACTGGGCCTCCGCAGTCGCCTTCCTCCTTGTCTTGCTTTACTGCTAACTGTATTGTCCTGTAGCCCATCCGACAATGTAACAATCCCCTCTCCTTCAGACACGGCTTGCCCCCAAGCCGGTGTAGTGGGAAAACGACTCTTCAAATCAGCGAAATCCTCCCAAGTAGCCGCGGTCGGAGATGCTCTAGACCACTAGACTAACACCTGAGTCCCCGATACAGATCCCGATCTTTGCAAACGCTGGCCCAATATCTTTTTCGGGACTTCGATGGCTGCATCATTGTCGGACCCAGATTCTGAGAGTCCAAATCCTCTGTGAATCACTGTGCTATTCCCTGGATCAGTAGCTAGCACTTCACAGTACACATTGCTGAATCATTCATACAAGGCGTGAACTAAAACAAATATATTACAACACAGAGTAACATAGACCTCATCGGGTCGAGTTTTACAAAAGGGCCGCACAAGGCCAAATATATTACATTACAAAAGAACGACCAAGTCTACAGCGGAAGCAAAAGGGAAGGTAGGGCTCATCCCACACAGGCAAGCGACTGGGGTGTCCTGAGTACGACAGATATTAACCAAGGGCTGGATAATATCGGTTGTACGCGGGTACCAACGAGTCTACTTAGACTGGGCGAGATCTAAACTACAGAACTATCCTACTCCTCGTCATATCCTTGTCCATCATCTTCTGGTCCATCGTAGTAGGCGTAGTCTCCTTCATCTTCGTTATCTGAAGGGTGGGGGAAGAGCGAGAATGAGCACTACTACCGTGCTCGCGAGCCAACACACAAATGCAATTATATATATGCAAGGCTTAACAAGGGATGGCTCGGGTTCTTTTATTTGCTAAAGCAAGTTTTTCAATATTATAGTTACAAATCCTATGACTTAGCATTTTTAACAAATTGCAATTTTTATAAAGAGAGTAATGTGCAATAATTATTTCAGCAGAGGTTACCTCCACCTTCATGCTTATTTTGATTAAGGTTACATCCACCTTATTAACAACACTGGGGTACATCCACCCAGGGAAAAACAAATTCAGGGCTAGATGAGCCCGCCACATTTTATACCACCCACAAAGTTTTGAAATAGAACTAACTCAAGTTAAGTTCCCATGTCCGCTTTTGACCAGAGGGGCACTACTGCTTAAACAGCTTTAATACTCTACAAAGATAGCACACTTTACCCACAAGAGACAATTAACTCATTGCCCTACACAATTCCTTAGATGTGTAGTCGAGAGGTTGTCACAATAACGTTTCGACTTATCTCGCCCTTCTCGTCATTTCGCACATATAGGGTTACGCCCATAATGTTGAGCGGATGTTTTACTCTCGACCGGCATAGCGGTGCTATACCTCACCGACGGCAAACGTCACCCTCCTCTTGGTGTCCCATTCAAGCAGATGAATCCACTTGGCTCCCCATTTATCCGCCCAAATAAATGGCATCCAAGGTTCAATAAATCTACTAAGCTAAGTCGCAAGTTTTTCTGCAGACTTGTGGTTGTACTTGTTTAACACAGGAGGTCGTGACCAGATTAAGTCCTTAGGGTTATCTGGGCGGTTCATTCCACAACCCAATCATTCTCGTGCTCCCGGAGCACCAACCGCCTCACCATCCGCCCAGATAGAGCTAGCATTTTTAGGGTTTTTGAGGAGTAAACCAAATTATTTTCTCACCTTAGTCAATGGACCACCAATGACTACCCAAAACATTTTATAATTGAAGACATGATGATTGGGGTATTTTAATACCCCGATACTTGAGCAAGGCTAGCATGTCGCTCAAGTACACCCTATAACTAGTATTACCATATAAATACTAGGGTGACAAAGGTTAATGGATTCAAGTTATCAAGGATGGCAATATTAATTAATTAAACATCAAGTGGGCATTTAACTACCTTAAGCTTTAACATACATTTGATTAAAAATTAAAGCATGCAATTTGTTAATTTAAAAGAATATAATTTACATAAAATGTAGGAGCAACATGGTCAAAGTATTGACTCGCCTTGGTTAGAGGCAAGATGATCGTGATATTCTTGGTCTTGATCGACTTGAGGATCTCCTGTCTCTAATCCTAAACCAGGCGATTTACCTAAAAAGCACAACGGCAAAGAGAGCAAGTAAATACAAAAAGAATACACAAATGAACTCCAAATTAATCAAGTCCTATGCCATTAGCAAGATCTTGATTTAACGAATTTTTAGAAATTTATTTTGCAATTTTTGGAGCTATAACGGAGGAGATATGAATTTACGAAGCTTAAAAGGAAAAGAAAAAGAGAGAGAAGGTCATGTCCACAGAATAAAGGTGGACCAAGTCCACAAGATGTATGGCTCGGGTTCACGCCACAAGGCGCTGGCCCACCGGGCAAGGAGTGAGAGGAGGGTCACATCGCTCACTGGGGTCCCACACTGCAGCCTAAAGGGAGGAGGGTCTATGGCAAAGTGGGGCCAACAAAATCCCAAAATCCCCATTGATTTTTCTCTGCTTTTACAGAGAGGAACAGAGGGCAGAGGAGGGCGCTCAGGCGGCACGGCGGCTGGCGGCGCGAGAGAGGCGGCGTGGAAGGCTTGCTGGCGGCGGCTGGGAGACCGGAGGAGGCGGACTCGGTGGAGGTGGCGGCTTAGGAGAGGGCGGCGCTTGTGGTGAAGCAAAGGGCGGCGGCGACTCACGGTTTAGGCGCGGCCGTGGCGGCGACGCCAGGAGAGAGGCAGGCGCACTCATCGCATGGGCGTGAGGGGGTGCTTGGAGGGTGGTCCGGCGGCTCGGGGGTGGCAGGCTTGGCAAGGCAGGCCGAGCGGAGAAGATGAGGCGCGTGGCGGCACGGCCGACGCATGGAGCGGGAGGGGGGAACGGCTCCTTGGCTACGGAGTCATGGTGACGCGTTGCGCGGCGGGCTACCGAGGCGGCTACGAGGTGGCGGGCGCGCGCGAAGAGGGAGCTCAGCGGATCGAGGTATGGTTCCTACCTTCGCAATGGGCGGCGCGGGAAGCTCCCGGGAGAAGGGGGCTTTAAAGGGGAGAGTAAGGGCGAAAGGCCCACGGGAGGGAGCGGAGGTCAAGGCGAGGACGAAGCGGGCGCAAGGCCCCGAGGCGAGGTATGGGCATTCGCGCGAGAGGCGTGGCGAGGACGGGTGTGCTCAGCCGACGGGAATGACGCGGGCGCTGCAGGCAGGCCAAGCAAAGACGCGCTCGACCACTGGCGAGACGGCGATGACACTGCTGGCCGACGCCAGTCGCACGGCCGAGGCGACGGCCGAGCCGGTGGCGACGGCTTGATCGCTGACGAGGGCAGGCGAGGACGCTGAGGACGGTGGTGACGAGGGCGCGCCCATCGGGAGCCGCCGACGCGAGCATGGCGCAAAGAGGAGCTCCGAGGTCAAGGCGAGGACGCGCGCGGGTGGCACAGAGGGCGAGGGGAGTTGGCGGCTCGCTGTCTTTGGCTGAGCAGAGAAAAGGGCGCCAGGAGTGGTTGGCGCAGGCAAGCAGCAGGAGCCGACGAAAGAGCGGGGAGCAGAGGAGTCAGGCTGGTCATTGCTGCAGCAGAGGGGATGGGCGCGGCTGTGGAGTTGGGCGCAGGGAGGGGCAGAGGAAAGGCGCTTAGTCGCCTGCTCCGGCCGCAGCTTTGACCTGACCGGGGAGAGAAGAAGACCTCTGCCTCGCTGCTGCCCCTGTGGGGAATGGGAGGAGAGAAGAAGAGGAAGGCCGGGCTGGCTGGCTAGAGATGGGCCGGGCTCGAGATGGGTCAAGCCCGAGAAGGAGTGGCGATCCACTCAATTTTGGCCCAGAGGTTCAAACGGAGGAGAAGAACTCCAAATCAAGAATTCAATTTCAAATGCTACTTAGTATTGCATTTGAAACTCAAACCGAGGAAGAACGGAGATTTTCAAAATAGGAGATAGTTGAATTACGTCAAGAACTAAACGAAATTAGTTATTATTTGACCGTCTAAAACGGACGTTACAAATCCTACCACCTTAAATGTAATCTCGACCCGAGATTCGAGCCGCCCGAGAACAGAACGGTAGTCTTGCTTTAGTTGATCTTCGCTCCCGTGTGGCTTCCTTGGCGTGTGGTGACTCCATCGACTTTGCAAAGGCGGATGACTTGACGCCTTGTTCGCTTCTCGATGACGCCGAGGATCTTGATCGGATGCTCGGGATAAGTCGATCTTCTGTCAAGGGCGATGGCTTCAACCCGCGCCGCTTCTTCGTACTCGAGACACTTCTTGAGCCGAGACGTGAAACACATTGTGAACTTCGACAAATTCTCCCAGAGCTCTAATCGGTAGGCAACTTCTCCACGCTTGGCGGTGATGGGGAATGGGCCTATATATCTTGGGGCAAGCTTGCCTTTAACTTTGAATCTTCGTGTTCCACGAAGTGGTGATACTTTAAGGTACACGGCATCTCCAACTTCGAATTTTATTTTCTTCGACGGTTGTCGGCATAACTTTTCTGTCTTGACTGAGCTGCTTGGAGACGATCTCGGATCAGTCGAACTTTCTCTTCGGCTTGCTTGAGAGTATCTCGTCCGAAGATATATCCTTCAACGGATTCGACCAATGCAGAGGGTTTCAGATTTTCTTCCATAAAGTGCTTCAAACGGTGACATTTTCAGACTTGATCGGTAGCTATTATTGTATGCAAACTCGCATACGGTAAACACTTTTCCCAATCATCAGTAAATTCCAAAGCACAAGCTCAAGCATGTCTTCTAGAATTTGGTTTGTCCTTTCTGTCGACCATCGGTCTCATGGATGATAAGTCGTGCTAAAATCAAGGTGTGTTCCAAGGGCATCATGCAAACTAGCCCGTAAATGGGAGGTGAATTGAGATCCTCGATCGGAGACTATCCTTTTGGGTACTCCGTGTAAACACACGATACGAGCCATATATAACTCGGCTAACTTGTCTCCTTATAAGTTGTCTTGACTGGGATGAAATGGGCTACTTTAGTCACCTATCAACTATAACCCATATTGAGTCACATCCGACTGGTTCGGGGTAGACCGTAATGAAATCCATTCCAATCTCTTCCCATTTCCACCGAGGACTTGCGGGGGTTGGAGCAATCCTCATTGCTTCGATGTTCGGCTTTGATTCACGACATACATCACAACAAAGCTACATACTCGGCAATATCTCTCTTCATGCGTGGCCACCAATACAAAATCTTCATGTCTTGATACATCTTGGTGCCGCTCGGTGCGTGGTATATACCGAATCGTGGGCTTTTTCAAAATCAAATCCTTGAGTTCCTTCTCGTGGGGAACAAAGAGACGCTTTCCCATACCATAGATTCCTTGCCGATCTTCGACCATCTTGGGGGCTTTTCCTTTTGCCATGAGATGTTTGAATCTCTCGACTCAGAGTGTCCTTGTTGAGCGGTCTTGATCTCGCTCTTTTAAAGTTGGATGTGCTTCCATAGCATCTGCAGTGCCTTGTTCTATCAAATACAAAGTTGAGAGCTTCAAATTCCTTATAGAGCTCGGGTTGACGCTCTTGAATCATAACATTATCAAGAAGAAGACTTACGCTTAATGCGCCAAGAACTACATTAGCCTTTCCGGATGATAATGGACATCCAAATTGTAATCCTTTATTAACTCTAACCATCTTCTTTGTCGGAGGTTGAGATCCGATTGAGTGAATATGTACTTGAGACTCTTGTGGTCTCAGATAGATATCACAATGATTTCCAATCAAGTAATGCCGCCAAATTTTGAGGGCGCACTATCGCCGCTAACTCCAAGTCATGAGTTGGATAGTTGTCTTCATGAGGACGGAGTCAGTTCGATGCATAGGCTACAACTTTTCCTCCTTGCATAAGCACGCAACCAAGACCTTGGCGCGATGCATCACAAGAGACTTCAAAGTCTTGATGAATGTCCGCAGGTCAATCTTGGTGAAGTTAACTTCTTCTTCAATTCTTTAAAACTCTTTTCACAAGCATCCGTCCATTCATACTTCTTTTCTTTCTTAGCGGGTGGGTCATCGGCTTGGAAAGCTTGGAGAATCCTTCTATGAAGCGTCAGAGTATCCGCTAAACCGAGAAAACTACGGACTTCACATCGATGTAGGTTGTTTCCAATCCATCACGGCTTCTACCTTGGTCGATCAATCGCTATTCCTCCTGCGGATACAATATGTCCGAGGAAACTGATTTTTTAAGCCAAAATTCACATTTATCAGACTTGGCATAGAGCTCATGCTCTTTAAGCTTTTCCAGACCATTTGCGTGTGTTCAAGATGCTCTTCATTGGTCTTGAATAGATCAAGATGTCGCCTATAAACACGACTACAAACTTGTCCAGTATTCCATAAATACCTTGTTCATCAGATTCATGAAGTAGGCTGTGGCATTAGTCAAGCCAAACGACATGACTGTGAACTCATACAAGCCATACCGAGTGGTAAAGGCTGTCTTAGGAATGTCCTCGTTCCGGATCTTGAGTTGGTGGTATCCAGACCTTAGATCTATCTTGGAGAAAACCAAGCTCCTGTCAACTGATCAAATAGATCATCAATGCGAGGCAAGGGATACTTGTTCTTGATTGTCACCTCGTTGAGTGATCTGGTAATCCACGCACAACTGGCGGAACCATCTTTCTTCCTTACAAAAAGAACTGGCGAACCCCAGGGAGAAGAACTAGGTCTAATGAATCCTTTCTCTTGCAAGTCTTCAAGTTGTGTCTTCAACTCTTCAAGTTCGTCAGCGGCCATTCTGTATGGTCTCTTAGCAATTGGGGCTGTTCCTGGCTTCAAATTGATTACAAACTCGATATCTCCGCTGTGGCATGCCTGGCAATTCTTCTGGGAAGACGTCGGGGTAAGCTTGAACTACAGGCGTTGTCTCTAAGGACAACTCTCCAAGGTGGTGGATTGTTCGATCCCAAGGAGGGGAACGATCCACACTAATCCTTATTGTGGTTTCAGGATCCTTGGCAAGTACCACTTTTCTGTTGGCGCAATCTATTAATCCATGATATGCGGCCAACCAATCCATCCCTAGGATGATATCCAGTGTTTGGGATTCTAGCACAAGAAGAGTAGCTAAGAATCCAGAATCCTCCAAAGCAATTTCTACTTTGGGACTAACTGAAGTAGCATATAAGGTTCCCCGGTGATCTAAGTACCACGGGTTTCTTTTAGCTTATAAGTCGGCAACTTAAGCCTTTCAACAAACTTTCTTGAAACAAAGGAGTGTGAAGCTCCGTAATCAAACAAAACTTAAAGTGGTATCAATTAACAGAGAACGCATCTATCAAGACTTGCTGCATCTTGTGCCTCTCTGCGGTGACATGATTCACATTGCCACTGCTCGGTTGGGGTAGATCTTGAAGCTTGGGAAGTCTCGATGACTCTTGCTCGAGCCGAGGTCCGACCTTGAACTGGGCGGCTCTGGGTTATTCTTGGAGCGGGTTGTCGCGATGAGGGCACCGTTAGCAAAGTGACCCTTTTCTCCACAGCTGAAGCAATGGAGGTGTGTCAAGGGTTGACTTGTTGTCAGTCCGTGGGCTAAGAGTACGAAACCACTTCCTTGAGAATGGGAGGCCGAGCCGAAGCTTTTCGAGGTCAATGCAGATGATCTCGAAGAGGAACCGCCTCGAAAGTTGACTTCGGGATAGCTTCCTTGGGGCTTCGAAAGGCATCTTCCTCTTGCGCTAGTTTCGCTAACTTATTCTCATTTTCTAGCAAGAGAGCCTTGTTGATCAACCGATGGAAGTTGGCATAGTCATGGAGGATAAGCTTTCCACGCATGTCACCACGCATACCTTCCACAAAGCGGTCTATCTTTTTTCCTCATCGCCACGCCATTGGGGCGAAGTGCAAGCAGTAAACTTGGTGACATACTCGTTGACCATTATATGTCCTTGTTTCGTAGTTCTCAACTCATTCTTCTTCAATCTCATTGTACCTACGGCACGGTTGGTGCGAAGGTCGCTTTGAATTCGGCCCAGGAATTGGCCGCAGTCGGTTCATCCTCATCAAATCAGTTTCAAGAACTTCTTCTACAAATGCCATGCCAGGCCGCGTCAATGAGGTCGCTGGTTCTCCAACAGAGATGCTACGACCGCTTCTTCTTCTTCTTCTTCTTCTGACTGGACTTTCCTTACCTCGGGCGGCAAGGTAATTCTCCCACCATGCGATCAAAGACCTTTTAGTTGGTGGGTGGCAAAGTCCACCATGTCTTTGTTGGAGCAACGAGCGAGTCGAAGCTTCTTTTTCGTCCCCGAGCCGCCTTCGCTTCAAGAGGTTCGTCCCGCAAAGAAAGGTGAGGGCCTTGTCCTTAGGAAGTCACGAGCTTGAATTGCGGGCAGTGCTCCTCACGGTTGTTGAGCAAAGCTTGGAGAATTTGGGTCCATTGAACATCACTTGGGCCATTGTCGGATTTTTGGTGGTGGAGGGGTAGGTCTTATCCTTGTCCACGACCACGGCCACGCCTTTCCTGCCAAGCAAAGGCTCCACTGACAAGGCAATGCTCTTCTTGGCAAGCATCCCGAGGAAAAGATGAGATTTAGAACTAGAGAGGACTAGAGAGAGGGATATATGAGGGTTCACTAGCCTCTAAGGCACACACAAAAGAACCAAGCAGAAGATCGAATTAATACAATACAAAGCCTAGAATGGCTGCATTATATTAAGGGGTTAAGTGTTACATGACTTTCAAACAAAGCTTATACGCTAAGCTAAGTCATGACACAAGATACACATCGCTCACAAAAGGGAGAAACAAAAGTGCTTGTAACCCAAAAGATCGCTTAGCAAGCATCGCTAGCTATCCTAGCTCGCCCCGACTACTCCATCGAGGAACGGAGCGGAGCGGCTCGATCAAGCTCGGCGAACGAGAGTGACTCGAGCTGATGCGCGGCGAAAGGAACGGAACGGCGGGGCCGCGGCCCACGCCGACACCGGAAGGTCGCCGAAGGGCGGCGATCGGGCGCGTGACGCTTGCGCTGCAATCAACCCGCGCGGAGTCCTCGGGGGCAGGAGGAGCCGGAGCCGGTTGTGAGCCGGCGGCGAAAAGCGAGCCGCCGTGGAGACGCGGCTACCGCAAGGGCGCGCTCTCTCCATCTTGATGATGTCTTCGCCCACGCCGATGGTGTTCTCTCCCACATGGCATCATGGGCGGGCTTCATCGCTTCGATCATGTTGGTGCGGCGGTGTCGAGTGGGCCTCACTATCGGTGAGAAGCATCCGGCCGCTTGGATCTCGCCGGTGTGGGAGTGGATGTTGTGAATCATCGCCGGGTCACCGCACCGCGGTCAAGGGGCTCATCGCCGATGGCGACGAAGGACTCGGGAGCTCTTCCATTGTAGAGACACGGAAGAAGCAAGACGGGCGACTTTGCAGAGGACCTCGTATTTGACACAAGCAGTGACGGCGACACTGCCGCATCCTCGATAGCATCGAGCCGCCAGGCGGGTGCCTCGCAAAGAACTCAGGTCGTGAACTCGCCGGTCCCGCATAGAGGAAAACCTCCATGTCCCAAGACTCGTGAGCCATAACCATCGCCTTCCGCCCTCTCAAGAGCAGAGGGCGGGGAAGCTAAGAAACTACATCACTGCAAGGAGATCAACGAATCGCTTTCATTAACTCCATGAGAGCTATGGTCCCATGGGCCCGCAAATGGAGGAGAAGCCATCTACAAATTTTGAAACAGGGAAAAGATTAGTAACACTTAATGAGAATAGAGATAAGTATGGAACTAGGAATGATGAGTAGAAGCAATAAATACTCTATATTTTTGGCAAACTTTTCTTAATTTTAAAAATAAGATCCAAGTCCTTAAGGCAACGACCAATCTAACTAAGACTCTATAACAGATGCTCGACACTCACTCTGGGACCCAGATTCTCGAGAATCCAAATCCTTCAGGAATCATCTGTGCTATTCCCTCGATCAAGAGCTAGCACTTCACAAGACACATTGTCAATCATTCATACAAGGCGTGAACTAAAACAAATATATTACAACACAGAGTAACATAGACCTCATCGGGTCGAAGTTTACAAAAGGGCCGCACAAGGCCAAATATATTACATTACAAAAGAACCACCAAGTCTACAATGAAGCAAAAGGAAGGTAGGGCTCATCCCACACAGCAAGCGATCGGGTGTCTCGAGTACGACTGATATTAACCAAGGGTCGGATAATATCGGTTGTACGCGGTACCAACGAAGTCTACTTAGACCGGGCGAGATCTAAACTACGTAACTATCCTACCTCGTCATATCCTTGTCCATCATCTTCTCGTCCGTCGTAGTAGGCGTAGTCTCCTTCATCTTCATTATCTCAAGGGTGGGGAAGAGCGAGAATGAGCACTACTACCGTGCTCATGAGCCAACACACAAATGCAATTATATATATGCAAGGCTTAACAAGGATGGCTCGGTTCTTTTATTTGCTAAAGCAAGTTTTTCAATATTATAGTTACAAATCCTATGACTTAGCATTTTTAACAAATTGCAATTTTTATAAAGAGAGTAATGTGCAATAATTATTTCAAAGAGGTTACCTCCACCTTCATGCTTATTTTGATTAAGGTTACATCCACCTTATTAACAACACCGGGTACATCCACCAGTGAAAAACAAATTGTGGCTAGATGAGCCCGCCACATTTTATACCACCCACAAAGTTTTGAAATAGAACTAACTCAAGTTAAGTTCCCATGTCCGCTTTTGACCAGAGGCACTACTGCTTAAAACAGCTTTAATACTCTGCAGAGATAGCACACTTTACCCACAAGAGACAATTAACTCATTGCCCTACACAATTCCTTAGATGTGTAGTCGAGAGGTTGTCACAATAACGCTTCGACTTATCTCGCCTTCGCTCATTTCACATATAGGGTTACGCCTATAATGTTGAGCGGATGTTTTACTCACCGACCGCATAGCGGTGCTATACCTCGATCGCAAAACGCCACCCTCCTCTTGGTGTCCCATTCAAGCAGATGAATCCACTTGGCTCCCCATTTATCCGCCCAAATAAATGGCATCCAAGGTTCAATAAATCTACTAAGCTAAGTCGCAAGTTTTTCTCGCAGACTTGTGGTTGTACTTGTTTAACACAGAGGTCGTGACCAGATTAAGTCCTTAGGGTTATCTCGGCGGTTCATTCCACAACCCAATCATTCTCGTGTTCTTGAGCACCAACCGCCTCACCATCCGCCCAGATAGAGCTAGCATTTTAGGGTTTTTGAGGAGTAAACCAAATTATTTTTCACCTTAGTCAATGGACCACCAATGACTACCCAAAACATTTTATAATTGAAGACATGATGATTGGGGTATTTTAATACCTCGACATTTGAGCAAGGCTAGCATGTCGCTCAAGTACACCCTATAACTAGTATTACCATATAAATACTAGGGTGACAAAGGTTAATGGATTCAAGTTATCAAGGATGGCAATATTAATTAATTAAACATCAAGTGGGTATTTAACTACCTTAAGCTTTAACATACATTTGATTAAAAATTAAAGCATGCAATTTGTTAATTTAAAAGAATATAATTTACATAAAATGTAGGAGCAACATGGTCAAAGTATTGACTCGCCTTTGGTTAGAGGCAAGATGATCGTGATATTCTTGGTCTTGATCGACTTGAGGATCTCCTGCTTTCTTCAATCCTAAACCAAGCGATTTACCGTAAAAAGCACAATGGCAAAGAGAGCAAGTAAATACAAAAAGAATACACAAATGAACTCCAAATTAATCAAGTCCTATGCCATTAGCAAGATCTTGATTTAACGAATTTTAGAAATTTATTTTGCAATTTTTGGAGCTATAACGAGGAGATATGAATTTATAAGCTTAAAAGGAAAAGAAAAGAGAGAGAGAAGGTCATGGGTCCACAGTAATGTGGGTGGACCAAGTCCACGGCACAGGGGCGGCTCGGGTTCACGCCACAAGGCGCTGGGCCCATCGGGCAAAGGAGAGGGAGGGGTCAAGCATCGCCACTTGGGTCCCACAAGCAGCCTAAAGGGAGTGAGGGTCTATGGCAAAGGGGCCAACAAAAATCCCAAAATCCCCATTGATTTCCTTCTCTGCTTTACAGAGGAACAGAGGGCGAGGAGGGAGGGCGCCAAGACTGGCATGGCCAATGAGAGAGGCTATGGAAGGCTGGTGGCAAGGGCTGGAGAGGAGGCGGACTGACTGTGGAGGTGGCGGGCTTAGGAGAGGGCAAGGCCATTGCTGAAGCAAAGGGGGGCGGTGACTTCACGGCTTGGTGCGGCGGCCATGAGCGGGCGACGCCAGGAGAGCATAGCACATGCACTGTCATGGGGCGCAGGGTGCTTTGGAGGGTGGTCCCAAGGCGTTTGGTGGGGTTTGCACGGCGGCGGCGGAGAGCGGAGAAGATGAGGCGCGGATGGCGGCCGGCCGACGGGCGGGAGAGGAGAGGGGAACGGCTCCTTGGCTACTGAGCTCACAGTGACGCGTTGCTGCAAGGGGCTACCGAGGCGGCCACGAGGTGGCGAGGCGCTGCCGTAAGAGGGAGCTCAATGATCGAGGTATGGTTCCTACCTTCGCAATGGGCGGGGGAAGCTCCCGGGAGAAGGGGGCTTGAAGGGGAGAGCAAGGGCGAGCGGCCCACGGAGGGAGCGGAGGTCAAGGCGAGGACGAGCGGGCGCATGCGCCCCGAGGCGAGGTATGGGCATCGCGTAGGCGAGGCGAGGACGGGCAGTGCTCAGCCGACGTAGGAATGACGCGGCGCTACAGACGCAGGCCGCAAAGACGCTGCTCACCATCCTGGGCGAGACGGCGATGACACCGCGCTGACGCCAGGTCGCACGGCCGAGGCGACGGGGCTGGAGCTGGTGGCGACCGGGCTTGACTGCTGACGAGGGCAGCGAGGACGCTGTGGACGGTGGTGACGAGGGCGCCCATCGGAAGCAGCTGACGCGAGCATGGCGCAAAGAGGAGCTCCGAGGTCAAGGCGAGGACGCAGGCGGTGGCACAGAGGGCGGGAGTTGGCGGCTTCAGCCGCCGTGGCTGGAGCAGAGAAAAGGGCAGTGGAGTGGTGGGCGCAGGCGAAGTGGAGCCGACGAAAGAGCAGGGAGCAGAGGAGTGCAGGCTATGGCTGCCAGCAGAGGGGATGGGCGCGCTCGGGGAGTTGGCGCAAGCAGGGAGGGGCAGAGAAAGGGGGGCAGCTAAGCCTGCCCCGCCGCAGCCTTGACCGACCTGGGGAGAGAAGAAGACCTCCAGCCTCTGCTGCTGGCCGCTGTCCCGGGGAATGGGGAGGAGAGAAGAAGAGGAAGGCCGGGCTGGCTAGAGATGGGCCTGGCCTGGAGATGGGTCAAGCCCGAGAAGGAGTGGCGCCCACTCAATTTTGGCCCAGAGGTTCAAACGGAGGAGAAGAACTCCAAATCAAGAATTAATTTCAAATGCTACGAGTATTGCATTTGAAACTCAAACCGAGGAAGAACGGAGATTTTCAAAATAGGAGATAGTTGAATTACTACGAAGAACGAAATGAAATTAGTTATTATTTGACCGTCCTAAAACGGACGCTATAATCATCTCGTAGATTCTGGCCAGACCTTCTCATTCGGAGCCAAAGCTTTTTTCAATTGAGAAACATGAATCACGGGTGTATCTTATAGGTCTCATGCGGCAACTTCAATTTGTATGCCATCAACCCATCGATTGCTCAATTTGAAAAGGTCCAAAGTATTCAACACCGGCCAGGTGCGCCTGCTTACATCGATGTCCGAATATAAGGTTGTAATCTTCAGATAAACCCGCCTCCCATCGTGAAACTGCGGCTCGTTTCTTTCTATCTGCGCTGGATCTTCATATGTTGAGTGGTCTGATGAAGGCGCTGGCGCAATAATTTGGTCATCACACCATCAAGCAACCAAGAGGATAATTCGGGAGGTACAATCCAAGCATCCACTGCACTAAAGTGGCGTGGGCTATGACCATATAAAACCTCAAAGGGTGACTTTCCTGTAGAGTGGAATGAAGTATTGTAATGAACTCCGCAAAGGCCAACCAATCCGACCATTTACGGGCAAACATGCACAAAACATCGCAAATATGCTTCAAGGCATTGGTTGACTCGCTCTATCGACCGTCGATTCGTGGGTGGTAAGATGGGCTCGTCCGCAATTGGGTCTCGCACTAAGCTTAAACAATTCTTCCACAAAGGTATTAGTGAAGATACGATCTCTATCCGATACTAAGGATTGAGGCAGCCATGAAGTTTGAAAATATTGTCGATATAGGCTTGAACAACTTGAAATGCCGTAGAAAAGGATGGGCAAGAGGCACAAAGTGAGCATAACGTGAAAATTTATCCACCACAACCATAATACTATTGTAACCGGAAGACCTGGGCAGCCCTTCAATAAAATCCAAAGACACCATTTGCCATGCTTGATTTGGTACCGGCAAGGGTTGCAACAAACCCAGGTATTTCACATGTTCAGTTTTTGCTTGCTTGCATATTGCACATGCCGATACAAACACTTTAATGCCTTGTTTCATCCCTAGCCAAGCAAATAGTTTGCGGATTCTGTTGTATGTCACCTGAAACCCCGAATGTCCTCGATCGCGCTTAGCATGCATCATTGCGGATTATCTTCACGTGCATAGGAACATTAGTACCAACCTGACGCTACCAAAGATACCGTAATGCATCATCATGAAGTTTGAATTTAGGATGCGCCACACCCTTCACACTTAGCCGAAGTCAATAGTTTGTTGGTTGATGCATCCAAGCATACCCATCAACTACCTCGGCCAACCACGATATCACACAAGTGGACACATCGACTAGATCCCACAAGTCCGGTGGAATGACGAGATAATGCATCCGCTGCCTTGTCCTCCACTCCCTACTTATAGATCAAGCGGTATCTCCAACCCGACAACTTGGTAAGTGCTTTCGCTTTCTAGACCATATTAGGTCTTTGATTATCCAAATGCACCAAGCTCTTTTGATCGCCTTGATCATAAACTCTAATGTCGCAAATAAGGTCTCCATTGGTCAATAGCAAGCAAGACCGCCAAACATTCTTTTTCATATGTGGAATGACCCTTGGTTGCGTGGTCCTAGAGACTTGCCGAGATAAGCTAATGGGTGCCCTCTTGCATTAACACAGCTCCAATTCCTTTGTCCGACGTCTGCTTCCACTATGAACCGCTTGTTGAAGTCCGAAAGAGCCAAAGACAGGCGGCCACAAGAGCTTCCTTTAGAGTCCGGAAAGATGCTTCCTTTTCTAGTGTCCACACAAAACAGATTTCTTCTTAAGCATGTCCGTGAGAGGCCTACTTATCAACCCAAAGTTCTTCACTTAATTTACGATAATAACCGACCAAGCCAAGGAATCCTCGCACTTCTTTGACATTGGTGGGAGAGGACCAATTACGTACTAAATCAATGTTCTTAGTGTCGGTTGCCACTCCATCTTTGCTAATGACATGCCCTAAATAGGAGAGTTGTTGTTGTGCAAAAGAACACTTGGATCTTTTGATTCACAATTGATTATCAATCGTAACTGAACACCGCCTCAATCTGTCTTCATGTTCCAAAGAAGGTGCTACTATAAATAAGTATATCATCAATGAAGACTAACACTCCTTTGCTAATAGAGGGATAATATCGTGTTTATCAAGATTACTTGGAATGTGGCTTTGGTGCACTAGTTAGACCATAAGACATCACTTTAAACTCATAATGCCCATGATGGGTCTTAAACACCGCCTTATGCTCATCTTCGTGTCTCATTCGAACTGTGGTAACTCGCCGCAAATCTAGACTTGTAAACCATTGAGCTTCAGCGGTTCATCGAGGAGTTCATCGATGATAGGCAATGGATATCTGTTTTCACCGTCGCAAAGATTCAAGTGGCGATAATCTATACAAAAACGCCATGTCCGGGTCCTTCTTCTCGCACCAACAACACTTGGAGATGAGAAGGGCTAGAACTTGGTTGAATGATGCCTTGAGCTAACATGTCAAGAACCTATCTCTTGATTTCATCCTTTTGAGCCGGCCAGACCGATAAGGTCGAAGGTTAAGCGGCTTAACCCTCGAAGCAACGGAATTGCATGATCAAATTTTTCGCCGGGTAACCCTTTATGATCGAAAAACAGTGATCGAACTCAACTAGTAGCGCTTGAATAGATGAAGGTATGGTTTCAATCGATGGTTCGCAACACATAAGGATAATCCTCGCATCCAAACCGAGAGTGCTCCGGTGATGTCCAAAATATCGCAACCAAATCATGCAAGAAGGTGTAATCGCTTGACTTAAAGCCTTGCAAACATACTTCCTTTCCTTGATATGAAAATGATAAAGTTTTCTTCAACCAATGCACATTCATAGGATCGTGTTGCTCTAATCACCCATACCGAGTATGATATCGTAACATCCCAAGGGCAAGACTACGAAATGCGCTTGGAATGTATGACCTTGAACCTTCCAAGGACAATTGAGAAATTCTCAAGACATTGCAAGCAATTCCCCATTGGCAATTCTCACTGCATTGGAGATTTGTTGCCCTTTGATGAGATGTGCTAAGCCTTCACTCATAAAGCAATGGGAACTACCCGAATCCACCAACATAGTAATCTGCCGACCTTTGAACTTCGCCATGCGCCTCATGGTACGTGAAGTTTCATCCTTGAAATGCCTCCTTGAAATGGACATTAGATCACCTCTGATCCGCCTCCTCTTCTTTGGGAATCGATATCATAAACTTTCAACATGTCCCACAATTCCTCCACCACATGCGCTGTAATCAGAGGTCTACAACGATGGTCTCGAGCCCACTTTTCACCAGAAGTGTAACAAAGTCCTTTAGCTCTTCTATAGGTACGAAGGGCCATCAATTTTTCATCCACCGGAGTATTTCTGGCCCCCTCCGGACCCCTTCATTCATCAACCTTGACAATGTTTGGGTTTTTTCCTGGCGGCAAAGGGAGGGGAAAAGCTGTTCTCAAGCTGGTACGTACAACGGATGATGGATCGCCTCTCCGAGTATCCTTCCGCATAGATTCCAGCACCTCTTCCTGCAAGCATGCCAATGCCATCGCCATCGCCATCGCCGTGTCCGAGATCCGTGATCGGTGTAAAACAATTGTTGAGCAAACATCCCTCAGAGCCCATCCACAAATTGCGGACAAAAAGACCGGATTCCAAGAGTCATGATGTGCCAAAGAATGATGCATAAGTTCGTTGAACTTCTCAAAGATATTCCACTCATCAATGCGCTTGGTGCAAATGATTGAATTGACGAACCAATTGGTGCAATTCTTCTCACCGAATCGATCACAAACAGATTCAAAGAAAAGTTGCCCATGTGGTGAAACGGAGATGTGCATTGACGCGCTTGCAACCACCGTAATGCTCCTTCGACAAAATACATGGTGGCTATATTGACCATAAATTCGGATGAACAGAGTAAACTCGAAATAATTCTCACACTTGAGCCGCTAAGCTGCTCGGTTGTCACCGCCAAAAGGGGAAAATCCATTTTCACGGAGGAGGTTGATGATGGTAGAGCCCCGATGCTCATCGGATGAAGCAACCCCATCATACGGTTGTGACAACAATTCGGTCGCGATCGACATACGTTGTGTGTAAACGCCTAGGAGAAAAATTTCCGATTGCCTTTTTCCCAAATTGTGCATTCCTCCCGCCATCGGATAGACCACTGCTGAGTTCCCCACCGAGGTTGGATCAGTTTGATTGTTAGTCTTGGCGAGAATCGGTAGAATCCCGATCGACCTATTAGGCGGAGGTTCGGGTGATCTCGACCATCTGCGATCACAGTTCCACCACTTCAGTTCGTAGCCCATCGACCGATTGTTCCATTTCGGGTTTTCATTTTTGCAACTCCAAAACAGCGGGTTTGATCTCCTCCACTGTTGCTTGGATGGCCTCGCTCCTTGTTTCCAGTTTCTTGAGCGATTCTCCTTGAGCCAGGATTGCCTTGGTCAGATCCGCCAGTTGTTGATCCATCTCCAGCGAACGAATCTGCGCCCGGGTTCGAAAATGTGGGACCTCCAGGACGAAGAACGAAGGCTCTGATACCAATTTGTTTCTGACCTCTGGATAGATGTGTATTCAGATTAAACTCACAAGTATCTTACAGAAGTTCCGAAGGTATTTGAGGATAAACGACAGAGAAGAAAGGGAAGGTTAAGAGAGGAACAGGATGGGGAATCAGATCAATACATCATTCGTAACCCCAAAGCTGAACAGCAGGACCACTACTTAAAGCTATCGTCGCCCTGGGACTGCCAAGTGGGTCCGACAACAACCCACCGCCAACGCTTTGCCAATTCACCGAGCCCAGTCGGATTCCGGAAAACGCACACTGGGCAATGTAACACGTTCTTTGTTCTGTTCGCTTGCTCACGTTTACCGCGTTTACTCATCGTCGTTTTCACTGTGTATCTTTTTAGGGCCTTACCTTTAGTGCTTTTGATGCTCCCTGATTGGCCCGTCAATGCCGTTCTTGTGCAGCCTTTGATAAGGTGCCACACTTTGCTCAGGTTTGTGTTTTTGCTCACGGTGCTTCCCATAGCTAGCTCTGCTTTGTGCTGTGCTACCTGTGTTTCGGTCTTTATGCCGGTTTACACCTTTATGGATCGATTGGTGCTAACTGTTTTTTCCGCTGTCTGTTTTCTTAGTACAGCTCGCCTCACATCGCCTGATTACAGCTCTACAAGATACTACGATACGTCCCTCTTGTGCCTTGCTTAATTTGCCGGAGCCGTTTGTTCAGTGTCAATCGTTTTCTGATTATCTGATTATTTTGCTCCTGACATCCTATAGGTTTTCCTCTTCACCCTTTCGTCGGCTCGTTTTTACTCTCGCATTATCCTGTTTGGCCAAGCTTGCATCGTCGCTATCTAGGTTCGGATCATTCTCCATCCTGCTTATCGTTATTACTCACGTACAGTACTTTCAATTGCATTCAGTGCTTTACGTGTTGCACAGCTGCTTAATAGTTTTTTTTACAGTCAGTGCCATGCGTTGTCTGATTCGGAAAATTGCTTTCTCGCATTCGTGTTTTACCATGGTTGCCAACCATGTGTACTTTCCGTTTCTTTCGCTATCTAGGTTCGGATCGTTCTCCATCCTGCTTATCGTTATTACTCACGTACAATACTTTCAATTGCATTCAGCGCTTTACGTGTTGCACAGCTGCTAATAGTTTTTTTACAGTCAGTGCCATGCGTTGTCTAATTCAGATTTTTTTTTGTCGCATTCGTGTTTTAGCATTTCTTCTTCACTTGCCGTATCAGGTGCCGATCATTAAATAGGCCGTGCTACTTCGAACTTGGCCGCGTTCTGCCGTTTGAGCCTGCTTTAGGTAATTTACCGCTCTGACTCTATTGCTGACACGTTGTTGGTTACTGTTTCGAGCCTGTGGCTAGCACCGAACTGTACTTTATTCTGTGCAAAATACTTGCGCAGTTCCTCCCCGTCCCGGCCCTGTTAGGCTTGCTGTGTCCTATCTATTTCTATTATGTTTATTTTCCCCTTTGCCGATTATGATCCGTGGCCTCTTATTAAGGTGACGCTGCAACCAGAGACACGGCCGTTCTTGCATGCAACAGAAAGTCGCCATCCGTAGCTCATTTCCCTCATGTTTTCCCCCTTTTCCCTACCGAGCATGACAACCTGGTATGTTTACGACACCAGGGGACAGTTACTTCCCTATTGTGAGCACTGTTGATGCAGCAAGGAACCGTGCGAGGCGTAGGCTTAAGCTTACCTATCAGCGGTCGAACCAGACATATTTTTGTATACATAGGTTTATACCTATACGTCGTTAGTTCTGCTTGCTTCAAAATGACCTTTGCTTTGTTAGGTTATCGCTTTTCATCCTACGTTCTTTACGCTCTGTCAGACTTCGCCTGTTGGTGATTCCCTTTTTTAAAAAAGATCCTTCAGCTGACCTTCCTTTGACTATTGGCTGGTCACACTTCCCCACGGAATATATTGCACCACTTAAAAGGTGTGTAGCGTGTTTATGTTCGACCCTTCCGTCGGTGCAATCGTAGTTACCTTTTTAATTAGTGCTAATCATACGCTTCATTGCCCCTTTGTAGCTTCGTACCCAGGAAAATCTTACTACGGCCCGCCCGAGTATGAGTGTGCCAACTGTCGTGTTGTTTTCTGGTTCCAAGAGCGAGTTAGGAATAAAACATCGGTAAGACAAAGACGCATAGTCTACAATCTTTGTTGTAAAGGTGGTAGAGTTAAGATTCCACCTTTCAGAAAGCCACCGTTGTTTTTAGCTGATTTGTTGAGGTTTGATGGTGACCATCGGTCCAAGACATTCATACGAAAGATTCGGCAGTACAATTGCCTCTTTGCATTTACTTCCATGGGAGCGTCTATAAATCGGTCCTCTAATACGAGCCATTGACCCCCAATTTTTAGAATTAACGGTCTGATCCGTCATCGAATAGGCTCTTTGTTGCTGACTCCAGGTCATCCTCCAAAGTTTGCTGAGCTCTATATTTATGACACAGATAACGAGATCGCTAATAGAATCCGTGCTTTGCATCCAAATGATAACACACAAGGAGATTTAGACCCTAATATAGTGGCTGGCCTTATAGACATGTTCAATGAATTTAATCCTTTGGTTCAGCAGTTCAGAGTTGCCAGGGATCGTTTGGTCGGCCACGGAAATGAACATGTGGCTATTCGGATTGTTGATCCTAGCGAAGATGATGTTCCTCAGTTAAATTTACCGGTGGTCGATCAACTTGTTGCTTTGCTGGTGACTGATTTTTCGATAGAGACTCCATCGCGTGATATAGTTGTGCATTATAGATCATGTGGCTTGCGTCAGATTTCTTCTCTGCACCCTGGTTTTATGTCATTGCAGTACCCTCTTTTGTTTCTGCATGGTGATTGTGGATTTCAGTTAGGTGTTTTATATAGCGGATCAAACTTATCTGATCTAAATACCTGTGCCAAGATGACCATGCAAGATTACTACCATTACTTCTGTCATTACAGAAAGAACGAGTACAATCTGTATTTATGTTGTGGCCTGTTGTCGGCCCAAATAAAACTGGATGCTAGAGCATGTACTGATGAGTGTAGATTGTCATTCATTGTGAAATGCCAGGACCAGTTTTGGGCCGAACATTTTCAGAGTATCACAAACGCCGCTAGCTCCAGTTGCTTGGATGCAAGTACCATAGGCAAGAAAAACATTTTACCTTCGAGCTTTACTGGTGGCCACTGTTACATGCAAGAAAACTACCAAGATGCCATCTCTATTTGCCGTGTTCACGGTCCACCTGATTTGTTTATGACTTTTACTTGCAATCCTAAATGGTCTGAAATAGACGAAGCTTTGCTATTAGAGCCTGGACAGAGATCTACTGATAGACCTGATATCGCTGTTAGACTATACTACATGAAACTAAATGAGTAACTCAGTGACATACTAGAGGGACGTGCCTTTGGCCCCGTAAAAGCAGGTTAGCTGTGGCCACTGCCCTTGGTGTTACATTATCTTTACATTTCGCCAGTACTCTTTTACTTGCTAGATTCGCCAGGTTTTACCTCTTTTTCCCTTTGCAGTTCTGCATACTATAGAGTTCCAGAAACGTGGTCTACCACATGCCCACATCCTTGCGTGGCTAGCGGGCAACAATATGGAGGTTAACCCTTCCCTTATTGATTCTTTGATTAGTGCTAAAATTCTAGACTCTATTTTAGATCCTTTGGGCTACGTTTTTGTTAGCGAGTTCATGATCCCTGGCCCATGTGGAAGCCTCAATGAAAGATGTGTTTGTATGAAAAAAGGCGTTTGTTCTAAGCATTTCCCAAAAAATACCAACAAGAGACCGTTATTGACATTAAAGGGTTCCCTATCTATAAACGCCGCAATAATGGCCGATACATTATAAAGAACGGATGCCGTCTTGACAATAGATGGGTTGTGCCTTACAATATGGCTCTCCTTAAGAAATACTAGGCCCATATAAACATTGAATGATGAAACAAAACAAAAGTCTTAAAATATTTATTTAAGTACATCACTAAGGGACTTGACCGTTCAAAGATGTTCTTTGAAAAAATACTCTCAATTCCAGATGGTACTGGCGCTACTGACACTCCTTTTGTAGACGAAATAAAGGAATATCTAGAGTGCATGTATATATGCGAACAAGACGCGCTTTGGAGGATCTACAGTTATGACATTCATAGTAAGACCCCCGCGGTAGAGTGCCTACCAGTGCATATGCCAAACATGAATTTCGTTCAATTTAGCTGCACTTCGAGTTTAGCGAGTGTTGTGTCTAACGATTTTCTTAAATGAACGATGCTTACTGAATGGTTCATGGTTAATCGATGAAATCGAAGAGCCTGATCGTTAACTTACTATGAATTCCCAAACACATGGTCATGGGATGATGATGCTAGGCCGTGGGAAGTTCGCAAAAGAGGTCATAAGATAGGGCGCCTTTGCTACATTCATCCTTCAAACAGTGAACTATATTTCTTAAGAATGCTACTCATGATTGTTAACGGTGGTATATGCTACGCTGATGTTAGAACGTATAACAACACGATTTTCGACACTTTCAAACAAGCATGTGCTGCACGTGGGCTTCTTGGCGACGATAATGAATGGTACCATGCAATGGACGAATCATTATGTTCGGCCACCGAAACACAATTAAGACAGCTTTTCATTACCATACTGATCGTCTGTCATGTTAAGGATGAAAAAATTCTTTGATAGATACTGGACTACACTTGCCGATGATTTGCAGTACCGTGCCAGAATTGCCTTAAGAAATCCTGGTTACATAGTGCCTCTTATGGTTCTTCAGAACATGCTTCTTGAAGAACTTGAAATTGTGTTGAACAAAAATGGGATGAGCATAGCAAGCTATAATCTGCCAAAGAAAAACTCCGACATAGAAAGAGTGTTAGAGAATAAACTTATTTACGAAGAGTTTTCTCACGATCTTGACTACCTTCAGCGTGAAGCAACATCTTTATTTACTCAACTCAACATTGAACAAAAAAATGCTTATAGAACTATTGTTAACTGTGTCCTTAATAATCTGCCCAGCTTTTTCTTTGTATCGGGCTATGGCGGGACTGAGAAGACTTTTCTTTGGAATACAATTATTGCCTTTCTAAGATAAAAAAAAATAGTCCTTTCATTTTGCATCTTCTAAGGCCGCATCTCTCCTCTTAGGAGAGGAGAACGGCTCATTCACGTTTTAAAATACCCATGGAAGTAAACGACAGCATTGTTTGCAACATAAAGTGTGGTACAATGTTTGCTGACCTTATTAAAGAGACCTCTTTGGTTATTTGGGACGAGGCTTTAATAGCACAAAGAAAGGGGAAATTAGCTCGGTGACATCGCGTTAGAGCGTTGTCGGTGTTTTAGATAAAGATTGTTTGATTCAGGGGTTCCTCTAGGCTCAAGATCATACAGAGATAGAGACACGGGGATTTTTATACAGGTTCGAGCCTTCTCCTAGGAGAATAACAACCCTATTCCTGTGTGTATGTATTGAGTATGCTGGATTACAAGATGGAGCCAAAAACTAGAGTATTGTGCTTCTAATTGGCCTCGGGTCCCCCCGAATCAAACAATCTTTACGTAAGTTCGGTTCTAAAACACCGACAGTTGGCGCCGACCGTGGGGATCTTCGAGTCATCAGCTTTCCTTCGACTTTTTCCAAACTCTCATGCCCTCATGGCAGGAGAGCGGAACGAGGAGAATTGGTTCGACTTGGCCGATTACACAGATATCGACATGGATGCTGATTTTGACTACGAGCTTAGTGATGCATCATCCGATGGTAATGTCACCTCCGGGGATCATTCTCCAGGAGACCATCCCACCGATGGAGTTGAGGAGGGATCCTTATCCCCCACAACGATACGTCTAGATGAGGAACCAGCTTTCTCAGAGGGCAAGGGTCAATCCGACTACATCAAGGACTGTCCCAAGGTAGGCTTAGAGCATGACGAAGGTTCTCCCTCCAAATGTTCAAATCCACCTGAGGCAGTCCGACCTGGCACGACAACTCTTGGAAGTCGTAATTCCGGATCTTCATCAGCACCTGGTGGTTCTCTCGCTCCGGCTAGTCTAGCCAAGGATGCGATCGAACACGCTCTCCCTGCGAGTTCGACCATCCCAACGCAGGGCTCACTTACGGACGGAGACGGCTATAACCCAGAATTCCCCTTCCTGGAGGGGTTTGCTCCAAGTCGCCAGATGGTGTCATTCGATGACTCTTCAAGCGAAGAGGCCTCAAGCACAAGTGGAGATCATCAACGGGAGGTCTTCATTCTTCCCTTAGATTGCAATAACTCTCCTAGAGACAGGACTGAGGACGCTCCCCGACGATCACACCCTACAACCGCTCGTGGCAATGACAAGGACACCTCCAGCGATGACCAGAGTCAATACTCTGATGAGCATGCGAGAAATTCTCGAGATCATTGTACTTCACTGAGGCAAGCTCAAGGATCAGGTATGGATGATTCTGAAACAATCCGATGGAAACGAGTTGTAACTCAGAGAAATTTGCCTGAGCGCACTCAATACCAGTCGAAAGAAGCTCAGGAACTTCAACATATCAACGACCTGCTCGAGAACCCATCTCGAGAACTTGCCCGAGCACCTGGCTACGACCTCTTCGCCGAAGAGATTGCACAAAGGTTACAAAGCACGATGAACAAGCTCGAACGTCCTCGCCGACATCACTCTGGAAGTCGTAGCAGTATGACTCCATCAGCTTCCAGTTGTTCGAATAACTCATCGCATGGAGATCGACGCAAGTTGCATCATTCCCCAAACTGAAAAAGGGTTCCTTGAACGCCTGATGATTAAAGGGCTCCCAGGAGAGGTGATCATTCACCACTCCAACCGAGAGGTCTGCAACAGTAGACAAAATATGAGGAGTATTACCCTCGTAGGATCGAGACTTATCATAAGTCAGATTCACCCATTGCCGAGTATCGTCGAGTACGGTCGCTTGGCAATGTCAACCCCTCTTTCCTGCAAAGGAGGTGTTACGACATGATTACCGGATGCCGGGCATTCTCGCCTGACCTCCGAGTAGTTCATCGCAGCCGGTTTCACCAAATAACATGGAGAAGTTTGATGGATCTCAAAATCTCATCGAGTTTCTCCAGATCTACACGACCGCTATCCGAGCAGCAGGAGGAGGAGAGCTCGTCATGGCGAATTACCTTCCGACTGTGCTCGAAGGGTCCGCTCGATCGTGGTTGTTAAACCAACCATTCGAGCCGATCTACTCGTGGCAACACCTCTGTGACCTTCTACTTGACAATTTCCAAGGCACCTACCATCGTCTCGGGAAGGAGGACAACCTGCACATGATAAGACAGAACGACCACGAGACATTACGCCAATTCATCAGGCGTTTTAGTCAGGTTCGCAACTCAATTCCTGAGGTTTCTGACTCATCTGTTATCATAGCTTTCAAGCAGGGAGTCCGCAGCAGAAGAATCGCAGAGGACATTACTTTGAACCCTCCGGCTACTGTCGCTGAACTCTTCGAGATGGCTGATCGTTACGCGACTACTGATGAAGCAGTCGAGTGTACCAAAATCATCGATCGAGATGACCAGCACCCTCAAGAGGTTGGCGAAGGTGGCAAGAAGAAGGATAAAAAGGCCGAGAAATCTAAGAACAAGGCAAAAGGTTAAAAGCCACAAGCCAATAGTTCTAAGGAGATCCTGGCCGTAAGCGATAAGGAACAACGAACTGCCAAGCAATACCCTGATTGAGGCAAAGGTAAGCGCCCCGAACGAAAGAACGATAAGCCTAGGTGGTGTCCTTTCCATAAAAGGAAGGACATGACCTTCGCAACTGCCGAGTTTTCCAACAAAAACTCGAGGACTACTACAACGGCAAAGGGCCACTTCCTACTCTTGAAGAGGTAGGGAAAGCTAGTGGTCGTACACAATCGGACGACAACGAGGAGATATCGTATCAAGATCCTGAACACACCATCGAGCACATCTTTGGGTGATCGTCGGCACACGAGTCAAAGCGATAGCTTAAGGCTGTCGAACGCGAGGTAAACTCCATTGACCCTCCTCTTGTCAATAAATTACCGAAGTTGTCAGACGTCATCATCTCTTTCGAGAAGGTCGACTGCCCGATCCCTTCGACTCGACCAGGTTGTTTTTTGATCGTGGTTGAACCCACCATCAACAACTATCGAGTAAATCGAGTGTTTATTGATGGTGGTTGTTCGTTGAATATTCTGTTCACGAATACCTTGGACGAGATGCAAGTACCTAGGACCAAGGTAAGACCAGTAAGATAGTCTTTTCATGGTATTGTACCGGGGTCTTTGGCCAAACCCATTGGTCAAGTTTCTCTTCCTTTAACATTTGGTTCACCAAGTAATTTCAGGACAGAGAAGATCTCCTTTGATGTGGTCAATTTCGATATGGCATATAACGCCATACTCGGACGACCAGCTTTGGCGAAATTCTTAATGGCAACTCATTATGGGTATCAATGTATTAAGATGCCAGGTCCCAAAGGAGTAATCACAATTCATTGTGATAAGAATATGGCGCATACCTATGACCGTCGATCCCTCGAGATGGTTGGTCAGATACCAACCATCTCGAAAAAAGGCAGCCTTCAACTAAGCAGTCAAAGCCTAAAGTTGCACCTAAGCCGCACGACCACGTCAAAGAAGTTCCCCTGGATCAGGAGGAGCCCTCTAAGACTGTTCGCATTGGAGATACTTCCGACCCCAAGTAGGAAGATGCTCTCATCGCTTTCCTCCGGGCAAACGCAGATGTCTTCGCGTTGCAAGCATCCGACATGCCCGGAGTTCCCAGGGAAGTGATCGAGCACAGGCTAGCTCTACGGCCTGACAAAGTACCCGTAAAATAAAAATTACAGAGATTTGCCCCTGATCGACGAGATGCTATAAGGTCAGAATTGGACAAGCTACTTAAAGCAGGCTTTATAAGAGAAGTCGACTACCCAGAGTAGTTAGCCAACCCTGTAATGGTTAGAAAGTCTAACGGCAAGTGGCGAATGTATGTGGACTTCACTTAATCAAGCTTGTCCAAAAGATGATTTCCCTTTACCTCGTATCGATCAGTTGGTTGACTCTCATCTTTGGTTCTATAAACATTAAGTTTTCTAGATGCATATTCGGCTACCATCAGATTAATATGTGTCTAGAAGATGAAGAAAAGACCACGTTTATTACTCCATTTGGTATATTTTGCTATGTCAAAATGCTATTTGGTCTAAAAAATATTGGCGCTTCTTTTCAACGCTTGATGTAATCGACTTTTTCACCTCAGCTAGGCCGAAATTTGGAAGCCTATGTTGACAATGTAGTCGTAAAAAGCATCAAATGGCTTGATCATGTTTCGAACTTGCAGGAGACATTCAACAACCTCAGAAAACACTGCTTGAAACTCAATCCTGAGAAGTGTGTGTTTAGAGTCTCTTCGGGAAAATTGCTTGGATTCCTAGTCTCTGTACGAGGGATCGAAGCAAATCCCAAAAAGATAAAAGCCATTGTTCAAATGCGCTCTCCAACCATGAAAAAAGAAGTCCAAAAACTCACAGGATGTATGGCGTCTTTAAGTTGTTTCATATCACGACTGGGAGAAAAAGGACTACCTTTCTTCAAACTTCTAAGGAAACACGAGGGTTTCGAGTGGTCGGAAGAGGCAAACACTGCCTTTGAGGATGTCAAGAGATATCTTACAAGTGCTCCTGTTTTGGTTTCTCCGAAACCAGAAGAGATGCTCTTAATTTATCTAGCTGCCACGCCACAGCAAAGGAGCGCCAAAGATTAGTCGTAGAACATGAAAACATCCAATGACCAGTGTACTACATAAGTGAAGTTTTGCACGGGCCTAAGGAGCGTTACCCTCATGTCCAAAAACTTCTCTATGCCCTCCTCATGTCTTCGAGGAAACTGCGGCATTATTTTTAGGCGCACAAGATAATTGTGCCGTCTAAGTTTCCCTTGGGAGTGATCCTCTAGAATAGGGAAGTGGCGGGACACATGTCTAAATGGTCAGTAGAACTTGGGGAGTTCGACCTCCATTTCGTGTCCTGAACGGCCATTAAATCCCAGATCTTGGCAGACTTTGTCGCCGAATGGACAAATCCTGAACATGTTCGGGATCCCCAGTACGATACCCACGACCAGCGGACGATGTACTTTGACGGGTCACTTACTTTAAGTGGCATGGGGACTGAGGTGGTCCCAGAATCTCCTAACGGAGAGACCTTAAAGTATGCCATACAATTAAACTTTCAAGCCACTAACAATGTAGCAGAATACGAAGGTTTGCTAGCTGGCATACGAGCTGCGAAAGCACTTGTGATTCGACGACTACTCGTGAGAGGAGACTCTCAACTAATCGTGAATCAAGTCAAAAAAGAGTACCAGTGCTCTAATCCGACTTTGTCTCGGTACCTATCAGAGGTTCGAAAGCTTGAAAAGTATTTTTTCGGTTTCGAGGTACAATACATCCCTCGAAAGGATAATTTCCTCGCAGACCAGCTTGCTCGGATAGCCTCTTCCCGATCACAAGTACCAAAAGGAGTCTTCTTGGAGCAACTCCAGAAGCCGTCTCTGGTGGAGACACCAGAGACATCTCCTATTGAGACATGGAAGCCGCAAAACGGTTCATGATGAGAAGCGTGATTACTCGGTTTGGAGTCCCAAGTCGAATAATCATAGATAATGGTAAACAATTTTCAAGCGCAAAATTTTAGGAATTTTGTGACGAGTTGGGTACCAAGTTGTGTTACGCTTCCGTTGCCCATCCCCAAAGCTATGGGGCAGTCGAATGAGCGAATGACCAAATAATGCAATGAATTAAAACTTGAGTCTTTAACCAGCTTGTTAAGTGCTCAGGGGCTTGGGTACAAGAATTACCCTCAGTATTATGGGCAGTTCGCATGACTGCTAGTCGGGCAATAGGCGAAACACCCTTTTTTTCTAGTTTTCGGTGCCAAAGCCATGCTTCCACTAGAACTAAAGATCAGATCTACAAGGGTCGAGAGTTTCAATGACTCAGCCCAAGAACAACTTCGAGCGGATGACATTAACCTGCTTGAAGAGAAGAGAAATCAAGTCTTAATCCATTCAGCAGTCTACCAGCAATCCCTGCGTAAATACTATGATCGTAAGGTCCAACCTCGTAGCCTTGCTGTAGGTGACTTGGTATTGAGGAAAATTCAACCCCAGCCTAACCAGAACAAACTTTCCCCCAAGTGGGAAGGTCCTTACACAGTGGTTGAAGTTATGCGACCAGGTTCGGTACAACTGGCAATGGAAGACGGTCGGATTCTCTCTAATTCTTGAAATATCGACCAGTTATGCAAATTCTATGTGTAATTGACTAACCGTGCAATAAATAATCAGGTTCTTTCTATCTTTATTGTTTGACTTAGAGTAGTGCTTTGACAATCTTTTCTACCATACCCTGGTCGAAGGTCCGCCTACGACTAGTTCCTAGTTGTAAGACATTCTACGACTGGTACCCAGTTTATCTCTACACTGGTCGAAAGGATGGTAACATCACCTAGTCGAAGACTTTCCTCTCTGCACGTGATCCCGCCCACTAGAAGGAACTTCCTAGCGTCGACTTGTTCCTCCTTTTTTGCTGCCATTACAAAGAGCTTAGGTTTAAAACATGGTCGAAATAATGTCGAGCCGACTCTTAGTACTTAGTTTATTTCTTCATTCATTTTTGAAAAATAAATTAAGCCGAGTACACTTTCAAATTTGCTTGACTACTTTTGGTAAACTTCGCTTCGTTTTAACTTGGTGGGAGGAAGTTGCAACACCTAGTCGAAGACTTTCCTCTCTGCCGTGGTTACGCCCACTAGAAGGAACTTCCTAGCGCCGTCCTGTTTCTAACTCTTGCTACAAGAGCGAACCTACTGAGTGCACTAGAATAAGTTGAACAAATTTTGAAAGGAACTCCAGACGTTTATCTAACTCAAGTTGACCATTCTTGATTTGATTAATCTGGTCGAAGATGGTAAACATCACCTAGTCGAAGCCTTTCCTCTCTGCACGTGGTCCTGCCCCACTAGAAGGAACTTCCTAGTGTCGATTCATTCCTACTCTTTCGACCAGTGCATGATAATCGTGATCGAAAAACTACAAGTTAGCTAAACCTCTCTTTTTAAGAAAACCCATTTCACACTATTTACTTGGCTTATCTAAATAAACCAAGCAAATAGTCGGGGGCTAGGATAAAGTTATTAACTTGACTTCAATTCTTAGTCTTGCTCTTTTTTCCATTCATCATTTTTTGAGTTACTAACTACTCGATAAGATGATTTCAGGAAGAAGGAAGGGATATATATCAACATCAACAAAAACTTGTCTTTATAGGACTCAAGACTTTGGTACAGACTACTCTGGTGAAGAAGATCTTATTTGCATATCCTCCGTGACTATATCGGCGATCGACTGCATTGTCGTCATTAAGCGATCATACGCTTGAGGCGAGGGAAGTCGTCTATGACGAGTTCTGATTAAAATTTCGGGTCACGAGCTTTAAGTTTTGCTAAGACAAATCTTATTCCCTCTTTGACCGCATCCTTTATCGATTCGAATTGGTTAGTCTTCAGAGTAGTCACCAATTTCTGTAAAGTTTCGACTTGTTCACCAATGGCACTCGAATGGGCAGATATCGTGTCTTCACGAGGAGTGATCCTCTCAGCATGAAGCCTACCGAGTACATTGTTCAGAAGTAAAATGTTGTCTTGAAGATTGATCTTCAAAGTCTTCATTTCCTCCTAATCGCGAGTCGAAACCTCGCAGAGTCGTTTTATTTGTACTGCTTGTTCTGAAAGGAATAAGACCAGTCAGATAAAGTTACCTCGAGAGGAAAACACAACCAATCGCAGGTAAAGATTTGCTTACCAACTAGTCGAGAATCTAACTTCTTGACTTCCTCAGCGTGAGAGGCAGCTTTCTTTATGTAGCGCTGCTCCCACGTTTGGACCTCTTGGTCTTTTTCTGAAAAGGAATTAAACTCAGAAAAAGAAAAGAAGGTCCTAAACGGTCTTAAGTTCAGCACTTACCGTTCAATCATCCTTGCAACCTTTGGATTGCAGAGTTCGCCTCCTGAAGCTTATTCAGAAGGTCTTCATTTTTGTCACTTAGCTTTTTCGTCTCGGATTTCTCATAGTCGAGAGAATCAGCTAAGGTCTTCTCGTCGCTCTTGAACCTACAAAGGGAAAGAGTAGACGTCAGCATAAAACAAGTGGTTACAAGTTCTTCTATGACCTAAACCTTGTCGTAAGTCTTTCTACGACAATACCTTGGTCGTAAGTTCTTCTATGACCAAAACCTTGTCGTAAGTCTTTCTACGACAATATTCTGGTTGTAAGTTCTCTCACGACCAGTACCTAGTCGTAAGATCTTTACGACAATCTCGGCAAGTGCCGTGTAAGTATTTGAAACGTAAAAGACTATGAAAAGCAGTTACTTACCACCTCTCTGCCTGCTTGCAGAGTACCGCCTTCTCCTGTCGGAGCTGGACAAGTTGTCTATTGTACTCAAGAACAGTGACAATTTGCTCTAAGGCCTTCTCCTTCTTGGGAACCGGGAGAAACGTCCTCAACAACTTCCTTCCCAGCGTGATGGACCAATGATCCATCGCCTTGGCCTGAAGTCTCTGCAGCATCAGGCGCCATCCTCACTTTGGCCTCTACGACCACTCCAATGGTCGTAGGCGCTTCAGCACCAACGACACCCTCCACCACTTGGACGGTGGACGACCCTTCGACCACTGCCACTGTTATTTCTCCGGTTGTCGGAGAAACAGTGGTGGGTTCCCTGGCAGGAACATCCTTGATGGTGGGAGGAGCCAGGCTAAGATCATAAAGGAAAACACGATTAGGTGGTAAAAAGCAAAAGGTAAATGTTGTTCTTATACTGTTGTCTCTTTTTACGTACCTTCGAGTGCCGGATTTCATCTTGAACATAGAAAAAGCCTTCCCTAAGGAGGGTTTCTTCAACTTTTTCTCAACCACGTCTGGTCGAGACTCAAGTTGAGGAACGGCCGTGACCATGTCTGGTCGTGGGTCTTGATCGAGCGCCATCGCTCCTTGAGCCTCTTTGCTCTCTGGATGGTCGAGACCAGTCTCGACCACTATAACATCCCAAAATTTGGCTTTTCAAAAATCTTTTGAGTAGTTTAGGTCCCTGGAAAATTTCACCAATTTTATTGAATTAATAAAGCTTAATTGAGACTTTCATAAATCAAAAACAATTTAATTTGATTAATCTCAACATCAACTATTATCAAAACTATTTTATTTGGGTTCTATGTGCTTGGATATATTTTTCAGATTTTTCTAGAATTTTTCTGAGTGCATTAGCTATTTTCTATTTGCTATTTGTGCTTTCTGCTATTTTCTAAAAAGGAAAATCTATTTAAAACCTCAGTTTATGTTCCGGCTAAATTCTCTTTCTCAGCCCAATCCTTTCTCGCTTTCAGCCCAGCCCGCCTAGGCCGCCCCTTTCCCGTTCGCTAGACCATTTAGCTTCGGCCTCTTTTCTTTCAAGCGGGCAAACTGCTGTTTTGCTTCTTGTGAGACAACCAAACCCAACCTTGGCTTACGTTTCTCCGGTAAGTACTGCAGTCCGGCCCGTCTTGGTGTGCCTCATTTGAAGCTCATCTTGGAGAACAAGTCGTGACCAAGCCCACGAGCAGCGGTAGTTCCTTTTATTCCGTTCATTGCGCGTGGGCCCATGACCCGACCTTGTCACTCGTCTTCTTCACGGACCCTTTCCGTGCGAGTAGAAAGCAAGACACCGCCCATGCCCCTAGCAATCTCCTCCCTTCCCCGCCTCCCAGCCACCACAAGACCGCCCATCGCTAACCTCGCCTCCGGCCCAATTTAATGTCGTCAAATTCAAACTCTATATGTCGAACTTTAGCAGCCATAGGCCACTGGGCCCCTTGCGACCCACCACCGCCACCATCTTGGTGACCGCGTCCCGCACGCACGCCGAGGGCTATAAAAGCCGCCACCGATTGCACACGCCGCTTCACTGTCAATGGTGTGTCTCGTACCATCCATCGTGTGTATAGTTTGGTATGGCGGTTTGTAAGCACCTTTAGGAGTATCAATGCTTGAGATGAAGTTTCCGAAATGTTTTGTTGTGATCGGCTCTAATCCGATTGATTGCATCTTGTGGGTAAAGTGTACAAACTCTGAGTGTTTAAACAATCTATTGAATAACGCGTCATGATCATGGACATCTTTCGGGGATTTCACACGAGGTAGATCTTCATAAACTACGTGGGAAGGAGGCTGTGTGATCTAAATCATATGGCTATGTGAATAATCTGTTTAGGTGTGTGTCCGTGAAATCAAAGCTGTTAAAATTAAATATTGTTTATTTGTGTTCTTGTATGCTTTCAATCTATTATTTGTATTCAATTACAAATGTTGCATTTCTGCAAAAGAACCATAGATTGCCATTCCTTTGGAATAAGCCTGCATGTATAATTGCATTTCTGTAGTGTGACTTGCGAGTATGGTTGTGTACTCATGCTTGCTTTAATCAATCAAGCAGAAGTGAAGGAATCGTCGATCAACAAGGTCTACTTCAGGATCATGGAGAACTAGGTTACGCGCTCCCCAAATTAGATTGCACGTGGGCATATGGATGGGTCTCACTGAAGTTATTCCGTTATGTTCCGCTGCAGCTTCATTGAGCTTTTTGCCTTCTGAGGCAATAATTGTAAGCTTTGAAATTAAGGTCTTTACTCTGATATTTATTGTATTTGCCTATTTATTAGTTATCTTTGTATATGGAATTGATATTTCACTAATGTTGTCCTTTGTGTGCACTAAGCGTGATCTGGGTAGTGCGTTATACAGAGGGTCGACATTACATTTTTGGGTCTCGGCAGAGGTGGTATCGAGCCATATCATTGTAAGTCGTGACCTTAATTAGAATGGCGTTTTAGGAAAAACTTCAAAACCTATTTTTCAAATGGAAAACCTCAATGATGTGCTATGCTCATCTTGTCTAGCTTCTATGCTCTTCCATTCTATTCATTTCCCATCTATATTCTTCCTCACCGTTTTGAGTATTAAATTGGACTCGCTTTCCCCACAACTTTTATAATTGTCGTTATCTGTACCAAATATCTTCGTGGATGCCCAAAATTTGTTTGAGAGCAACACTTGAAGATCATGCAACCAACAACGATGTATCAAGCATCTCCCAGTGTTCAAGACAAGTTAAATGCATAAGAATTGAGGACGAAGAAGTTGTGCATCGCCCATCTTTCTCCAAGATTACTTTGCAAGGATGCATAGCGATCAAAAGTTTATTGAAAGCGTAACGAGTTGAGTTGTCTTGAGACCCGACCATATAGGATAAATCGGCATTGGTTCCTCCCGTGTGTTGAGCCAAGTCACCCGTTAAGTTAGAGCTTAATCGACTAGGCGATTAGACTTCGTCTTCTTTCTCTTGTGTGTAGTTAGATGCACGTGAGCTTTATGCTTCTTAAATAGCTTTTCGGCTATTTGTGTTCTTTGGTGTTCCTTGGGTTAAACCCGCTCCCCTTAGTAGATTGTCTTCCCTTACCTTGTGCTTTTCCCTCTCATCTATTAGCCCCAGTCACCGGCCAGATGAAGAGCCTCAGTGAAGCCAACCTTGTCAGTAATCTTGAGACCGTCTATGCCAGCTCAGATCCCGTCAATCCCAGGGGACAGTTGCCAGTATCAGGTGTAGCAGATCCAGTCATGGAACAATTCTTGGTAGCTCAAACTCAATTTATGAACACAATGATGCAGAATATGAACAACATGATGACCCAGCAGAATCAGACCACCGCTACCTTGATCAATTTGATGAATCAGAATAATCAAGCAAGCCGTTGCATCGTCGCCAGTATCAGTACCAGAGCAGATGATGACCAACAACTAGCTCCAGTGCCAGTAGTGACACATCCGAACCCGAGCCAGTTCCCTGCCACCCAGAATCAGCTCATGCCAGCGACGATGCAACCGTCAGACAGTTGTAATGTTTGCAATGTTGCACAGTTTGTTGCCATCCCAACGGCACGCCCTCAGAAAAAGTTTGTGAAGTTCATGATGACCAAGTCGCCCATCTTTGAAGGATCAACCACACTCAAGGATGCAGAATCTTGGATCCACACCATAGAAGAAAAGCTAACTATGGTGCAATGCACAGATAATGAGAAATTTTTCTATGCTGCTCATCAATTGGAAGGAGTTGCATGAGATTGGTGAGAAAATATTTTTGCGCCACCGTCAGGACGAGCAGACCGTCACCTGGTCAGAGTTCGCCGCTGCTTTTCATCAACAGCATGCGACATCAAGCAAGAGTCATCAAGAGAAACCAGATATTCCGACATCCTACACCAAATCCAGCTGTTGTCACTTGAAGTGCTACCAACCAGATAAGTCAGAAGATTGTGCAGGCACCTGTTGTGGAGAAATAGGCCATAGCGCCGATGAGCATAATATCAATTGTTCCAGTTGCGAAGTCATTCCGTTGGAGAATGTCCAATGAGCAAGATCACATGTTTCTTATGTGAAGGCAATGATCATTGCCTGAGCTAGTGCCCCATGTACTCAGTGTTGACTTCTGCAACACAACTTCAGTGAGAAGACTTCCGAGCCACTATCAAAGCATTAGCAAAAGAAGGCAAACCGTTGTCGATCTGAGGATATATGTTGAAGAATCACAAAAGCAGAATGTTGACCTTGACAACCCATCTCAAAAGAGAAGCAAACCAGTATCGTCAAAATATTGTTTCGAGTGTGGTAAGAAAGGCCACTATGCCAAGCAATGCCCTGTGAAGCGACAAGCTTCAACCTTTAAAGAAGGATAATCGTTCTGCCATAGTCTCGTCAGAAAAGTCGCAAGATTCGATACGTCTATGGTGCGCTTAGCCGTGAAAAAGGTCCTTACCGCGCGGTGTCCTAAGAGGAACTAGTCACTCGCTCCAGATGCAAGAGTGCCAGCAGTCGCGTCAGTCAAGATGGTTTTCTCAGATAAATGCACTATCAAATCAAGCCTATCAGCTCAGCAAGTGTCAGTGTTGATTGTAAAGTAAATTGTTAGCACAAGGATGTGTGAGAATTGTAGTCGATCCAAGAGCTAATCTTCAGGACCTCAGAGTCAGCGTGTTGAGTTTTGAGTAACAATTTCAATTTTCCCCAGGATCATCTGTGAACATGATAGGGTCAGTTGAAAATCAGTAAAGTAGTTGTTTCAAGTTAGCCAAGACCTCACCATTGTAAAAGAGCAAGTTAGCAGTGTGCGCGAAGTGAGCGAGTTAGTGAGAATTACGGAAGAGATTGATCACAACCGGTGTTAGTATTGCGGATATCGAAAGAACCTTGATAGCTTTGATCACAGAATATCCAAGAATTTGTGTGTTAAGAAGTTTACTTGACACTTCCTAACAACTAAAGTTTCGAGCAGTGAATTATCCTAGTTGTAATTCAAAGTTCGCTTTCATGGAGCAACAAAGATGTTCATTGGATTGAGAACCATGAAGTCAAAGTCCATTCTCTCAAGATAGACTAGTAATGTGGCAGATGCTTCGAATCAGAAGAGCTACCGTAAGAATCTGTTGTTCAGTCAGCTAAAGTTACCTGTGAAAGTCAGAAGTTGAGTCTTAAGTCAGTGCAGAAGGATATCTATTGAACCTTAGAGTTCAAACCGATGCTAGAAAACCAGGCTTGACCAAACGGTTTTGTCACAGAAATCTGTCGTTTCATTTCTATTAATATCACCGAGTTTGGAGACCGTCTAGCAGAGTGGTATACGACAGAGGTTGTATACGACAGAGATAGTATTCACTGAATTTGGTATAGTGTTAGATCAACAGAGATGATCAATTTGCACAATGTGCCAGAAAAGTTAGCATTAGACCAAAGATCCCAGTTTATCTCGTGTCAGCGACAGAGTGTCTATGAAGCCTTCGATGCTCTCTCAGTTCAGTATTGTGTATCACCCTGAACTAGTGAACAGATTAAAGGATTAATGAGTTGTGTCTTAACTCGTGATACCAGGTCGAGTAAGTGTTCTGTGCAGAGTTCCTCTACAACACCAGCTATCAGCCAGTCGCAGTTGTCACCATCAAAAATTCGTAGTGGTTGATCGAAAGTCATTCCTCAGCTAAGGGTAGATCAGATCACAAAGTATGTGGATTTTTGCACTAATCAAGAAGCAGAAGGCCAAGTGTCTTAAATCCTAAAGGGATCGTAAGTAGCTTAGTTCAAGCAGAAAAGCTATAGGATTATGTAGATTATCACCCTCGCAGCCATGTCTATCGTCAAGATACCTGCTGAAGATCTATGTTAAGGAGTGTCTGACGAGAGGTGGCGAGATGTGTCGATCGGATTGGTCGAGGCTCAGAAGAAGAGTTTGTTAACTTGAGTTGCCAGTCAGCAGCAGGACTTCCTCAACTCCAGAAGTGTCTTCGAGCACCGATAAAGCAGCCCGTCAGAAGCAATCGAGTTTCAAGATGCCTTCCTGCCAAGAGCGATTCATCAAGTTTTCGTTGAGCGAGAAGTTCGACAGAAGCAAGGCATTTGTCTCGTAAGTGTTCAAAGGAGTAGTTCTGTTAAAGTCAAAACAGTTGGAAAGCCAGAAGAGCACCCGAAGGCTGAGTTCTTTAACCTATTCTATAGCCAGCCTAAATCTCAGGGTCGAGATTCCTTTAAGGGGGGGGGAGGTTTCTAACGTCCCAAAATTTGACTTTTCAAAAATCTTTTGAGTAGTTTAGGTCCCTGGAAAATTCACCAATTTTATTGAATTAATAAAGCTTAATTGAGACTTTCATCAATCAAAAACAATTTAATTTGATTAATCTCAACATCAACTATTATAAAAACTATTTTATTTGGGTTCTATGTGCTTGGATATATTTTCTAGATTTTTCTAGAATTTTTCCGAGTGCATTAGCTATTTTCTATTTGCTATTTGTGCTTTCTGCTATTTTCTAAAAAGGAAAATCTATTTAAAATCTCAGTTTATGTTCGGGCTAAATTCTCTTTCTCACCTTAATCCTTTTCGCTTTGCCCATTTCGCCTTGGCCGCCCCTTTCCTGTTCGGTGGCCCATTTAGCTTCGGCCTCTTTTCTTTCGAGCCAGGATCGGCTTGTCATTTCCTTCTTGTGAGCACCAAACCCAGCCTTGGCGACTTAGTTCTCCGGCCGAGCAAGACAGTCGGCCTCGTGCGTGCGTGCCTCGGTTGAAGCTCATGCGCGGGAGCAAGTCAGCCCAGCCAAGCCCACCGAGCGGCAGCCGTTCCTTTTGTTCCGTTCCATTGCGCAGACGGGGCCGTCAGAGCGCCCTTGTCACTCGTCTTCTTCACGGACCCTTTCCGTGTTCGAAAGAAACAAGCAAAGACCGCCGTGCCCTGCAATCTCCTCCTTCCTCGCCTCCCGGCCGCCACACTAAGCCATTGCCGGCCCGCCTCGCCTCGGCCAGTCGCAATGTCGCTAGCCCGACTCACGCCGAACCCTAGCGGCCAGCGCGCCATACAGGCCGCTTGCGGCCCAGCCGCCACCACCGTCTTAGCGTCCGCATCCCACACGCACGCCGAGGGCTATAAAAGCTGCCACCCGGTGCACGCGCCGCCTCGCCTCTCGGTCCGTGTCACCCCCCGAAGCCCTAGACGTCGCTGCCGAGGAGCCAAAGCATCGCCGCCAAGCGCGACCGGATCTTCGTCTTCAAGCCTGACGCTGCGCCCCACTCCACTGTCCTCCGTCATGGCACCTCCTCACGTCGTCGCGCCCGCGTCACGGAAGTCGCACCGTCCTCCTCCTCCACGTGATGCCAACCGTGGCCGCTCTAGAGCCTCCCTTTGCCGGCGCCGTGACCTTCTCCTCCAACACTGGCCGGCCACCTTCGCCGATCTGTTGCGCCACGTTCGGTGAGCTTCCTGCATCTTTGACACCATAATCGTGACCTCCATGTGACGTTCTCTCCGGTGCCCTCTTCCTTTTCCTGGTTCAACGCCACAGCGTCATCGCCGTCGATGGCCGAGTGCGCATCGCCGCTCCCTTGCTCGCCGTCGGTTGTCGCCGTTGACCCGCACCGTCGTACCCGCGTCACGGAGATCTCCATCGCTTCCTCTTCCCGTAGCACCCATCCTTTTGCGCCGCCGCGACCCGCAGCTCTGGCAAGCCAGCGAGCCCGAGCCGCCATGCTTTTGTGCCAGGCATGCCGACCTCGCCACCTCGTGCCGTGTTGTCATCTTGTCACCGGCCACCTCCCATGGCATCAGGGAAGCGCCCCCGCCCCGTTTTCATCCTCGCCACAGCCCCCCAGTCGTCGTTCGCCACCGCCAGGGATCACCGAGAAGGCCATGGCTGCCGCGCGCTCCCTCTGTATCCCTTCCATGTGGGCCCTGCTCCCTTCTTCTCTCTTTGATCTCTCTTGCAATCGGGTCCCTCCCCACTTCCCAGATCTGAAGCAAGGTAGTGCCTTGTGTTCATTTGTCACCGGTGCCACATTGGCATGCCACACATGCCCAAGTCATTGCCATGTCACCATCCTTGACACTACCACCCCATGGCCACGTTGCCATTCCATCCTATGTGGCAGCCAAGTCTTTGATCCTGTGCACGCCACATCGCCGTCTTCTCTTGTCACGCTGCCACCTAAGCCGCCCACATGGCATACACATAATCCAAACCCTAAATCGAAACCGGATGGACATGGTTCACCATGATCCATGCCTATGACCTGTGGACCCTGCTTGCCATTGCCCTATTCCATGAACCCATTGCACCATGCACCTTAAACCTTAGATAGTGGACTTGGTCTATGGACCAATGGCCCACCTGTCATCCTCTTTGTCCTTTTCGGAAATTCATTTAATTTCTGAAATCCAATGGTCCAATTGATCCCACATGTTAATCACTACCTTTGTTCTCTCTAGCTTACCAGTGGACCCCACTTGTAAGTCTCCAATTCTGTTTATTTATTTTAATCCAAAAGAATATTCTTTGAATATTCTTTCCTCTCTCAATTTTATCATTTCTTGTGATCTTTGAAAACTCACATCTTTTGATTCCAAACTCTGATTGAGTTCATTCAAAGTCCTAATTCATCTAAATTCTAGATCTACTTATCTAAGATTATTATTTAGTTTTTGGAGTTTATTTATTTATTTAGTTTATTTGCATGTTTGCGAATAGACGTTGCTACTGCAAGAAGTGCTGATCAAGAAGGAGCTGAAGATCAAGGAAGAAGAAGATCAAAGAATAATTAATGTCATCATTGCTGTAGCAAGGCAAGTCATACCTTTGACCATGTTGAATCCCAGTTTTCTAAAACTACTTTGAATTAAATTATTGCATTACTTTAAGTATTTATTTAAATGCTTTTGGGTTTAGTTAATAACCCAATTTGTTATACCCACCTTGTCTATATTGATATGTCATAATCTTTTGTCACCCTAGCTTGGTTATTTATTTTAGTTGGTAATATTGTAGCACCAACGTGGGTTGGTTAGATGCGATTAGATTGCTTGGCCATGCCACGAATCATCTGTTCATGTAAGTTGCAATTATCAACTTGACTAAGTGACTATGGAACTATGTGATAAAACTGTGTGTACTATGTGCTATTACTCGTTGATGGCATGTGTTGTACTTAACCAACAAATTGGGAAAGGATTTAGGCGAGGCAAGTGGGTGTGTGCTATTTTGGTGGATCTGTGTGAATGGGCTTAAAAATCTGTGTGCGTGAGGATTTGTAGTAAATTGGAAGTCTTGCCTTGTTCAATTAAGGACTTAACTTTGTGCGCCATCGAACGGGCCTCTCGTACAACCACATGCCTGGTATGGGACGGGCCTAACTTAGTAAGTTATGGAGTCTTGACATTGCTACTCGGGTTGTAGGTTAGTTGTGTTGATTGGGTGGAGGTGTGCTACAGGTAGTCACATCGCGGGACGATTCGCCGCTTCACATCCAGCGGTGTGTGTCGTACCATCCTTGTGTATAGTTTGGTATGGCGGTTTGTAAGCTTCTTTGGGAGTATCAATGCTTGAGATGAAGTTTACGAAAGGTTTTGTTGTGATCACTCTGATCCGAGCTTGATTGCATCTTGTGGGTAAAGTGCACAAACTCTCTGAGTGTTTAAACAATCTATTTGAATAGCAGCGTCATGATCATGGACATGCTTTCGAATTTCACACGAGGGTAGATCTTCATAAAGCGTGTGGGAAGGGGGCGTGTGATCTAAATCATATGGCTATGTGAATAATCTGTTTAGGTGTGTGTCTTTGTGAAATCAAAGCTGTTAAAACTAAATATTGTTTATTTGTTTCTTGTATGCTTTCAATCTATTATTTGTATTCAATTGCAAATGTTGTATTTACGCAAAAGAACCACGATTGTCATTCCTTTGGAATAAGCTTTGCATGTATAATTGCATTTACGTAGTGTGACTTGCGAAATGCAGTTGTGTACTCATGCTTGCTTTAATCAATCAGCGAAGTGAAGGAATAAATCGGTCAACAAGGTCTACTTCAAGGATCATGGAGAACTAGGTCGCGCTTTTCCCAAACCGATTGCTGTGGGCATATGGATGGGTCTCCTTGAGATTATTCCGTTACGTTCGCTGCAGACTTCATTGAGCTTTTTGCCTTACGAGGCAATAATTGTAAGCTTTGAAATTAAGGTCTTTACTCTGATATTTATTGTATTTGCCTATTTATTAGTTATCTTTGTATATGGAATTGATATTTCACTAATGTTGTCCTTTGTGTGCACTAAGCGTGATCTCGGTAGTGCGATATACCAGAGAGGTCGGCATTACATTTTTTGGGTCTCGACAGAGGTGGTATCAGAGCCATATCGACTGTAAGTCGTGACCTTAGTTAGAATGGCCGTTTTTAGGAAAAACTTCAAAACCTATTTTTCAAATGGAAAACCTCAATGATGTGCTATGCTCATCTTGTCTAGCTTCTATGCTCTTCCATTCTATTCATTTCCCATCTATATTCTTCCTCACCATTTTGAGTATTAAATTGGACTCGCTTTCCCCACAACTTTTATAATTGTCGTTATCTGTACCAAATATCTTCGTGGATGCCCAAGAGCTGTTTAGAGCAACACTTCGAAGATCATGCAACCAACAACAGTGTATCAGCATCTCCCCAGGTGTTCAAGACAAGTTCGTCGCAAGAATTGAGGACAGAAGAAGTTGTGCGTCGCCCCATCTTTCTCCAAGATTCGCCTGCAAGGATCGCAAGCAGTCAAAGTTTATTGAAGACTGTAACCAGTTCGAGTTGTCTTCAGACCAGCCATATAGGATAAATCAGCATTGGTTCCTCCCGTGTGTTGAGCCAAGTCACCCAGTTAAGTTAGAGCTTAATCGACTAGACGATTAGACTTCGTCTTCTTTCTTTTGTGTGTAGTTCGTCTGTGAGCTTTATGCTTCTTAAATAGCTTTTCGGCTATTTGTGTTCTTTGGTGTTCCTTGGGTTAAACCCGCTCCCCTTAGTAGATTGTCTTCCCTTACCTTGTGCTTTTCCCTCTCATCTATTAGCCCTGGTCAGCCAGCAGATGAAGAGCCTCAGTGAAGCCAACCTTGTCAGTAATCTTGAGACCGCTCATGCTACTCGAGATCCCGTCAATCGAGGGGCGATTGCAAGTATCAGGAGTAGCAGATCCAGTCATGGAACAATACTTGGTAGCTCAAACTCAATTCATGAACGCGATGATGCAAAACAAGAACAACATGATGACCCAGCAGAATCAGACCACCGCTACCTTGGTCAATTTGATGAATCAGAATAATCAAGCAAGTCGTCGCACCGTTGCCAGTATCAGTACCAAAGCAGACGATGACCAACAACTAGCTCCAGTACCAGTAGTGACGCATCCGAACCCGAGCCAGTTCCCTGCCACCCAAAATCAGCTCATTCCAGCGACGATGCAACCGTCGGACAGTTGTAATGTTTGCAATGTTGCACAGTTTGTTGCCATCCAACGGCACGCCCTCAGACCAAGTTTGTGAAGTTCGTGATGACCAAGTCGCCCATCTTTGAAGGATCAACCATACTCAAGGATGCAGAATCTTGGATTCGCACCATAGAAGAAAAGCTAACTATGGTGCAATGCACAGATAATGAGAAAGTTTTCTATGCTGCTCATCAATTGGAAGGAGTTGCATGAGATTGGTGAGCAAACAAATTTTGCGCCACCGTCGGAGACGAAGCGAACCGTCACACGGTCGAGTTCTTGTTGCTTTTAAATCAAAGATGCGACATCAAGCAAGAGTCATCAAGAGAAACTGGATATTCCGACATCCTACACCAAATCTAGCCGTTGTCACTTGAAGTGCTGCCAACCAGATAAGTCAGAAGATTGTGCAGGCACCCGTTGTGGAGAAATAGGCCATAGCGCCGATGAGCATAATATCAATTGTTCCAGTTGCGAAGGAAGTCATTCCGTTGGAGAATGTCCAATGAGCAAAATCACATGTTTCTTATGTGAAGGCAATGATCATTGCCTGAGCCAGTACCCCATGTACTCAGTGTTGACTTCTGCAACACAACTTCAGTGAGAAAACTTCAGAGCTACTGTCAAAGCATTAGCAAAAGAAGGCAAACCGTTGTCAGTACAGGATAAGTCAACCGAAGAATCACAAAAGCAGAATGTTGACCTTGGCAACCCATCTCAAAAGAGAAGCAAACCAGTATCGTCAAAATGTTGTTTCGAGTGTGGTAAGAAAGGCCACTATGCCAAGCAATGCCCAGTGAAGCGACAAGCTTCGACCTTCAAGAAGGATAATCGTTCTGCCATAGTCTTGTCAGAAAAGTCGCGAGATTCGACACGTCTATGGTACAGTTGTCGTGAAAAAGGTCACTTCGCCCGCCAGTGTCCTAAGAGGAACCAGTCACTCACTCCAGATGCAAGAGTGCCAGTAGTCACGTCAGTCAAGATGGTTTTCTCAGATAAAGGTAGTGTCAAATGAAGCCTATCACCAAAGAATCGTCGGTGTTGATTGTAAAGTAAATTGTTAGCACAAGGATGTGCGAGAATTGTAGTCGATCCAAGAGCTAATCTTTAGGACCTCAGAGTCAGCGTGTTGAGTTTTGAGTAACAATTTCAATTTTCCCCAAGATCATCTGTCAACATGATAGGGTCAGTTGAAAATCAGTAAAGCAGTCGTTTCAAGTTAGCCAAGACCCTCACCATTGTAAAAGAGCAAGTTCGCCCAGATCGCCAGAAGTGAACAGAGTTAGTGAGAATTACAGAAGAGATTGATCACAACTTCAGTGTTCGTATTGCCAGATATCAGAAAGAACCTTGATAGCTTTGATCACAGAATATCCAAGAATTTGTGTGTTAAGAAGTTTCGCCAGCACTTCCTAACAACTAAAGTTTCGAGCAGTGAATTATCCTAGTTGTAATTCAAAGTTTGCTTTCATGGAGCAACAAAGATGTTCATTGGATTGAGAACCATGAAGTCAAAGTCCATTCTCTCAGGATAGACTAGTACTGTGGCAGATGCTTCGAATCAGAAGAGCTACCGTAAGAATCTGTTGTTCAGTCGGCTAAAGTTACCTGTGAAAGTCAGAAGTTGAGTCTTAAGTCAATGCAGAAGGATATCTATTGAACCCTAGAGTTCAAACCGATGCTAGAAAACCAGGCTTGACCAGACGGTTTTGTCACAGAAATCTGTCGTTTCATTTCTATTAATATCACCGAGTTTGGAGACCGTCTAGCAGTGGTATCTGACGAGAGGTTGTATAAAACGAGATGGTATTCACTTGTATAACCTTACACTAAAGAGTGCGGTGCAACAAAAAGTCATCAATCGACAAAAGGTCAGAAAATGGTATTCAAAACATTTTCTTTGGGGAAAATTAGCTCAATGACATCACGTTAGAGAATAGTGATCTTATTTGGAAAATGACATCAAAAAATTAGGCGAATGACATACGCCGCTTGATTACTTAGTTTCTTTTTTAAATGTAAGCGAGCACAAAAATTATCAATTTTTGTAGAGCCTCTGACATAGCTTAATTGCTTGTGTATTTTTTCAAAACTTTATACGTTACGATTTTGTCTCTAAAATTCATTTAATTATACTATTTGTAGGAATTTTCTAATATAGAAAATGAGGTCCAAACATTATGAAAAAAAAATTGGGCTCCTTACATGTGAACTTGATTGTGTAATTTTTCCAAAATTTTACAAAATGAAGTAATGCAATTTCATAATGTCCACTTTGTGAGGAATGTAATATTTTATAATGTAAGGACATTATGAAATTTCATTAATTAATTTTAAAAATTCTAGAAAAATTATACAATCAAGTCCACTATGTAAGGAGCTTGAAAAAATTCATAATGTTTGGACCTCATTTTTTATATTAGAAAATTCCTAAAACAATATATTAAAATGAATTTTAGAGACAAAATCAAAACATATAAAGTTTTGAAAAAAATACACAACCAATTATGCTATGTCGGGAGGCTCCACAAAAAATTGATAATTTTTTGTGCTCAGTTTCTATATTTAAAAAATTCCGAAAACGGAAGTAACTGGCGGCGATGTCATTCGTCTAATTTTTTGGTGTTCGTGATGTCATTTTCCAGTGCATCACAAACGGAGTGTCATTCCTCCGATTATTCTCTAACGCGATGTCATTGAGCTAATTTTCCCCAAAGAAAATGTTTTGAGACTCTCGATAGAACTTTTCGTGACCTTTTGTCGATTGATGACTCTTTTGTTGCATCTGTACCCTTTAGTGGTAAGGTTATTGTGCTAGGAGGTGATCTTAGGCAAATATTACCTGTTATTGAGGGAGGGACTCGGTCACAAATTATAGACGCTATAATAGTCAGTTCTCCACTTTGGCACTCGCTGACATTCTTGGAACTAACAATCAACATGCGAATTACTGACCAAGCAACGGAGATACAACAATAGAATGACGCATTAGTATTTAGTAAATGGATTCTAGATCTTGGAAATGGCACATTACCGACTGTTTTACGCGAAAGTGAGTCTGGCGTTTCTTGGATTAAGATTCCGGATGACCTTCTCATTCAAACCGATGGTGACAAAATAGCTGTGATCGTCTCAGCTACATACGATAGCTTTACGTCGAACTATCAAGACCCTACATATTTACGTGAACACGCTATTTTGACACCGACAAATGCGGGAGCTGATGAAATTAATTCATATATTCTTTCCATGGCTCCTGGTGCTATTAGCGAGTATCTTAGTTTCAATTCTATAGCTAGCTCAACTAATACAATCAGTGAAGCCAACATGTTCTACCCAACTGAATTCCTTAATACGATATGTATAAACAATTTTCCGCAACATAGATTGGTTCTCAAGATCAGGTCTCCTATTATGCTTCTTAGGAATCTTAGTCAGGCTAATGGCCTATGTAACGGCACACGTTTATATTCCTAGAATAGTTTTAATGAACCGAGATTCTAGATGGCCTTTCGTACTCCAGCGCAGATAATTCCTGATTCGTCTTTCCTATGCAATGACTATAAATAAGATTCAAGGTCGGACCCTGACATCGGTGGGTGTATGCCTTAAAAAACCTGTTTTCATACATGGCCAGCTATACGTTGACGTGACGTGAGACCTAGGAGCTCACTTAAGATCTTAATTGAGAATGATGACGGAAGCTGTGGCTCACACACAAAAAATATCGTGTTCGCTGAGATTTTCCGGTGTATGTTAAAGGTAAATTACACTTCTGAAGAATACATTCGTTTACGATTGCCATGCTTGCACCCATCAGCAACGCTTTTCTAACCCACATAATTATTTGCTTGGACAATGTGACACCCCGTGTCATTACCCCAAGGGTAATTACACTTAGGCATACGGATTACTATTCGTTTGCTCAGTAAAACACTGCTCCAACGAATAGTAAGCCTTCATCGAGGTTACGCAACGTAACAATAAGATAGAGCGTACCTCTTTATTCCGATAATAGCCACACAAGGCTAAGGTTTTACATAGCAATTTACATACCGTAAACGGACTAAGTCCTCGCCGCCTTCCTTGCCCCACGGGTCTTCTACTCGCCTGCATCAAATATGGCGCCTAACTCGCCTGGGTCCTCGTAGTCCGTGCCTTACGCTCCTGCGATTGCTCCAAAGATTTCCACGTTCTTCGTCCCTCGGGATAGTTCCCGCCGAACTAGGATCTACAAAGGAGAATACTAACAAGGTTGAGTACACAAATGTACTCAAAGAAGCATTAATAGCAAAGAATGCACTGGATGACTATCTCTGGTTGTTATCACATTTTCTAAGTCATCTCATTTCTGAAAATAATTTATTAAAACATTAGGTAGCAAATTTTAATACTGAAAACACTACTTATTACTCGGAGAGAAGAAAGACCCCCGGTGGTTCCCGTAGATTCCAATCCAGGATACTGGCATGAATTCATGATTTTGCATAGCACTGCGTAGGCTTGTACCACTTTATCCATAGTTATTCTGAGCTCTAAATGAACTGGGTCCCCTGCATTTCCTTTGATACGGGTTCAAGTCCAGAATACAGAACGTTTTCCAGGTTACGTGATTAAGTCTCCACCCATTACTTTCCGTCGGTGCTAATTTAGTCACGCTGCTGACCTCGTCATACACCGAGTTCTAGTAATGTTGGTTGAGGCGGCCATCGTCCGTGCTCAACACTCCTCCTTGGGGCGGCGCACTTCCGAGCCCAAACACTCCAATGTGTCCCATTGTGGAGAATCTTAATTACATAACCAGGTAGCATTTTCTGCCCGCCGAAATGTGAAAATAGTTGGTACTGAATTTACGGCTTTAGACTGAGCAAGAGTTTTGTTCGTCCTTATATTATAACCATATGTAAAAAGGGGCCCACCTCTTACCTCATCATCATCGTCGTCATCTCGTTTCCCTGCCAGGGCCCCCTTTTACCCACATATTAACTCTCATTCCTTTCTTTCTTCCTCATTCTCATTTCTTTCATATTCATCTTAATCATTTTCATCTCAATCATTGATTTTAGGTTTTGATAAAAACAATTTTGATGCAATAAACATAATAGTGCAATATACGGTTTACATTTAAATTAACTATATTTATGTTCAAGAGGATAGCTTGCCTTTTGGAGTTGTAGGAAAGATTGGCGTCGATGAAACTTTGATCACCGCTCCCCGTCGGTCTTTGGTTCGCCTCTACTGTAGCAACACGGTAGCACGAATAATAATATAAGTAAATACATAGTGGATTTTTGAGTGATATAATAAATATCTAAGTTAGTGACTCCTAATTGTTAGCACAGTTTAATTTAAATAAAACTTTTTCGAGATCTAACACTAAGTTAGCACTCCCCAAAATAATCGCTCTACTAAAAACGCGCACTAAGGTCGACAACGCGAGGTTCACGCTTAACTGATTAAACTAACAGAATTAAATAGCTTAAACCATCTGACTAAATATTAGTGACTCGCAAGATTGCTACACAAGCTAGCTATTCTATTATTAACATAAATAACGGCTACTCAATTTATTGAGCAATTTAACGCACAGATTAATTTTAGATTTTTTAATTAGACGAGATCCAATTTAAGTTACTTAATAGCAAGAATTAAATAGCTAACAACAATTAATTGCCATAAGCTACAGAAGTAATCAATAATCACAACAAATAACTAAAACCTACTCATTCCCTAATATTACCCCTAAATCTAAAATCCTAAATCTATTTCTAACCTTACCCCTAATCTCCTCTCTCTCTCTCTCTCTCTCTCTCTCTCTCTCTCTCTTAACTAATTCCCCAAGACACAAAGACACACACACCCCATCTTCTTCCCCAAATCTCTCTCCTCTCCCCCTCTCTCTCTACCTCCAAACCTTGCCTTTGAGAGTCCCATGGCTTGGCTCGCCGCCGCGCCCTAGCCACCACCACGGCCGCTGTTGAGGCCATGCGCAGCTCATAGCCGCTGCCGCTCTCCCGGGCCTCCATCGCCGCCCCGGCCCCCGCCCTCCTTCTCCTCATGCGGCTCGGCGCCGCCAAGCATGCCGCCGCTTCTCCGACCTCCGGTGCGGCCCGACGCCATCAGTCTTGCCGGCTCTCCTCCTCCGGGCTGGCGTGGCCAAGGCCAGCGCCACCGCCGCTAGTCGACCCGACCAAGCGCCGTCCGGTCTGTGGTTTTCCACGGCACCGTGCCTAACGCGCTCACTCCGCCTTTTTGGCTCCCCATCGGCGCGGCCGAGGCTAACGCCGCCGACTTCGCCTCGCTCCTCTCGGCCCGGTGCAACCTCACTCGATCCACTGGCCTTTACGGTGGCACCTTGGCTGTCTGCTCTTCTCCTACACGGCCTATGCACTCTCTCTCTCTCTCTCTCTCTAACCTCCCTCTAATTACTTGTTTTGCTATGATTCAATTAATTTGTTGATTTTCATATACTGATGTGAGTTCATTATGCTGATTCATGACTGGGTGTGATGGATGCGGGTATGTGGCTTGCTATTGGTGGTGATGGTGGTGCTGCTAAAGTCTCGCTCTGCAGTAAACTCCCCCTCGCTCTCTAACCCAGATCCTCCCCTTGCTCTGTGATGAAATATGAACTGAGAGCTATATTTGAGCATTACTGTGAGATGCTCTATGGTGGATGATGTGCACATGAGGAGTACTGGGTTCTATTGTGGGTTACCTCTGTTTGGACTTTGCCGATTTTTGGGTTGAGGGTGGCAGTGCCGGCCTCGCTGGTGCTCCCCTCTTGCTCTTGTGGTCCTTCCTGCCTGCCGAGTGGCGTGGGGTTCAAGTGGTCGTCGATGGTTCAACGCCATCGCCGCTGCCGCCCTTGCTCTCCGGTCTTTCTCCTGGCCCCAAGCTCCCTGGCTCATCTTCCTCCTTGCTCCCTTCCTGCTTCTCTGGGCTTTTGGTGGAGGAAAAATAGTGGTGTGGTGATACTTGGCTTTGGCTTTGCTGGGGAACCTTTCAAGGGCTCTCGGCTGGGAAGAAATGGGAGGGGGTGAATGTGCCATGTTGATGGGGGATGAATGGTGATCTCATGGATGGGGGGGAATGAATGTGGAGGTGTGATTTGGGGAATGCATTTTGGTGGCTTTGTCCGCAAAGGAACAATTTTGGCTACCTTAACCAGTGCCTGTGGATTCTATTTTTACCAAGCTTCTATTCGTTTTCTTACTATGCCCTTATCCCCTTGGTCTTCTCTTCCTCCTGTGCCTCCTTTGACCTCCCCGAGCTTCCTTGTGATGCAGTCTTGAGCTTCTAGTGGGCATTGGTAATGAGAAAATGGTGGTACCATTTGGCTATGTAAACTCATGTGCAGCTACTTGTGCTTTTGTGTTTGTGGTGCTGTGCTATGGCATGTGCCTGGTAGTGGCTTTGTACATTGGTCCATTGGTTACTCAATGAGGATGCATTGCGAATGGGTTTGTGTTGGCTCTCTTGTGGCATGCTGGTTTCGGTATACCCGATGATGCTTGGCTGAGGGTGGGGTTTAATGGGATGCCTTGTGGGATTGCATCGTGGCTACTGCAATTGTAAATAGTGGGTGTTGGATTCTAATAACGCCGGATGAAGAGACCCACAGAAGTGACAGGTACCGAACGACCACGGGTGGTCTGGACATCTCGACGATCAAGGTGCTGACTAACTCCGGTTGGTCTGGGTATCTTAATGGTCAAGGGACTGACTACTCAGATTGCTTTGGGTATTATACTGCACTTTGGAAAATCTGATGGCCACTCCCTAAATTCTACTGCTCACAAATACTGCTTTCAACTTAGCTCACTAATCTTTTTCTGCATTCTTGGCGAGCGACGTAAATGGATCGAGGGACGGTTCGATAGACTGGTGGTCAAAGGATGAGAATACAAGGAGGGCTTCGGCGGAATGCATGCAACACATTTATTATTACTTTGTAAACTACTCTGGGTTGTAATTATTTATATAACAACGATGCAAATGAGATGATGATGATGCACTGCTATTGTAATGCTTCATGCAGACAATGTGCTAATGATATGATGAATGAAACTGAGGTTATGCTTGGATACTAATTTAATGGATCTTTTAATTATGTTAATTATCGATTACCGCTGAATAGATTAGCTTAATTACACGGATCCTCACAGACAACCTCTGTAACAACGATGTACGTATACCGTTCGTATAAACGGTTCCTTTCATTAGCCCTTGTGAAACACTGCTACAGACTGAAGTTTATGTTGGTCACCTCTAAACTACTGCAGTACTAAATATGTTACACCTCTGGATTCTTTGCTTGGTTTGCCTCTTTTACATTGCTGTGTATGTAGACTCCCTTTGTACAATTATGTTCAGCATATACGAAAACTTACAACGTTTATACAATTGCTGGATGCATCACTGTAGCCTTTCCTTTTGGTTCGTTGCATATTATTTGTTCGTTTTTTAGATGTCTGCGCGCACTAGCGTTAGACACGTTATCTTGCCTCTTTTACACCGATATAGGTAGATCGCCAATATATACGGTGACTTTGAACATCTCAATAAATGCTCCGGTTACTACTGCAAGCTTTCCTTTGTTATGCGTCATTAATAATTGCTCTATTTGTTGCTATGTATACTGTACTTACGCCGCTCTCTAGCATAGACCACGATTTATGTTACCTTACAGTTAGCTACTCCATAAATATATACAGACCTACACCTAACAGCGATATTCCGCTAAGCCTCTGAACTCTTTGCTTTCCCTGATTTTTTTCCATCGGTGTATACGTAACATAGATATGTACAGTTACTTTCGCCATTAAAGAGATTTCTCCGATCATTGCTGCAACCTCTTTTTAATGTTTAATGCTTACTCATTACTACAATTACTTGCGCCGTTTAGGTGATTAGTCCACCCATTGCTGTATCCTATTTTTCCTGTTGACTGCTTGCTCATTGCTCGGTTCTGCGATATGTTTGTTGTAGCTGAGTTACTTCTTAGCACAGAATAAACCTATATTTTTTTAGGATACATTACCCCACTGATCTTTGTTTCCTTTTCCAGTGACAACTTACTGGACAATAGATGACGTATACTCTATTTTCTCAAATTAATCCAAGTAGCCGACAATGGATAATTTCTGTCAGAGTTTCGCTCTGTTGGCACTACCGAAAAGGAGCAGATACCGGTCCTATAGAGCACACTGATTTAGTCCTTCTTGATGAACAGATTATGTTCATATCTCAGTCAATAGCCCTGTCACAATACTCATTTATTTCACCAGATACTTATCTTTATGCTGTTCTAACTCGAGCCCTTTTCTCATAGGGCAATTATATGTATGCGGAAATAAGTCTTGACAATGTTGCCCGATTTAAGCCTCTGCTGGAAGAAGGAAGGGTTTATGAGTTAAGAAAATTCATTGTCACTCCACCCAAAAATGCGATCAAGCCAGTTCAAGCACCGTTCATGATTTGGTTTACAAGACATACAGTCGTTCAGCACAAAATGTCTGTGCTCGACAGTTTCCCGTAGTGGACATATAATCCAATTCCATTCACAGAAATTCCTAGACCTACCAATACCCCCGAGTATTTTGTTGATCAGTACTGTCATTTTTACACTACTGAATCAATAATTTTATTGCTATGCTGCGAATGCTTATCCATTTTCTTTTTCTTTACTTACAACGTTGCCTATTCCTTTTTTAATCGTAGATGTTATGGGTGTTGTTCGGCAATTTCTAATATAGAGCATATTCAAACTACCTCGTGTTCCACGCCTTCACTAAAAAGGATGGTTTTCCTTCGTGATAGTAGGTCAGTACAGATCTATAAATATGCCTTGTTGTTTACCAAACAAAATTAAAGATTTTCTACATATATATAAGTTGCTGATTTATGCTTCACATTCAGTGATCATGAAATTAGACTTGATATGAGGGGTGAATGTGCTACACGATTTGATAGACCATACAAGAAAGTGGTGAAACAGAACATGTAGTTGCGATCTTTGTAGGGACCTACCTATTGTACCTGCGCACATTCACAGTGTACTCAATACTGTTGGACACCTGTACATAGACTAACTGTCTTCTTAATGACATACACATGCTAAATAAGCCTAAGTGGAAGCTCAGTCTGTAGATGGTATATAAATACAAACGTATTTGAGATCAACGTGTTGCGTGAGAGGTAGATTCCTTGCTTTATTAATATGCCTTCAATTACTTACACTTTCCTATTTCAATTTTTGAATGCATATCACTCAGCCCAATTTTTTGGTCTTGATTTACAGCCGGCGCAATCAGTTCCAACCACTTAGAACCATTACACCTTCTGCGTATGACGTTTGTACAGCAACTGCCCGTCCTCCTGTTGAAGAAAAAACAGTTAGAGAGCTTCTTGATCTTGACCTGTTTAATTATGAGGTAAACTAATTACATTCTCTATCGTCACTGCTTGCTGTTGTATGCAGATACTGTATATCAACACTGGTAACCTGCTTTCATGGTTTGTAGGGCGTGTACTATTCATGCACCGTCACAATTACACATTTAGCGCCAGGCCAGCGTTGGTGACTCCCTTCATGCCAACTTTGCCACAAATCAGCCGCACCAGACGGAATAGACGGAATATAAACTGTACATCCACACATGCAGATCCTAAGTAAGTCTATGGTTGTTTCCACCATAATTTTTAACGATTCTACAGCTTATCCAAACAACTATGTTTCTTAATATACTTTACTATTCTATAACATGTATCGGATTTCTTTAATTGGCTCAGATGGCAGTGATGAAGCTGAATTTGTACTTTTTGGAAAGATTGGACAGTAGATCATACAAAAACCAATCCTTAGTTTACTCCGTGTAGATCGTCCCATACATGAGCCTCTACATGAAATGCTTGCTGCTGCTCGCTCAAGAACTGAGATACCCAATGATATTGCTGCAATTGTGTCACAAAAATATAAGTTTATAGTATTGTTCACTGATAAGAGCTTCATGCGCCAACGCCCATCATTCCAAGTTCATAGAATTGATACTTCTTTTGGTAAACAACTGCACTCTTCGCTTTTCTATACAAGTCCTTCCTCCTCGCATCTGTCCAGCACAACAGATACACGTGAAGCCATAGCTCAGTTAATGCCCCACCTGTCACAGCAGGCAGTAGTGTTTGACGTAACCTATGATTCATGAAATTTTATATTTTATATGACAATGTTACTTCATTTGCTGCTAAATAGACCTACTCCATTATGTAAAAAAAACTCCAGCATTTCCCTACATATATGCTTTACTGCTTTGATTCTATATGTCACACAAACCCATGCTTTAGTGTTTTCAAATGTTTCAGCACCGTAACTCTTACCTTTCTCAAATATGTGTCTGTGTAGTCATCTACGTCCAAAATTTAAAGTACGTGCTGCGATCCTATCACCAATCATAAAAAAAATACTCATTTAACTATAGCATACTGCAGTGGTTATTGATCGCTTTAAACATACCCCTTGCTATTGCTGTTAGTAATTCACTATAGATGATAAGACTAACTATATGTTTCATATTTGTGCGTCTCTTATTTTACTAAACGTTGTAGTTATTTAGTTCGATTTAGAAAACTCATAGTGTTACACTCTAAATATACTTGATTTCTCTTGTTCTCTAAATTCTAAGATAGTACTATGATTTGAGATTGGGTTTTGCATCGAACTCATTGTTCCTGTTAGTACCTTACAATATAGCCATTCAAATCAATTATTCTGGATTCTCTTTATTAGTATCTTTCATAGCACAATTACTGTTAACACTACTTCATTATTTATACATTATCTATACATTACGGTCGCCATTATGCTCCATCACTTATATTTGCTAAATGCAACTGTTGTTTTAGGTCATTCTATGAATGTAAGTTACTACTAATGTTGGTTATCAGCAATAAAAATTGCATAGATAGGTCTTTATAGGTTCTCTTTAACGATATCGTTAATAGCAGCGTCAACATTAAAAATGTTTCAGATTTTCCACTTCCCCTTTGGCATTGTTGTACTAACTGTACTCTGTTAAATTTTCGTATTACACCATTAGTTATTTGCGTCTGCCTTTTTAGATATAATTGCTCTCATTTTAACTACTATACACCAGTCACATTTATTATGCTTCTTTCTTTCTACTTTAACATACTAAATTCAAACTTTCTCAACAAATCAACTTCATGAAGCTTCTCATTAATTGTTTCTTTCTACTTTAACATACTAAATTTAAGCTTGCTCAACAAATCAGCTTCATGAGGATCATCGTCAGAGCACACCTTTCTCAACAAAAGAACAAGCTGCTATGTCCAGCGCTTCAGCTAGGTAGTTACTTTTTTTTTCCTCAAAAGCTCTGTATACCAGTAGCAAACACCTAAACTTGCTACCATACCTGCCTTTTACACTTCGACTATACAATTATTATTTTTGCTAGCAGTGGAGATGCCGTCTCTAAATCACATCATGTTCGTAAAGCAACTATTTACTGACCAAAAAACAACCGAGCACACCGCTAATCCGCAGGTAAAGCTGAAACTATTTTATGCAAATACAACTACTGATCATGTGCTATCAAAAAACCCCGGTCACATGTTTCCATAGTAGACAGCTCTTCAGTTCTACAGTTGCTATTCAACCCATCCATATATGTAAAGACATAGCTATACATATTTCCTTTTTCTCACTCAATATAATTTACAAGATATCTTTCGATGTTATTGTCGTTACTTACAGTACATTTACAAGATATGTTTCAGTGTTATTGTCGTTACTTACGGTAATTACAATACAACGGCAACCACACACAAACAAAAAAAAACCATGCCTATAAAAAAACCACAGGACTCCACCGCCTTGGAGATCTTTTTAGCGTTCGCCTATACCTGATTTAGATTTGTTTACATTGGTGTGCTTACTAAACCGTGTTATACACACATATTCATCACTGTCTCACTTTCGACATTGAAATTTTGCTACCAGCTTTCGCATAAGGAACACACACCTTTTGAATCACAGCCTACTGAAGGTACAATACTATCTGAGAAAGATGCGCAGATTCTTCCAGCTAAAAGGTTAGGCCATCCCATCGCTCCTCTCACAAACTGTATCATAAATTTGTTCAGTTACTTCCTTTAAGTTCGTTTCTAAGCATAACAAAGGCAGCAGAATCTAACCTACTGATTCAAGATCGATGGCCAAACAATCCGCGCTTGATCCACCCGCTAAAGAAAAAATGGTGACTAAAACGGATAAAGAGTGATAGCAACCTCCTACTCAAGACAGCGGCAATTCAGGTATACTCATTCACCGATTCAGTACAACATATAATTTACATGCACTGCTATACTACCCATGACACCTTACTCCTCTTCTACAATTGCTAAACAGGTTTCTACAACAACACATGCTACAACAAGTTCCTACACAGCAACAGCTCTGAATTTTGCTCTTCATAACTACTTATTACTATCGAACTTATGTACTTAGTACGTACTGTAATTTCGTACTCGTGCTACTACTATCGAAAAGACTAATGTAAATACTATCGTGTAGCTTATATTCCTCAACGCTGCTAGCACAGCAGTACGGACACCCTACTTATGTAATCTTCACGCTATGTTTTGTACACCCAACATATGAAGAGCATATGTTATATCTGCTGTATAAAACCCCCCTTTTGTTGTATATAAACTGCGATGTTTATACACATTAACTATTTATACCTTTTATTAAACACAACAGCATTAGCTTTAGTGCGCTTATGTTTTACCGACTCCGTAACCTATTTATATTAGCAACGGACAACAGATACAACAAAAAATAAAACAGATTTTGAATCTATCAATGGACACAACAAATGGCGCGGGTGGCCGTCTAGTTAATATAAATCCAGGGCCAGCAAGTCCTTCTGGACCTCTTAAAAAAATATGCTTTCAATAAAAGAACACATAGAGCTAAATCCAATTTGATGACAGACTAGGTGTCATTAGACGTCAAATCAAATTATTGGTCGCATAACAGGCCAAAGCTGACACGTGAGAATGAGCCGGCAGGCACGTTGACTGACCGGGTCGGGTGAGATGTGGATCTCCAACCAATGGCTTTTCCTCTTCATTCTTGTTCACGTATGTACATGTATTTTCGGTTATTCAAGTCCCAGTAGAGCAACTGGGAGCCGATTACGAGTGAGAAGTCCCTTCTCCTGCAAATGGAGGCATAGCGTGCAGTATAGGTCTGTTGGTTCTATCCACTGGGAGACGAAGGCTTGTGGAACAGGTGAACCTGCCATCCCCTTGTCTCTCCTCTCTATGATCGATCATTAGTGTATGATTTTGGATTTTTGGTGAACAAATCGGTGCATGATTTCTTTGCGTGTGACAGGAAATACAGAGCTAGCGGCGATTCTGCGCGCGTATATACAAGTAGTCAGTCAGCCTAACCATGGGGTAACAAAAAGTTAGACGACCAAATTAAGCTTCCTTCAGGTACATGATCTATCTTCTTGTATTATGTAGCTTATTAGTTACTCCGTATCGTGTGTTGGAATTCTTCCTTGGTCTTCGGTCTGTTGCTGCTTCGTCAGTAAAGAACGCCGCTCGGTCAAGCATTTACTCCGTCAGACCCGCTTGATGCAGCGACGCTCGCTCTCTCTGTTGGAATTCACGTGACGCACCCGCCTGGCAACAACGCGTCTCGGTACTTTCCTTCGTGTCACTGCGCCCTTGACGCTTGTAGCAGCCCTCTGGTCTCTATCTGCTTCACGTGATGCACTGCTTGGTACAGCACAATAGCAGCAATCCTGGTATTTTCTTGATCACTGCTCCAGAGTACATAATATGATCACAGCGGCAATTGACGCTCGCTCTCTCTGTTGGAAGTCACGTGACGCACCCGCCTGGCAACAACGCGTCTGCGCTAGGGGTGCAAGTGGGACGGACCACGGACAGCCCGCGTCCACCCACACTGGCTGCCAAATTTTTTGCGGCTGCTGCTGGCCAGCAAATGCAACCCACCATACCTTAGGCAGCTGCCCGCAAATAACCCGCCAGACGCCAGCTAGCTTATGCTTAGTACTAATACACGATACAACTAGCTTTTGCTTAGTACTAGAATCTCATCTCAGATTACAAAATTTTGCATGTGCTGCTCACTTCCTCTCAAGAAATGGCGTCCTCCCCGTCCCCCGCCGGGACGGACGCAACCGGGACTGTCAAGACCGGATCTAAGCCGGGATGACCGGATCTGACGGGCCCGGCGTCTCCCCCGCATCCGACGCTTCCTCGACTCGACTCCCCGGTTTCATCGGCCTCTTCCGTGTCGTCGGCTTCCCTATCTCGTCATCCATCTCCCGGTCGGCGACGAAGAAGACCACCACGAGCTGAGGAAGCTTCCCCAGCTTGGGGTCGTGGATCTCTGCGGCCCACTTCCCCCATGGCCACTGCCGCACGCCGCGAAACCACCTTCGCTCGGCCTCCCCTTCCGCGCGGATCTCCACGGCCATTTCCCACGGCAGCTTATCGCGACGCCATGAACCGCCGCCCGCCTTCTTCCGCGGATCTCCGCTCACTTCACTTCTAAGTGGATGTGGAGGACTCAAGTGGGCGGTGTGGTGGCGAGCATCCATCGCGGCGCGGCGAGAAAGCGAGGAGGATCAGAAGGAGCTTGCGGACCGAGTTGACCCAACAAAGGTGTCGGGCGAAATTTTCTTGCGAGCAGCTGATGGGTTGGTGGGCTGATTTTAGTGAACCGATTTTGTAGGACGGGCTAGCCCGCTCCACTTGCACCCCTAGTCTACGCCCTTGACGTGACTAGCACGAAGTAGCCCTCTGGCCTCGTGTCCCTACGCCCTTGACGCTTGAAGCAGCCCTCTGCTCTCTATCTGCTTCACGTGATGCACTGCTTGCTACAGCACAGTAGCGCGTTTCTTCTTCCTGCTGGAGAGACAAAATACCGACGAGACAAAACAAAAAACACAGAGAACACAATCTTCCTTTCGGGAGCACTGCTGCTCTTCTTTTTTGCTTTTTCTATTTTCTTGTCACCTCACAACTTTACATGGCCTAGGCCTGCTTTTTATACACACAAATTCGAATCACACACGCACACGGCCAAGAGATTGATTCAGACTCCTACAAAAAAAATTAACGACTCTTACAAAAAATGAAGCTAACATAATTTACTAAAAAAAAGATTAAATCCATGGCCCTCGCGGTCTTAAATAAAAATTATCAATTTGATTTATATATAAATTCCAGGTTAAAACTTATAAAAAAACTCAACATCAAGTATAATAAAAAAATATGCAAAGTTGGAATAATAATCAAAGGAAAATTAGCGATTTGATTTGTATAGAATACCAAAATAAAACTCCAAAAATATTAATATTTGCACGAAGAACTAAATAAAATTAGAAACTCGGTTTTTCAATTCATGATCAAAATTATAAAAAATATGCAAATTCAGAATAAAACTTAAAATAAGGCAAGAAATTTAATTTGTACTAGTCGTGTGCGCGTTGCGTTGCAACGAAAACTCATACTTTGCCCCAATAATTTCTGTGCATTGAGCACTAACTGTGTCTCAAACATACTATTCATTTGAATGTGCAATCATAGAATGTTCAAACCATTTCATTCAAGTATACATTGTTCCTTATTGTAAGTGATTCGTGTGTCAAATATGGCGTGAGACCATCGGAAGCAAACAATATCACAAAGAGCTCTTTTCGCATTAGAAAAAGAAACTTTTCTAGCATTAATATGTATATAATTATGTCACCATCAAAGATGATTGTGCCTAACAAACAGGCAACATAGAGAAGATATCGCCTGTTTCTTTTGTTAGCTTGAAGAAAATCCCACAAAAAAGGCATACGATGTATAGTGCATATGTACAGAACTTTTGAATTTGTACTCCAATACAAGGTAAGGACCTAATTTGAGGATGTATACTTGACTCCAGCCTGCTATCTGTGTGGGCCTACTTGCAAACGCTCAGGCAAGAAACGCACATCCCAACTTCTGATAACCCAATGATCAACTTCTTTCCTTTGCGTGGTATTTATCACCTGTAGCGGTATCACTTGAAGTTCAAATACAGGTGGTCACTTGAAGCCCTTCTTATGTGAGTACTCCCACTCCTTGTTGACAATACGAAAAGACTGGCAAGGAGAAAAGAGTAACTAAGTGAAATGTCCACGAAACTACAGCTAAATTATAGCTACGAGGCAAAGGACTTACAATATCCTCATACGGAGGGCCAGCATGAAATCTTATAAGGCATGTCTCCCCACTACTTCTGTCTTTCTCTATAGTGTGCGTTGGCGCTTTTGATTTATCCACAAGATCAGGCCTTGGACAATTTTAGGTGGTGGGTTGTCGTAGTCATAATGAGTCTGGTTCCACTCATATCTAGTATGCACCCGATTGAAGTACTTTGGTTTTCTTGGTCGGTACTTGTCATGCCACCAGTACACCTCTGAGCACATTAAGCAGGCATATTTCCATGAGCAACCAGCTGAGAGAGTGAATGGAGGTTCACTGACAGTAGTTCATGGATGGAGCTAGGCTTCCAAAGTTTCTTGTAGTGCGTTGGCATCGACGACCTATGAAAAAAACTGGATGTTGAAATGTACAATAATGAATACCATGGACAACACATAAAATGAATTAATTCAAGCAAAATTAAGTAGAGGAGGAAAAAACGCAAAGTATCCCTAATTAAGTAAGCCTGAATTACAGGGTACATAAGCAGTGGAAGTATTTAAAATGCTATGTTACAGTAGGACTTGTATTCGCATCCGATAATGGAAAGACAACTTTTTGCACAAAAATCATTCTTTGACGATTATATAAAACTTTCTGTTCCAGTATGGCCACAATTTTAAAAGTTAAGATGCAGCTAGAATTATATACGTGAGCAGTTCCCAATGAGCAAGCACGTACAAAAATTGATGTATATATAGACGTAAGGCTCTAGAGTATATGATGAAATAGTTGAGATAAAAGCCTATGTAGTGTGTACAACTCAAATTATAAGCCAAGTCATGCAACAGGACTACAGCTTCTAGCGATCGAGAGGAAACAACTACCTTAAAGCTCCAGAGTACATAATATGATTATGCAGCAATTTGAATTGATGGAACATGGTAAAATGTGGGAAGTTGGACAAAATTCTGAAAGGTATATATCGCATACATAATAAAGCTACCTAAAACATGCAAATAATTTATAACAGTATGTTTACAGAACAAACTATAACCGTATATGACGTCATGAATTCTGGGAAAAGCAATTGTAAAATATGGTATTAGAGATCAAAAAAGGGAGAACAAAATAATACACAAAATTTAACTAAAAGAATACCTTAGGCCTTGATTGATGAAAAACTATAGGGTAGCTTGACTAAGGATGGTAAAAAAAAAGAATCAGAAGGGGAAAAAATTAGTTCAGTTAGTTCAAAGATTGTAAGACAAAATATGCTTGTTGGGCAATGGGGGACATAGCATGCCCATAATAATAGAGAAGGCCTGACTGCATTTATGCATGGCTTGAATATTTAAATGAGATAGCCAAATCAGTAAAAAAAACTTAGCATATAAAAATTAGAAGTAGATAAGTACCAGATTTTTAGCTTCAAAGTCCATAGCATAAGGAGCCTACTAAGTACTAAGATAGCAAAGAAGATTTAAACTTTTGTTGGTAAGAATGGACAATTTCAATCAATTGAAACATTAAACACCTGCATAATTTTTAACTAAACGATATATACAATCAGATGATTGTAGGTTTCTCTGAACAAAATGAGAGGGGTAAGGGAGCGATCTTACCTGATGGTCGCCTGAATTTTTTATGGGATTCCTGTATTTTTCTTCTACTATAATAGAGAACATCAACAATAATCCCCAAGAATGAACTGACAAGTGAAAAAAATAATATAGAACAGACCAAAGGTGCCATACCATTTGAACTGGGTGAAAACCGGCGATGGCCATGGGAGGGATAGAGCCATGGAGTGGCAGCACAAGAGTAGGAGTGGAGGGGAACAGACGGTAGTAGCAAAAGGAATACAACCAAATAAATCACTTGGAATAATCGGCAAGCTACGGTGTGAGCCTTTGAGGCAAGTGGATCCTGGTGCGGCAGCCGCAGGATGGTGTGTAGCAGTGCCTGGGGTTCAATGCACACACAACTGACAGCGGCAGGTGCGTCCTTCGTCTACGAGGAGCGGAGGAGATGCCTGCGAGGAAGTAGAATGGGGAGGAGCAAGGTTAAAATTGATTAGAAGCAGAGCAAAAAATAATGGAAGAACACTAATAAAATTGAACATTTACTCATATAGCGACTAATCAAACACTCTTGTTACACACAAAAAAAAACATAGAAGAAGGCGAACCAGATGGGCATTCACCCGCTGTGTTGACAGGTTGGGAAGGGCTGAGGAAGCCTGGACATGGACATGAGGTCGTGTGGCCAACATTCAGGAGGAAGAGGGAAGATGATATGATGGTGCCAAAGGAGGATAATAAAATACCGCGCACATCGGTTACATACTGCTGGTGTTGGCTTGACTGCTCGCATCCGTCGCCGGTTCCAGGACAGAAGGGGTCGACGGTTACTGAGGTGATGAAGGCATAACAGTTCTATGTGCCTCTCACCTGCGTCCCCTCATCGTCGGATCCCGGACTCGCCGCCTACATGTCGCGCCCACGCTCACCAACACTACCAACACACCTACCACCTACGCCTGGTTCACGGCCATCCCCTCGCCCACCTCCGCCACCACAGCGTCCGGCTAGGGCTCACACACCACCGTCCACCTCTCCACCGCCTCCCCTCATCGACGAATCCCGCACTCGCTGCCCCCATGCCGCGCCCGTCGACTGCTTGGATAACCAGATCCGGAGTGCGAAACGGTGGGGCGGCAGCTTGGTGGTGTCGTGGGTGGTTGGATCCGATGCTAGTGAGGTAGGGGTGGCCTGATCCCGTGCTCGCCACCCACACGCAGTGCCTGCGCTTGCCGACCTCCTGGATGGCCGGATCCGACGCGCAGCACGGCGGCGTCGGCGAGGCCGGAAGCGACCAGATCTGGCACGGATGCGGTTGGGGCGGTGGCATCACGGGCGAGGGGAGGAAGGGAGCGCTCATGGGGGGACCAGGCAGCTCGGGTGGGAGAGGAGGGCAACATGGGTGGGGAGAGGCTACGCGAGAGTGTGGAGAGGTTGTGCGAGTGGGACGTGGGCGTGGGCCGTGCGACGCTACCTGGGTCGTCTGTTCCTATCTCGCCGATCCAACAGAGCACATATCCACGGCCACGGGTAGGGAGGACGGACGACCACCAACTCAATTTTTTTAGTAGTAGAGATATAAAAAATAAGGAATAAAAATTTAGATTAAAATAGATACTCTCTGTCAAGACAATAAAAAATATAATAATTATTAAAATAAAATGAGATAAACTTTGAATCAAAGTATAAACTCTACGTCAAGTAATATATGAAGTTCATAATAAATAAAATAAAATTAGCAATTTGATTTCCATATGAATTCCAAATTAAAACCCTGTAATATCTGAAATTAACAGTTAGATTTGTATGCATTCCAAATTAAAATTGCAAAAACAATAGACTCTATGTCATGGCAATTTGATTCGTGTACGAATTCCAAAAATATTAGAATTTAGAAGAAGAACAAAATGAAAATTAGAAAATTGGTTTTATTCATAATAAAAACTAAAATAAAATGAGGATTTTTTTCTTATATAGATAATTTAGGAACGCAATACCAAACATATGCAAAATCTAAATAAATGCCAAAAATTGATATTTAGGGCATTAGTTGGTATGAATCTTCTCTACCCCATGTTTTATTCTTGTTCTTTTAATACATTATATTCCAATGTCTTTTACAAGTTCATTAACATGTGGAAGTTTTGACTCTACATGTTTCTTTTGGAGCATTTTGAGTGTTGAAGTTTAATATCTCTCTTTATTAAGGAAAGTGTTAAAACCCTTTTATGATTTCTTGTTATGCTTAAGCGAGAGGTTGTAATAATATAAATTAACTGATAAGGTATGAGATATTAAGTTGGGTAAGTAGCGTTGTGCATAATTGACCTTAACCAACATTCTTATAAGTGAAATTGATTAATTTGATGGTGTCTTGGAGTAGTTACATGATAAATAGTGACTAAAAGTATGTCCATACCTAATCGAAATCCATGAAGTTATTAAGAAGTGTGGAACATTGATGAACTAGTTTGATCATTAAATTTTTTTTATGTGCTAAACTTGTCAGATAAATTGGATTATTTGGTCTCAATGGATTAATCTAACCATTTAGGATGGTTAAGTTAAGGAGGTTCTAGATTATTGTCTTGGTGGATATTAATTTTGGAGTTGTCTTTTCTATGGATACTTCATGATCATATATAATTGCTAGATTTACAAATTTCTTACCACAATCAATTATTGGAATTGTGTACAAAAGATTGGATAAATTGACTATCGTTGGATGTAGAATTTAAATCGAAGGAGTTTCTAGATAGTCTTTTAGCTAGAACGATTGGATGAAATTTGTTTTCGCGTCATTGAGACTTTGATTGATAGAAGACTATTATGATGCTTGAAGTTTTTAATGGGATTTTGCACCAAATTCTAAATATGAGGTGGAACTGTTGAATCTGTGTTTGCAAATGTTCATGTGATTGCAAAGGGAAGTAGGATAGCAACTAGATTTTATGATGAAGCCAATTGGCAACAAAGATCATTGGAGTGCAATTATTGTGTGCTGAAGTTTGGTATTGAGCATAATTAAGAGTTGAACTGATAGAATTTAATAGGTGTCTTATATTTACGTGATTGTGGAATTGTCAAATGATAGTATGTTCTTGATAAAGAGTTGGTAGAACATTTTGATTTGTGTAGTAGGTCACCTCTAGAATAAAGTGGTTATTGTAGTGAGGTTGCAATGTTTTAGTGGACTCTCAATTTGAGGATGGGATGACAGAGTAGCATGGAGCAATTTAGTGAGCTTTTGGAGAGTTTTATGATGAAATAGTGGATTATGATGATTCTTGTTAAGAATATATTATATCGATGTTAACAAGATTGTTAGTATGGGATTGTGAGGGTAGTTTTTATTCTTTTAGAAAGAAACGAATTTGATCGTCATATGTGATATTGTTTAAATGGAATGTTTCGAGTTGTTGTATTCGTTATCTTTTCAGAGTTCATGACTTATGAGCTAGTTGTATTTTGTTTTTATCGAAGTGTTGTATTGGAAAGTTCCCATGGTTCATAAGTGATTTATGTAATTTCGTCTTCAAAGTTCTTTGTGTTTATTAAGGCAAGGTAATGGTGTAATAAAGGAGAATGGTTTTCTTTGTTAAAGGAAAATGTGTAGTAGAAATATTTTCATCTAGAGTCAAGCCTTATGACTTGCGGCATATTGGAGTGTACTTAACCTTTCTGCTTTGCTGTATAAAATTTTCTCAAGTTTCAATAGCAATGTTTTATTCTTATTTGTAGGGGTTTAATTATCTCTTCTTGTGGGACAAGCATCCCTTAATTGTGGTTCCATCTTTTGTTTTTCAGGGTTCCTTCCTATTTAGTTATTTTCTTGGATTTGTACTTACTGCAAGTTGTTAACATTTTCCTATGTGATGAATTTTGTTTATTTGCCTGTCCTTTTGTGAATGAAATAACCAATTTGTATTACAAAGTCTTTTATGGCGTATAGTGGCAATTGGCAAGTCGTGGTCAGGTATATGATTTTGTGAGACATTGGGTGCCAAGTTATTTCATGTGCATAGTAGGATGAATTGATTTGATATTATAACACTTGGGGAGAGCTTGATTAAATGGAATGATTATCTTTGGAGCAAAACTGGTTATATTGTTGCTATTAGTGGAACCTTTAAAGAGCAATTCAAGATCTTTTTTTTTCATGCTAGTGGATTAGTGGAATCATCAAAAGTTCGGAATCTTGATCAATCAATTAGAGTACTACGATTGGGTAAATTGCTAGATTTTGTAGATGAAGATGGATGGTGTGGTTTAATAAGAATCTAAGATGGGTGAAGTAATTTAATCGATATGGCAGTTAATTGAATAGAGAGGATTGTTGAGTTATTATCATAATATGACTTGATCTTCGGTGAATATCCCTCTTGGAGTGAGAATCTTTCTAAAGATAAGTCGGTAGATATTATATTTATCTATTGATGTTATAACGATTGAGTATGTTTTGATTGCCAGAATTTTAGTCAACAAAATGGAGGATTTTCCTATCAATTATACTAGAATTTTATTATAGGAGTTTTTTAGGTTGAAATTACTAACTAAAAGTAATAGTGGAATTTTTTCGTGGTATGTGAGGGTGTAAATTTCTAGGTTATTTAGGGTTACAATCTTGATGGGATTTTGTCTCAAACTATGGAGAAGAGGAGATGAAATTGGACTTTGTGCTTTATGCTAAAAATACGGCTGTCCATGATTTTGTGTGGAGGTAGTAGAACAAATTGATTCCGAGAATTCTGATGATCATTGATAGAATTCACTTGGTTGTGGTAAATGTGTGTGTGCTGGGAATTTCTAGGTTATTATCCTTAAGAATTGAGGTGATGGGATTCTAGGTGAAATCTATATTTAGGTGCATTAGGAATTATTTGTCAAAATATTTCTTTGGTGGAGGAGTTTAGAGTATTTTGTTGATTAGTGGAGTCTCTCTAGATTGGTGTGGTTGTTGCTTTAGGATTCACCATATCTTTGAGGTTGCCAATTTAGGACAAATGAGTTAGTGTCACATGTGATGATTTGAAATTTCATGATTCAAGAGAAAACTATACCTTAAGTTGAGAAAAGTATGTCGAGTAGTGAAATACCCTCTTGATTCTTGTTTGATTTATGTGTTTATATTTGATGTTATTTGCAAAGTGAGTTGGTTTCATGGTGGTATGCATGGTCCTTTTTCTTTTCTCGAAAAGGGGAATTGTTACTTTGGGCATTTGGGTGATTTCACTGTTGGCTTATAGGGTTTCGTGTTTCGGTCGTCTCTATCGTCTGTTTTCGAGGGTAACAACCTGTGAACCTTTGCTGCGATAGTAGATTATTGTTTAATCAAAGGTTTTTGGTAGATCGATAGCAGGATTGGTGGTTTGGTTACGTTATAGTAATGTTGCTAATCAATGCTCCTAGATGCGTGGTTCTAGGCATTCTCAGGCAGGTGGCCCTGAGCGTTCTTGGGCGCGAGGTCCCAAGTTATGTGTGATCATTTATCTTTATTGTGATTATCTGGTTATGCTTGTTGTAGGATAACATGTTGTATATTTCTATTCATACATAGGTTGTTGTAATTATAAGTAATTATAGTGTAAATTTAGAGTGAAAAATGTATATGTGACATTTTGGGTTCTTTGTTGGCTGGAATGTTTTTATGTTAATTTTTTTTTGAAGCAAAGGTAAGAGAGCTGCCCATTGTATTAATAAAGCAGGAGAAAACAAGAAAAAAGATCGTACCACCGCCTCACGGGGTAGACAACCTGAGACGGGAAAGGACCCTCTGAACACTGGCGAAGCAACCTAACGTGTAGGCTAGGGCAACACCAACTAGCCACAATGGGCACCGATCGACTTTTACGCACCCAAGCCACACATTGCGCTGAAGTTTCTAGAAGTCGAGTTAGCGATGCAGAGATTAACCAAACAAAATGCTTGAGAGAGAAGATTAGAAGCAAAAAGCCTGGAGAAACTAAAGCTCCGCTGCGGCTGAAGAGCCACGAGAAGCACTCCACCCTAACTAGGCAACCATCAAGCCTTCAGAATGTAGTGGGTGAGGTAAACGGCCCTCCGCTTGACGACGACGGTGGACAACGCGTGGAAGAGATGGCAGCTCCGGCTCCTCTTCTTCTCCCACGGAGCTATTGATGGTGGCCCATCCCTAGATCCGAACTAGCTGTTTGACAAGGGGCATCCACAACAGTCGCCCTGCACCTCAGGACAACGACCCAACAATCGAATGCCCAAACTCTTTGGGCCTCTTCAACTACCGGCCTTCGACAACAGTAGGGTGGGATCTTCTCAGCAGGCGACGGCCGATCCAGAGAGGATAGAAGAAGGCGGGAAGGCTTCAGCTCCAGTGGTGAGGAAGGTTCCCGGGAGGCGGCGAAGAGGAACTGGAGGGTTTCCGTCCCCTCCACCGGCTGCAGCACCGCCGCCCCTACAACGTGCCGCCCAAAGCCGACCAGCAACACTGCACTATACTCGACCCTGACACGCCACGGCGAGGACCCGACCGCTTTGAAGTGCGTGGAGAAACGTGAAATTGTTGGCATTATTTGCCTTGCGGTCTCAATATATTAGGTAGTATATGTCTGTCGAGTGATATCTTGTTAGTCTTAGGTATCCCGACTTTTGACCTAAAGTCTTTGCATTTTGTTTTTCTGAGACGAAAAACTCCGAACTTACGGTGTTGGAATATTATATTGTTGCCACCGCTAATTTGTTTTATGTGAGCTTGATATTTGTGCGGATAAAATAGAATAAAATTGTGAGTAAATTTTTTATCTCTCTGCATTTTATATAAATGTACAATTTTATATGTTGTAGCTTTTATATTGTTCAACGTTTTAATGATGAACTTCGAAACAATATTTAACTTGGTGGGTTACACGTGCGCTTACTTTTCGTATTGTTCAGACATGATAAGTTTGTCCTTAACCACCAGGTTAGTGCAGAAGGCATGTGAGACAAGCAGCGCGGCATTGTCATTGGCTTTGTTTCCGCCGGAGTGGATCCCAATACTATATGTTCGCTCACTGGCCGTGAGCGACTTGAAGAGTCTAGCCCATCAACGAGAAGAAAGAGAAGGTACTGTAAGTTCTGCCTAATCATGCTGCATCTCTCCCCATTTTAGATGACCGGCTGTTGGAAATCGTACCCTCCAAAATTCTTTACAATTTTGCTTAATTTCATTTCTATTCATCACAGAAATGTCGTGGCAAATATTCAAAATAGCTTCTGGTGCATGTGCTGATGTCAATGCATGGTTCGAATTATACAACTGGGTCCGAGGGGCCATACGTGCCCGACGGATGATCAACACCCGGCAGCAGCTGCCAGACGACAACACAGCTGCACAACACCAGATTCAGGAGGAAATGAATAGGCTGGAGACGACGCTTGAGCAGCTGCCAGACGACAACACAGCTGCACAACACCAGACAACGCTTGAGCACCTGCCAGACGACAACACTGCTGCACAACACCAGACAACGCTTGAGCACCTGCCAGACGACAACACAGCTGCACAACACCAGACAACGCTTGAGCAGCTGCCAGACGACAACACTGCTGCACAACACCAGACAACGCTTGAGCAGCTGCCACACGACAACACTGCTGCACAACACCAGATTCAGGAGGAGGCAAAGCTTGAGCAGCTGGGGAACGACCTTTGGAAACTCATGACAACTATGCCCAAGATGATCGACCTTCTTGATCGTGTTGAATGGCAGAGCCATAATAAAGCAGCAGCTGACCTCCTCCCGTATTTGAAGGATGCAGTTTATAATGCTGAGGACCTTCTTGATGAGTTTGATTATTACGTGCTCAAGGTGAAGGCGGAGGAGGGGGGCAGGATGTCGGGGCAAGATCACCTGCATGGTGATGCCTTTCTGGAGCTCTTTGACAAAGTGAAGGAAATCCAAGGTAACCTAGATCATATCTATGATCAATCGAAGGATTTGAAATTGAACGAAGCACCTCAGAAGTTTAATGAATCAATCAGGCCAGAAACAAGTTCTTTCTCCGATGAGGCAGAAATATTTGGTCGTGAGAAAGAACTGAAGGAGTTGGTGCAGAAGCTTGGAGTACAACTACTTACACGCAAGAGAAAGAGGAATGTAAGCAAAATGATGGAGTTGCCGGTGTTGCCAATAGTTGGCTTGGGGGGTGTCGGAAAGACAACTATGGCCCAACAAATCTGCAATGATGCAAAGGTGCAGGGGCACTTTGACAGCATAATTTGGTCATGCATTTCAGATGAATTTAACAAAAAGAGGTTAATTAAAGAAATTCTGCAGCATTTTGGAAAACAGACATCATCTGATGATAATCTGGATGTTCTTATGAAACATCTAGCTAGATGTGTTGAGTCCAAAAAGTTCTTACTTGTCCTTGATGACATGTGGGATGATCTCTTGGAAGATGATGGGGCGGAATGGAAGAGATTTTGTGCACCTTTGAGAAAGGGTCTTCAAGGAAGTACGATTTTAGTCACCACCAGATCTTCCAAGGTTGCTAATCTAGTGGGCACCATGGAGGAGCACTATGAGTTAAAGGGCTTACAAGATGATGTGTTCTGGGATTTCTTCAAACTATGTGCATTTGGATCCAGCAGTTCTTGCAACGACCGAGTGTTGTTGGAGCGCATTGGTAAAAAAATACTTCCAAAGTTGAAGGGTTCTCCATTAGCAGCCAAAACTCTTGGACGTTTGTTGAAAATGGACCTAAGTACAGGACATTGGGAACGTATATTGGAAAGTGAACTCTGGCAATTAGAACAAAAGGAGACTGAGATTTTGCCAGCCCTTCGACTGAGCTATATTTACCTGCCTCCTCATTTGAAGAGATGCTTCTCAATTTGTGCTTTGTATCCGAAGGATTACATATTTGAAAGGAAATTTTTAGTCGACATTTGGATAGCACAGGGGTATGTGGAACCTAAAGATGCATCCTTTCACTTTGTTGAGCTTGTAGAAAGGTCATTCTTTCAGAAAGCAGGTGGGACTGCTGACCAGAGTAATAAGTACGTAGTTCATGACTTGATGCATGATATGGCGCAGCTAGTCTCGAAGGATGAGTGCTTCATCATAAGACATGCAAGTGACCTAGATAGAATCCCTTCAAATGCTCGTCACCTGTCAATATTCATTAATGGAAATGTTAGCTGTACTGAATTGGAGATCATATGCAACAACAAAAAATTGCGGTCCCTAGTATGCAATGAATCTTTTAGCAGGGCAAATGATTTTGCTCACTTGATTGACTGCTGGTTCAGGAAACTCCTGAAAATCCGTGTATTCAGTTTTAAGCTTTCCAAGGTAAGGGAGCTACCTGAGAGCATGGGCAACATGAAACATCTGCGTTACCTTCATTTATCCGGAAGATCTACTGTCAGCACCCTTCCTTCATCGGTTCGTTCTCTACATCATCTCACAACTGTTGACGCTCCGGATTGTGTGTTTAAAAGGTTTCCTCAAGCCTTCAGTGATGTCATCAGCTTACATAAATTTCAATCAAGGAAATTCAGTTATGAGAAGGACCACAAACTCTATGTAGAATGGACCAGCCCGGTACTATGGTCTACCCTGGAACCTAGTGATCAGCAAATTAGTGATCAGCAGGAACAGATGGAAGCATTGCCTCATTGGAATATCCAAGAATTGACAATAAGGTTTTACAGCGGTGAATCTTGTCCTAGCTGGCTCCGGCCTAACCTCCTGCCAAGGTTACGTTCTCTTAAATTTGTTGAATGCGATAACATTCAGAGCATATCATTCTTTGAACCACTCTGTCGTGATTCACAAGGGTCAGTGTCACTGCCAGCTGACAGTCCTTATCGTATTGAAGCAAGCAGCAGCAGCAGTGTTGGAGCATTCTCATCCCTTGCTAGCCTAACTGTTACGTGGTGCCACGGATTATTGAGCCTTGATGGATTCCTGACGCAAGATTATGTACCTGTCATTAAGCACATTTGGATTAGACATTGTAACGAGTTGACGTCCCTGCCGGTTGATAGGCTCCGCGGTTTTTCTAGTTTGCAGGAGCTGAGTATTGAATATTGTCCTAAGTTGAATATTTACAGGGTAATGACATTACCGTCCTGTCTTAAGACGTTGAATTTGAGAGATTGTCCAAGCATAGAATCCGTCGACATGGGGAGTTCTCCAGCACTAGAGCATCTGTATATTGATTATTGTCCAGACCTCAGGTCCATTGGTGGTTCAATAGCTCTTGCTCAAATAGGAAGTGTGTATATTAGTTGTTGTCCCTGGCTGACTGAAGTAAAACAGCCTTTTAAAAAAGGTCACGGTTAGACTGGTACGTATTAATTTAGTTATGTCATAAACAAAATAAACCAAAAATGTAGTATAAACTACTGTTTACATTTGTTTGACTTGATAAATGTAATATTCGTTGCTTTTGAGGATCCATCGAAAAATCTGATCCAATATATCACTCTATATTCGGTATATACAGGCTGGATGACTACGTCAAAAAAATAATATACAAGCTGGATGTAATATAGTGTCATGTGGGGTCTACACTATGGCCGCAGGACATCAACTTCTAGATTGCCGGCTGCTTAATTAGGTGGTAGGATAAGAAAGTTTGTTTACCAATTCAGTTAGCTAGATAAGAGTTGTTAGGCAAGAGATACAGTTGTTAGTCTAAAGGGATAAGGTGGTTGGGCACATAACCAATCCTGCGCACAGGTTGGTTCCTGCTGGCCATATGCCTTATTTATTGAGGACTGATTACTATTAATAAAACAAGCAAGAATTATCAATCTATTTCCCTCCCTCTAATTCTCTACTTCCCATCTACTGCTTCTCCTCTACCTTGCGCATCCCCTGCGCCTTCCCTTTTGCCACCACGGCTCCAGGCCGAGGCCGAAGGCCGAAGCCACCTATCCTCCATGACTACGCCCTGCGCTCCAGCTCAGGCCGTGACAACTTGGTATCAGAGCCAACGGTCTCGGGCATCGAGATGGATACCAAGGTAGAGGAGCAACTTGCTGCCATCATGGAGCAACTTGCTCAGTTGACAGCAACATCCACGAACACGGACCACGCCGTTGTTTCCTTCCAGGAACAACTCACCGGGATACGTGATCGCGTGGTGAACCTGGAGAAGAGGCCAAGCGATGGACTGCTGTCCCTGTCGGGCGGCGGCCAAAATCCCGGCCTTGCCGCTGCAGCAAGGGCAGACGGGAATCAGCCCCCGCGCTACCACAAGTTGGAGTTCCCGAAGTACGACGGCAAAGAAGACCCCTTGGGATGGCTGCAACGATGCGAGCAGTTCTTCCGAGGGCAGAAGATGGCGGAGTCCGAGAAGGTTTGGCTCGCTTCGTACCACGACCGATCTTTGCGCAATGATGGTATTTCAACCGAGCGCGACGAGGGCGAGCCGAACTGGCGCAATTTCAAGGAGTTTGTCAATCTGAGGTTTGGGCCATCCATCCGGCACAACCTCTTGGCGAACTCAAGGAGCTACGCCAGACCGAGACCGTGGAGGAGTATCAGCGCAACTTCTTGGCAATTCTCCCGCGCGGAGCACCTTCAACCCCGCCAACAAGTGCAGCTCTTCACGCCGGGTTTGGTGGAGCCGATCCGCACGGACGTCGAGCTCCAAAACCCGGCCAGTCTCCAGATGGCTATGGCGTTAGCACGGGCGTACGAGCGGCGGGCCCTGGCAGCAAGGGAGGTCTTGCGGGCGAACCAGCAGCCTGTGCACCTCCACCGAGCGGCACCACGCGGCGTGCCATCGACTTGCAGCGCCTCCAACCTGACCACTTCTTGCCGCACCGGCGGCACGATTGGACACCGGCGAAGCAATTGTAGTAATGCACGCCCCATGCCCGCCCATGCGCCGGCGACGCTTGACGCCCGATGAGATGGCAGCTCGGCGGGAGGCCGGGCTCTGCTTCAATTGCGAGGAGCGCTTCACGCCGGGCCACAACTGCCGGCGGCTGTTCGTCCTCATCGCGCCAAGCGTGGACGACGACGACGGAGACGGCGACGACATCGCCATCGACGAACCAGGCATCTCCTTGCATGCCTTGACCGGCATCCAGCCCGGTCATGTCACACGGTGCAGATCCGGGTCAAACTAGCAGGGGTGCCCCTCACGGCCCTGCTCGACACCGGGTCTACACAACCGTAACGCGCGGATCGGCAACGCGCAAGCATCATCGCTGCGGCGCAGTGGGCTCCGGTGCTGATTGCCAATGGGGAACGTGTCCAGAGCTCCGGGCTCGGCCGCGAATTGCATCTGCAGGTCGGAGATGAGGAATTCGCAATCGACTGCTACGCGATTCCGTTGGAGGAGTTCGATCTGGTGCTCGGCGTCCAGTGGCTCGAGACGCTGGGACCACTCCTCTGGGACTTCGCCAACAAGACGATCTCGTTTCACCGTGGCAACCGTAAGGTGACGTGGGAAGGCCTGGGGGTGCGCACACTCGCGCCTCAAGCGCTTCCGTGCTCCATCAACCTGATGGACGAGCTGCTAGACGAGTTCGCGTCGGTCTTCTCCACACCCACAGGACTTCCACCCGAGCGTTCCCGCAGTCACCGCATCCACTTACTGCCAGGAATGCCACCGGTGGCGGTTCGCCCATACCGCTACCACAATCGCTCAGGGCGAGCTTGAGCGGTCAAGGCAGATGGATGGCGACAAGGTCTCATCTGGCCAAGCCATTCGCCATTCTCATCGCCCATCTTCTTTGGTCAAGCGGGGCGGCACATGGTGATTCTCTGCGATCGACTATCGCGCCCTCAATGACAAGGCGGTCAAGGACAAATTCCCCATCCCAGTGGTGGACGAACTCCTTGATGAACTCCACGGCGCCAAGATCTTCACCAAGCTAGACCTCCATTCCGGGTACCATCAGGTACTCATGCATCCGCCGGACATCGAGAAGACGGCCTTCCGGACGCACGAGGGGCTCTTTGAGTTCTTGGTCATGCCTTTTGGCCTGACCAACGCGCCCGCCACATTCCAAGCTCTCATGAATGATGTGTTGCGTCCTTTCTTACGCCGTTTCGTCCTTGTTTTTTTTATGACATCTTGATCTACAATAACTCGTGGTCCGATCATCTACGGCATGTTCGCGCAGTGCTGCGGTTCCTCCACCAGCACAAGCTATTCCTTAAGAGATCAAAATGTCTCTTTGGGGAATCATCCATCGGCTACCTCGGCCACGTCATCTCAGAGCAAGGCGTCGCGATGGACACCTGAAGGTCTGATGGTTCTTTGCTGGCCGTACCCGCCTTATCTTGCGCGCCTCGAGGGTTCTTGGGACTCGCAGGCTACTACCGCAAGTTCATCCGCGGGTTCGGCACCATCGCCGAGCCACTTACTGGCTGCTCAAGAAGAGGCGTTCATTGGACGAGGAGGCGGTGCGGCCTTCTCCAAGCTCGAGACGACTCTCCTCGGCACCGATCCTCCGGCTCCCGACCGACAAGGAGTTCATCATCGAGTGCGACGCCTCGGGATCTGGCTGCGGCAGGTGCTCCATCAGGGCGGCGGTCCGGTGGCTTTCTTCAGCCGCGCCATCGCACCTCGCCACGCCTAAATTGGCGCTTCTGAGCGGAGTCGATCGGCTGGTCCGGCGATCGACATTGGCGTCGTATATGCGGGGCCGGCCGTTCGTCGTCGCGACCGACCACTCTGACCTCAAGTTCTGCTTTGGACGGTATTTGTCGACGATTCCATGACACCATTGGGTGAGCAAGCTCCTCGGCCGACTTTGGGTGGAGTACAAGCGAAAGCGAGCGTGGTGGCCGATGCCCTCTCCGCCGCGACACCGAACACGACAACGATCCAGCCTGTCGACTCGAGCCGCCCTTTTTGCGACCTCGGCGGGAGGCGAAGGCGACCGACAGCCACCATCAAGGCCCAGGTGTTGGGCGGCCAGCTGAACACTCCGTGGAGCGTGCAAGATGGGTTGGTGTTGTATGACCGCAAGGCTTACATCCACCCGTCCTCGCCGCTCCTGTCGGCCATCGTGGAGGCCGCACACACAGCCGGCCATGAGGGGGTCCAAAAGACCCTCATGCGGCTTAAGGCGAACTTCCACATACCTCGCATGAAGCAGGTGGTGCAGGACTTCATCCGCAGTTGCCAGGTATGTCAGCAGTACAAGGTGGAGCAGCTCCAACCGGCGGGTCTCCTACAGCCATTAGAGGTTCCCTCCTGTGTCTGGGAGGATATCTCGATGGACTTCATCGAAGGGTTGCCACGCGTCAACGGGAAGTCGGTCATCCTCACCATCGTCGACCGCTTCTCCAAGTATGCACACTTTATGCCATTAGCACACCCATACACAGCCGGCTCGGTGGCCCGGGTGTTCTTTGACGAGGTAGTGCGGCTCCACGGGTTCCCATGCTCCATCGTCAGCGACCGCGATCCCATCTTCACCAGCCACTTTTGGAAAGAGCTCTTCCACTTCGCCGGCGTCAAGCTCAACTTGAGCTCCGCATTCCACCCGCAGTCCGATGGGCAAATGGAGGCCGTCAACAAAATCATTACCATGTACCTCCATTTGCCTCACCGCGATCGTCCCGCCAATGGCTCACTGGCTATCATGGTCGAAATCTTTGTTACAACACCTCCTTTCAGTCGTCCTTGAAGGAGACGCCTTTCAAAGTTGTCTATGGCCGCGACCCGCCTTCCCTGCGGCAATATGACGGTACTGCCCGGGTCACTGCCGTCGACCAACTGCTTGGCGACCGGGACTTGCTGCTACATGATGTACGGGAGCGTCTCCTGCAGGCACAGCAGTACTACAAGCGGCAATATGATCTTCGTCACCGGCCGCTGATTTTTGAGGTGGGGCAATGGGTGTGGCTCCGACTCCAACACCGCCAAGCTTCCTCCATTGCTCTCAAGGCTCATCGGAAGCTTGCTCCACGCTTCTACGGGCCCTACAAGATTCTAGCCAGAATCGGGGACGTCGCGTACCAGCTGGAGCTGCCAGCCCGCGCACGGATTCATGACGTTTTTCACGTCGGGCTCCTCAAGCCCTATTTCGGCGACACACCCAGTACCCCCTCACCACTGCCGGACATGCAGCATGGGCATGTCTGCCCTTCTCCCCGGGCTGTTGTTCACGCCAGGCTGGCTCGCGGGGTCAGGGAACTCCTCGTCCGGTGGCAAGGGCAACCGGACTCAAACTTCATGGATCCCTCTCGACGACTTCAAGCGGCAATACCCGGCGTTTCAGCTCGAGGACGAGCTGCTTGTCAACGGGGGGAGAGATGTCATGTGGGGTCTACACTATGGCCGCAGGACATCAACTTCTAGATTGCCGGCTGCTTAGTTAGGTGGTAGGATAAGAAAGTTTGTTTGCCAATTCAGTTAGCTAGATAAGAGTTGTTAGGCAAGAGATAGAGTTGTTAGTCTAAAGGGATAAGGTGGTTGGGCACATAACCAATCCTGCGCACAGGTTGGTTCCTGCTGGCCATATGCCTTATTTATTGAGGACTGATTACCATTAATAAAGCAAGCAAGAATTATCAATCTATTTCCCTCCCTCTAATTCTCTACTTCCCATCTACTGCTTCTCCTCTACCTTGCGCATCCCCTGCGCCTTCCCTTCTGCCACCACGGCTCTAGGCCGAGGCTGAAGGCCGAAGCCAACTAACCTCCACGACTACGCCCTGCGCTCCAGCTCAGGCCGTGACATATAGCATGTCCAAGATAGCAGCACGGTACATATCAACATGTGCAACAGTGAGGGGGGCATCTCAGATTCTCAGTATTGTGTGCTTTGTTTCCGTCGAAACTCGCGCTTTCAAGTGCGAGTGGCTCGTTATCGACAATAACGGCAGGAGCATCCTGCTGCTTGATGTTAGATGGAGCATGTTTTGCTCGACTTTCAGAACTACAACTCTACAAGTGATGTTCGTATGTATCCTGATTCTCCACTCAATCTTGTTTTGGTTTCAGTTTAAAAAACCAAGCTTGTTTTGGTGGATAAATTCTACTTTCTGTTCCGAACGAGCTGAATAACGTGTGACTCGCAACATTGTGCTTGCCTGCTTGTTTCTTTTCAAGTAGTATTAAGATGCAGCACTGGTTTGGTATGTCATCATATTCATAATTAATTTAATCTGAGCACCCTTCGTTGTGGCATGCATCTGCAAACTTAATTCTCTCTAAGAAAAATGAGTCGGAAGTTCTTTACTCCAATTTTCACTTGAGCCGTATACATTTAAATTTAATCAATTGGGTCCCATATGTTTCAGGATCTTGTCAATACGGTTTGGGTAACCGGTTTAGATTTTTTTACCAGAGGTCACCGGTAGAATCGATTTGCCCGAAAATAGAAAAAATTTGGCCAGTTTCGGCCGAAATATTCTAGTCAAAATTTAATTTTTTTCGAAGTTAAAATGAAAAAAAAATCAAGCAAATCCAATTTTTTTTAGGCCGGTTTGAACTTTTAAAATTGCTGATAGGACCGATTTTCGATTGATTTTCGTACCGGTAATCAAAACTATGATTGTCAATCAGATTTTTTTCAGTTATATCTAAGGCTTTAGATTTTTTTTCGGATAATGGAAGAGCAAAAAACTCTTCCGACCTCTACATCTAAGATGCACACAGCCTTATTTATTGATAGATTAAAGTACCAAAGGTGCCATAGAGAGTTAACAGTGGCCTACAACCAAAGGACAACTGAAAATTAAACTAAACCATTACTAATCCTGTGACTAAACCACCACCTGTGGGAGTTTAAAATTTGCTTCGCCACAAACTCCAACCTGACGCTCCCAGTCAACATAGCCTCCTTCTGGGTTTATTTCTGCAGATTTGCCCAGATACCCGGTCAGCGTCCACTCGAGAAGATAACCTACAAGAGATTAGTGATAAGAGGCTTTAGATTTCTAATAGTGTAAACTTATGTGGGAATTCATGAGGCAAAACCGATCACCACATCGATTACTCTGACCAAAGCTCAAAGGAAAACAAAATTGCTAGGCAGTATCTGGTAGAGTGGCCAAATGGGTCGAACCTCTACCGAGCCGCAACCTGACTCTTTATCAGAGCCCAGCCCGTCACGCCGACAGTCCTTTTGTTCATGGCCGTGCTTGGCCGACATGAGACCCCGAACAGTGCTTGGGCGCCACCTCGGCAAGCAGTGGGCAAAGCCGACACAAGACGCAAACAAGATCTGGGGCGTGCAGTGCAGTGTGGCTTTGTGTAACTGTGGTGTGGGGGAGGCGGAGGTTGGGCGGCGGCGTGGCCAGAGGAGAGGCGAAGCGGGCGCGGCAGTGCTCTGTCCGCCGGGCTTGAGGCCGGAGGAGGGAGGAGGAGGGTGTCGCCGTCGCCTGATCTTCTTGTGATCGCCGGAGCCGGAGCGGAGGAGGAGGAGGAGGCGTCAGCAAGATCGCCAGCACACGATGATCTCTGTGATCCGTCGGGCAGGCGGAGGGAGGAGGGCGCGCCGTCACAGGACGGAAGGCTGCAAAGGCGGGTATGTGGGAGGAGAGAAGCGAGGCCGGGCAGTGGCGGTAACGACAGAGCCGTCGAGAGGCATCGATGAGGCGGCGGGGTCGACGAGATGGCGGCGGGTCATCGAGGCGACAGTGGGGCAGCAGGGAGGCGAGGAGGCGGCAGGATCGATGGCGCCGCCAGCAGGCTACATGGCGAGGCGAGGAAGCTCCGAGGCGTGGGTCGCGTCACGAGGAGGCTCGAGGCGGCGGGCTCCTCGGCGGGATCATGGGAGGCCTCCGGGAGGCGAGGCGGCGGGTCATCAAGCGGTGAGGAGGCGGGGTCATGAGAGCTGGGAGGCTCAAGGCGCGGGTCGCGTCACGGGAGGCTCGAGGCGACAGGCTCCTCGGTGGTCATGGGAGGCCTCCGAGGAGGAGGGCATGGGTCATGTGGGTGGGGAGGCGAGAAGGCGTGATCGACAGGGGTCACGAGGGTCCGTGGGCGAGGCTGGGCGTGGGGAGAAGAAGAAGGGCGAGGTGACTGGTCGTGTCGGCCGTGGGCCGTGCAGCCTGAAATTTCAATGTTGGGAGATTTTTTGACCTTTTTCTGGTTGGGGCTTAAAAATAGCAAAAAAATGCAAAAATGCAAAAAAAATTCTACAAATAGGCACCATACCCTCCCCCCTCATTCAGCACCCTTCATTCTCTATTCTCTCTTTGAAATTGTGTTGTGCAAATTCAAATCCGTGTTGAGCTAATTTGGCAAAATTCAAAAAATTGTGCCAAAATTTGGAATTTTCAATTTTAAATTGACAAGTCGTGAAAAATGTACAATACTATTTTTGTAATACTTTTATTGTTATTTTTTGGTATGCTAAGATTAAAGTAGTAATAGTGTTATTTTCGATTTTGTAGTTTTCGTTATGGACAGTCCTTACGACAGCCTTGCTCTTAGTGAGTTCGGACTTTCATCGGACGAAATTGCGTCTATGGAGGCGACTGCGGCTGCCTCAAACCAACCGGAGGAGAAAGGTGGAGTTACATCATCGGCCTCCATGTCGAGATCGAGCTCAGATGCTTAGGAGCAAAGAGGTTGATCCGTCTACATCGGTAGTGTGGGAGAATTTGACAGACAACCGAGCAAGACGGCGGAAATGAGGTACCATATGCTATTTGTAAAATTTGTCGCCATGAATTATATGCAAAGTCTACAAGTAGAACGGGGCACTTGATTAGACATGCTACAAAGTGTCGAACCAAGCAAGGATTGGCGATGAGGCGGATGCACTGCAATACAACCCGACGATGCGGTATCTAGCGGGACTACGATCCTCGGTAGCCCGCCAATCTCTCTCTGTCGTTTAATTGCTTCGAGGATTTACCGTTAGGCTTTGGTGAGTCTATTTCTTTCCAAAATTACATTAGGACATGCATAATCTCGGATTTACTTCCGTTTCTAGACAGACAACAACTAGGATCTAGCGAAATACTATAATGAGCGTCGTAATAAAATAAAGGAACTATTTAGTACGTGCACATTTTCGGTGACCCTGACCTCGGACATATGGAGTGGTTGGGCTAGGGAGGATTATCTTAGTGTAGTTGCGCATTATATTAATGACGACTGAGTAATGGAGAAAAGGATTATAGCTTTGAAATTAATTGATGTAGCACACACGTGGGAGAATATTATGAATGTATTATCAAAGTCGTTGAAGACTTTGGTCTTATAGACAAAATATTCGCAATTACTTTAGACAACGCTTCAAACTCTAGGGCCATGGATATTCTTACTCGGTGTTGAGTACATATCCGATTCCTTCTGCTACATCAACGATGTGCTTGTCATATTATCAACCTTATAGTCAAATGTGGTTTGAAGAGGTTAAGTCCGTATATTAAAGCTTTTCGCGATGCGATTTCTTTATTGAATAATTCTAACGTAAGAATAGCACAATATAAGAACTTCTACAAGGCGATGGGTGTATGTCTAAGAAAGTTCGGTTTGGACATGGAGGTAAGGTGGAACTCTACTTACCTTATGCTTAAGAATCTTTTACCATGCAAGAGCACTTTTTTTGTATTTATTCAAATGCACTATCCTCCTAGCACTGACGGTACTATGATATTAACTGAGCAATATTGGTTCATTGCTGAGAAGGTACTGTCGTTTTTAGAAATTTTTTAGGAGGCAACTGTTGCTTTGTCCACTGTCTACTATCCAACATCTCCTATCATTGTGCATACTATTTTCTGATTGCTACTCAATTGAAAATATTTGAAAATGACATAGTTTTTACGTGATGTTGTTGTTTCCATGAAATCTAAATACCTTAAATATTGGAGAGAAATCCCTTATCTATATGCATTTGCATTTCTTTTAGATCTTAGGGCTAAAATTGATGCATTTGGTACTGTACTTGATCTTCTTAGTGATGCTACAAGGCTAGACTATACTGACTATTTTGCAGAAATTCGTTCTCGGTTATCTGAGGTTTATCAAAGGTATGAAAATAGGTTCCGGAGTCCGTTATAGCGACCTCAATAGCCCCACCTCAAGTGGGAAGACAAATATGTGGGCGCGATCTTGGTGCCTCTTCCTCTAGGTCCATGTCCAGGGTTTCTTCTTCTTCTTCTACACCAACGCTTGCTCAGCCAAGACCCACAAAGGAGCGGAGAACTATCCACCTATCTGAGCAGCGATACGGTGGATTTCAACTCGAAGGCTTTAACATCTTGCAATGGTGGCAAGCCCATAAGTTAACATATCCGTGCTATCCATACTTGCGTGATGTGTTAACTCATTCTATCTCTGGTTTCCTCCAAGTCGCTTTCGGTCTTTACGGAAGGATATTGGAGGAGAGAAGAACAAGTCTCACAAGTGAGATGGTGGAGATCCTTCTAGCGTGAAGGATTGGGAAAAGTGATTCACGAACACAATACTCTATAGAAAATCCAGAGTTGTCGGAGGTGTTAGAAAATCAGATCTTAGACAATGACATCGACACATAGAACAAAGATATATCATGTATGTAGAATTGTAGAGCTATAGGTTGTACTCTTTTTTCTTTGTCAAGGTTTTCTCAATTTGAGTTTTTACTTGGCGAAGGTTTTAACGAGGCAACCAGTTGGACATTAATAAAGCTCTTTATTACATTTTCATTATGATTGTCTCATTTTTTTAAAATTTTCATGTCTACTTCTGAATTCTATATATTTTTCTAAATTTTCTAGATTTTTTTTGTTCTGATGGGCCAAATAGACTCGGGCCGACTCGGCACAGCACGAATGCCCGACGAGCCGTGCCTGAGCCGGCCCAGCACAGCACGAATAGTACATGGGCTCAAACGGCCGTGCCTAGCAGGGCCCGTGCTGTCTTTGGGCCGGGCCGGGCGGCCCATTTGGCCAGGCCTGGTATCTGGCAAGACTTTTTACTTTGCTCGCCCGCGTACGCAACCGGCCGAAGCGGTTATAGATGTGCGCCGTCTACGCGGTGGTCACGAGCACAATCACCCTACTCTCGCCGGAGGAATTGCCGCCGGTGTAACACAGCGGAACAACCAGCCGCGGCCACATCAAGGAATACGGTATTCGATCTATGCGGTAGTCCAGCGACCATGACCCAGACCCTTGGTCCTGCAGCTTCCATAGCTCGAACATGGCGTGGATGTCGCCACGGCGGCGGAGGTCACGCACCATGCAGAGGCGCCCGTCGAGCTCGGCTGCTCGGGCTTTCACCGGCCAATTGTTGTCCGACTCCGACGTCGTCACGCTCGGTTGGAGATGGTCCTTGCTGTTTTTGACGGCGTCAGCTGCGGCGAAAGGCGGCAGGGGGACGCGGTTGAGGCTCGTCGCGCACCCAGTACTCCGGCGAGAGCATCCAGTGGAGTCGCCCCGCGCCCGTCGGCGAACACCGGGTCCGTGTCCGTCGGCACGACCACATTGCGGATGACGGACGTCTTCTTGCCGCGCGGTGCCCGCCACCGCCAGCGCCGCTGGCGGGCGCCGACGGTGACCAAGTGGCACTGCAGTGCAGCCTCGGGATCCACCAGCTCTGCGGTAGTCCCTCGACGCGCTCGAGCAGCACCACCTTGTGCTGCCTGGTGGCCGCGTGGAGGCCGATGCCAGCGCTGTGCAGGTACCACGGCGGGCGGCGCCCCGTGGGGGCGCAGCAGGCCGCCGGTGGAGGGCTGCACACGTAGAAGGCCCCGCGCACAGCCTGCCGACGAGGAAGACCCCGCAGCACGGCTTGCCGGCGCCGATGACCCTGAGGCTGGCCGTGGGCAGTGCCTCCCTGGGCGGCGTGACGAGGCGGTGCAAGTGCGGGATCTGATCCACCGGGACGGAGACGAACCTTGGGGCGGTGGTGCCCGTCGCTGCGGCGGTAGCTCCTTGAAGTCGTCCGAGGAGATCAGATAGTTCCAGGAGGGGAGAAGCAGTGGCACCTCCCGAGCGACCTGAAGGGTAGGCGCAGGAGCACCTCGGCGACGATGTCGTCCGGCAGCGAGCACGCCGGCGTCAGTGCCGCCGTGGCCGCTGTCGCCTTCCTCTTCTTGCCTTTAATGCCTCTGATGGCCTTGTTGCGGCGGCGCTTTGCCATCGTGGGCAATTCCTCCGATGGCAGGAGTGATAGGGTTGTTTGATTCTGACTATATATTCTGTTGTTTGATTGGATTGTTGGTTGGATTATTTTGGCATCAGCTAGCTAGTACGTTCCCACCATTAATTCCCTGATCTAAACGTCCTTATGAAAGGAGCAAATTAAGGTGGTCGATGCCACTTCCCACAAAATCACGCTCACTTGTTGCTCTAAGCTCAAGTGGCAAAGAATGGTTTGCAGCACCATACCTGTAGTTATCAAACTGTGAATATAATCAGCAAAATCTCCAGAATCTTTCGCAAAGAACACATGCGTCGTCCTCGCATAGACGATGCGTTAATCTTGCTTTCTTATAACAGGTTATTCTAAATTTTTTGGTCTGAGATGTTAGAGAAAACCAAGGCAAGTGGCATAAAGTTCTAAGTATGCCCATAAGTTCATATATTCTTACTCGTACTAAACTGGACGGGGTGTAAGAGCTCCTTTGACGGCCTTCTTTGGCTGCCATCTCTTTACCTGTTTGATCGGCCATAAGTGAGTGAATTGTGTGTGGGTCATGATCTGATGAATTAGAGTATATATGGGTGAGGAATGGAGCAGAGGGAAGTAGAGAATAAGTGAGCAGGCCTGACAGGTATCGCCGTGCCAAGTGAGATGGAGGAGACCACGCATGTCTTGCCATGGCCAATGTGTTAATCGTGTTTGTTTTACAGTTATTGTTACATGAAATGGAACTCAGTGTTCTTCTCGATGTGAAAACAATTACGTGTACAAAGCCCTTGTATTCGGTTTTTGCTACTTGGTACCTTCTCACTCGGTTTGCATATTAAGTTATCCTTGTTTGAACCATAATTAGTCAATTAATTAATAATCAGAAAAAATTGCATTTATCTCTTCCCTGAAATACAAAAGGATGGTCCAGTTCCTGAGTTCTAATTCTCGAACACAACGGATTAGTTACTGTTTTCTCTTTCACCAGAGAACACAATATTTAAGTTATTTGGGCATTTCAGGAAGCTCAGACATAGCTACCAAATGCAAGCCTAATGCATTATACTCTTCCATGAACAAGGTATGCCTTCGTAAATATGTGATGTTGACTTGATTAGTCGCAATCAATTTTCTTCACTGAATATATGTATGGAAATGAATTATGGAAGTTATTTGAGTGCAGCTTAAACACTACATGAAGTGGCCAATGACAGGCTCAGAGCTAATTGGGTTAGTCTCTGTACGAGATATTAGAGAAAGTATTGGGTACGACAAGGGGTAGATCTAGGCCCATAGCAGCCTGGGCTTCAGCCTGCGGCATGGCATATTTACCAGTGCGAAGTCTAGATAAGCTCAGGACACCTTCCCTCCCAGTGTAAATAATAGTGGCCTCCATCCTTCCTCTAGGGTGTGACGTCCTCCAGGGTGTGACGAAATCCTGGTTTCGCCAACCAAGAGATATTACAGAAGTGCTTGTCATCCTTGTCGATGACAATGTTCTTACTGATACTGACCTAGTGGGAATGACACTGCTGGTATGACGGGCTTCACGCATGCTTTCCTTTGCCTATTCCATTATAACACCTCTTATTATGTGCAGTGGCATTGGATTGAATCTGATAATGTGAGATACGTCATGAGTGTACACAGTATCATAAACGAAGTCGATTAATCTTGTAGGCATAACCTAAACAAACGGCGACGAAACAATCACGACAAGAAAGAAATTATTTGGCAAAGTCGATCTTAAGTTCCTTAAGCACAACCTCAAAAGAATTAGTGCTGAAGACTCTAATCCTCTCATCCAATGTCATACCTAGAGTTAGGAAATGTCAAATCAACAAAATTTACCTAAAGAAAAGTTATTGGACGCCTTTTTATCTTGGCAAGGAACACAACTAATCAAGCTCACGTTATATGTTTGGACTATTCATAAAGTAAATGCATCCGATACGCATTGTTCCCTTTCATGAATATTGCATGCCTTCATAGCTATCTGACGATCACTTGATAAGTTGCGAAGCAAATGTATTCACTGAATATATAAATAAAGAACACCATATGAAGGGAAATAAATTTTCTGGGAAGTCCTCCCTTAGGCCCCTCCCCAGCACCGTCCTCCCCCCACACCCTCTCTCTCCCGAATGAACGGCATCTGCGCGGAGGCCCCCGCAGAGAATTTATTTCCATATGAAGGCTATGTGTGCGCTACTTAATTGTGACTGGAAGCAGACGACTGATTCATAGCTTTTCAGACTTTTTTTTTTGCCTGAGATATTAGAGAAAACCAAAGCAAAGGCCATAAAGTCCAAAGCATGCCAAGACATACCGGAGAACTCGTTAATCTGCCATTACTAGATAGGAGTAGTGGAGAGCTTCGATGATGACGGATCCTCATGGGGAAATACTTCCTCATGTGGGGAAATAAATACTTCTCATGATGCTTCTCCGCCGGTCCAAATGATCCTTCCTCGGGGGGGAATAAATACTTCTCGTGCTTCTTCTCCCTATGATGGATGTGGATGTATGTGGAACACTATGGGTATATGATTGTATCCGGTACCTCTTTCCTATGTTTTGTTGTAGAGACATTTTGTTTGTGTTTTGAGGATACCAAATATATGATTTAAGATAAATTTCCAGGAAAGTGTTGCTATGTAAAATATGTCTAAATGTCGTAAAACCCTATTGTTGTTTTGCTAAAACTTCCTCTTTAATGAATGGCGGAGCTCCTGCCTATGGCTAACCTATGGGGAAAAAATATATGTAGGAGCTTCAAAAGTGGTAATTTACCATGGAAGTATTAGGGAGTCCCAGTTTCACAAAAAAGAGTTAATTTACCATGGAAGTATTAGGGAGTCCCAGTTACACAAAAAAGAGTGGATGAGCTGCCTTTCTTGTTACACAAGATCAGTAAGACTTTGGATGCCTGGAGGGGCAAATATGTTTCATATGAGTATTTGATCAATTCATGCTAGTATTCCAATTTATCTGCTGCCTATGAACAAAGTGCCAAAAACTGAGCAGAAAAAACATGGATAAATACATATATGTGATTTATTTTTTCTAGCAGGGTAGGGAGACTAAGCGGAAACACTGATTACTTCATTGGGCTAGAGTATGTACCCCAAAAAAAACAGGGAGTTTTGGGTACAAAGAACATGGAGAAAATGAATGAAGAGGTGAATATGAAACAAATGATACATGGACCCCTCGCTTCTACAAGAGCATCAACTGATGTTATGTGTAAAACAAGTGATATCTTACTTCCAAACCTGATAATATGTTGTGGCTTCATGAAAAGTAGCCTAGTAGTTAGACCAATGCAAAAAGTTGATGCATGGGTGCCTGATTCGGTGATTCCACACGTCTGAATGTCGTACATCTGTAGAGTCTTTAACTTACTACATCTGGAGTAACAAACTGAAGATTTTCCTCTGGTTGGTCAGTACATGTGCCTTGGAACTGAAAACATTTGCTTAAGCGAGGCTGGGTTGGTTCCCGTCGCTGTGTATTCCGCCAACATGTTGAGATCACCTATTATTACATGTCCACTGGCCAGTTTAACACAGCCTACAAATCGGGTTGGTCTACTTGATTTTGCTGCTATGAGCTGGGCTATGCCTATGTGGCATGTAAAGGAACAGTGGCCGTGGGCCGGGTGGGCATCCGAGGCAGGCAGCCCACTAGCCCAAGGCCCAAGCCAGCACAGCTGCACAGGTGACAACCGACCCTAATTGGCTCCCCAATTCGGAATCCCCATTTGCCATTTATGATTTCTTCCACAATCCCCATTCCTCCTCTCTTGCTTGTTCCTCCCGTCGGGCTGCGGCGTCGCCCGCGTCTGCGAGGGCTAAAGAACAACCGACCGGCAAATCCGAGCAAGGGCGCGCCAAGCCGCCGACCGCACAAAGGCCAATGGCCGAGAACAGCGGCGCGGCACATAGGGACGGCGAAACAACGGCGCATGGGCTCTGCGGCGGCGCGCAGAACGCCCAGCCGTATGACAGCCGTCGCACATGCTCGCATCGCAGAGCCGCAGAGGCAGAGGTGACTACGACTGAGGATTGAGGAAGACAGGAAATGAGGTGAGGATGTTTCTAACTTCTAAGACCAAATGACAGATGCTTAATGCTTTGTTTCCATTTTCAGTTCTATAGATTTAATTGAGTTGGCAGACAATTGCATTCCTCGGTCATAATTCATAAAAGATGGATTCATTCATGGTGTTCTTGTGGGCAGTGCACTCTCCACCTGAATATTGTCTAGTAGGAATTCTAACGTCTAAGACCAAATAACAAATGCTTTGTTTCCATTTGAATGTTGTCTTGTAGGAATTCTATAACATTGTATATGAGTTCTTAATATTGTATTCTATGTTTGTTTAGTTGTATCAAATAGATCTATATTTATTTGATTGTATCGGTTACAATTTAAATGTATTTGACATTATTAATTATATTGACTATTAAACCACATTGCACCTCAATATTTTTTTAAGTATAAGTTCGCCTCGGATCTTTCGAATTTCTGGTTCTACCACTGCTAGACTCCTAGTGCAGTCATGCTTGGCTAAAATCCCCCATGAAAACAAGGCTTTCCCAAGTTAGCAGTTTTCACTAGCACTAATGACAATAATACCAACAACAGATTCAAGCAAAACAGGGGTTCACTGCAGATGAACAATCAGCAGCCTAATTGCCCATTACTACTGCTATGAGATAGTATGTCAGCTCCCATGTGAATCACTTTATAAGGATATAGTGGAAAACTGACCATCACATTTCAACATCAACGGGCAGCTATGTCCAGATCACACAACGCCAACAAGCAAAAAAAGTGCATTTCACGCAGTAGATCAAATACATTGTACTTCGGTGACAATGGAGTCCGCACAAAACATCAAATTCTGGGAAATTCTGGGCAAACATGTGTTCCTAACCTAGGCCTTGACGGGTAAACATGTGTTCCTAACCTAGGCCTTGACGGCATACTTCCTCATGGGGAAGTATTTCTCGTGCTTCTTCTCCCTCTCAGTCTTCAAAGAGAGCTGCACAATAAGAACAAAGCAAATCAGTAAACCAAAAGATCCTAAATAGTTGAGTAGCTAATTGGAGCAGATACATCAGTGAGGATTTCATCTCCTCAAAGGAACACAAAATCTACTTTAATGTAATCAACCAACTGTCTGATGAGTACAACATAAACAAAAAAACATCTAGACAATTAAGGAAGGTATGCAATGTAACCCACAGAATAATAAAGACCTAAAAAATCTGCTGCGATCAGCAGTTACCCACAACAGATGTGTCCCACTTCTCAATGTTCTTACAACAGTGACTTACAAGGTCAAAAGTTACCTTGAATTGTACAGAATGAACAAACAGCTACAAGTCACGAACGATGGCATGCAAACCATACAGTTGGAACCTACTATGTCAATATCCAATCACAAACAGAAAAAAAAAACAACTGAGACTCGAGCTTGCATTTATTCAAGCAGAACAGAAATGCAAGTGCAACACAACAGACAATAAACAAGCACCACGGATCCCACAAACCCTCAGACCATTGAGTAATTTCATTGACACCTTAAAATTGTATTAGTAAAGCCACGCAAAAATTAGACGGGATAGCTTACAAGCTAGATTCTCCAACCAGCAGTTTCACAGCAATCCTTGTATGTCCATTCTAAACAGATTACCATAATTTCCATGTGCCAATTCAACCAACAGAAGCACAAGGAATTCATAAAGCAAATAACATGCCACTGTAATCTGTTTTACATTTTGATATCATCTTTTGTACTAACCCATTTTAGCAACATAAAACAAGTGACATTTTTAACGCATCATTTACATCAAGCCCAGCAATTTGACTAAACACCGCATCTAACCCTGAGCAACTGAGATTACCAAGTCTAATTAGTACAGCATAGCAAATCAAAGTTCTATTAAAAAACAAGCACAAGACAGGTAAATGGATATGAATGAACAAATTAATAGGATTTCACCTGGTGCTTGGTGAGGCGCCTGCGGATGGCGCGGGTCTTCTTGGGGCGGAGGTCGAGTGGGAGCAGCTTCTTCTTCTTGTACGCCTCCCGCAGCGCCGCCTTCTGCTTCTGCGAGATCACCGTGAGCACGCGCGCGATAGAGGTGCGCACCACCTTGCTGCGATGCCATCCACCAAGAACCAAGCGTAAGCACAAACCCCAAGAACTACACATAACAACAAAGGAGCGGGGAGGAGAGAACGTACATCTTGGAGAGCTTGTTGGGGGCACCGCCGGTGACCTTTGCGACGCGGAGGAGGGAGAGCTCCGCCTTGAGGTCCTTGAGCTGGGCCTGCAGATCCGTCTTGTTCTTCCCCCGCAGCTCGTGCACCTTGATCCGGGCTGCCGCCATTGTCCAAGAAACGGTTAGATCCTGGGGAACTCAAGAACGAAACCAACCCGAAACGACTGTGAGAAATTTCTCGGGGCTTACCCATGGCTATCGGCGAGCTGGGCTGGCGGTGGCGGTGGCGGTGGCGGCGGCGGCGGCGGGTGAGGAGAAGAAAATGAAGGGCTTAGCAGAGAGCGAGGCGGCGGCGTGCGGCTTATATATGTGCTGCGCAGGGGTAAAACCCCGTGGCCCGTGGGACGGAGGAAACCCTAGAGTTGTAATGGGCTCTTGGGCCTATTTGGGCCAATAGGTAATGGCTGATAACTGGGCCTTGGTAAATCATTTGGAACTTTCTTTATTTTTCGGCCCATTGGGATATGGGTACGGTGACTACAGCCTATAGAACTACTTCATTGCTGATTAATGACCAACTCTTTACTTGCCCTGTTTCAATGAATTTTTCATTTTTAATCCATGAGTAGGAGCTTATGATATTATCTATGCCTGATAAAATACCGATAAATTCGATAATCAAATAAATTGCGGACAAAAACAGTCAATGGCATTGCATTGACAAAATTAGAGCTAAATAAAAATACATTTAAACAGTGTTCTAAAAACAGATCTAGCCGTATACTCGTCCGTCCGCCCGTACATAGATAACAGGTTCTCTACCTGTTATCCAGTTATACCACATAATCGGACCAGTTATACCGCATAATAGACCGATTATACCATACAATCACTACTAGGTGTCACCTGTCGAGTGCCTGTTATCGATTTTTAGAACCTTGCATTTAAATAAGGCATATCTTAATTCGAGGTCTAAACATTTTACCTCAAAAAACAAGGTGCAAGCAATACTACAAGCACCGTTGCAGGTATTTTGGCAGTCACCAATATATGGTTTCTCCCTTCCATGAATATCTCACAACGAACAGGAAAAAGAGAAGTGCAAAATTTCAATGTTTCTAACACTATGGGTTGAGAGACATATAACGGCTTCACGAAGTCATCAGACCGATATCAGTATGCAGTTCTCTAAAGGGCGGCAGCTATGGTTCCTCCTTGTTAAGTTTACCGAGTGCTCGCTGAGCAAACAACTCCTCTCGGGCTCGCTTCTTCGCCATGGCTTCCTCATCCAACACTTGGATAGGCGACCACTCGGGTAGAGTAAACCAGTCTTTGTCTCCAGAGAAATGCTCTTTCAGGGCAGGCCATTGAGGGCTCAGCTTCAGTGCAGCGTAGTCCAATGCGGTACCCGCAGCTGCAAAGGCGACCGCATATTTCACTGCCCCAAAGTGCCCACCTGCAGTCACAGGCAGTACGAAGAATGCAGATAACAAAACATCACTGGCGGTTTCAGTAGTGTATATTGATAAATGACGAGTCATGTGAAAAAACCATGTCATACAGATGGGCCAATGTAACTTTCTCATAAATTTCATGAGGAAACACGGTATCCCCTTTCTCTGATGGAATATTAAAGAATTTAAAGCTCACAGCATAAAAAACATTAAATATATGTTCAAAGGTACAAGCACCAGAATAATATGACTCTGCACACGTACTCCGTGCTCCCTCCGTGCCGTCAAACTTTCGCCAATAGGTTTAAAACTATATAGATTGGCTACATAAAAATTATAGGAATTCCAAAATTATATTATTAGATTTGTCATTAAAAATATTTTCTTATAATTTATTAGTACATCTTAGTGTAAAGTTATAGAAAGTAATGGTCAAAATCGTATCTCTGAGACCGTGAAAAGCAAAAAACGTAAAGTGAAAATGAACACAGAGAGTACTTCACTAGTTTGGATATAACTCAAAAGGTGCTCAACACAGAAATTCTGACTAAAATACCCAAATTCGTAGCTGATTCAGTTACATTGCTTCAACTGACAGAAATACAAACAATCCAAAACATAAAACAACAGTTGACTTCATGTGATAGCTTGAAAGTTACCAGAACCCAACGAATAAAAATTTTATGGGCAAGTTTAGAACAAAGATGCTTACATCCTAAACAGTTTAAGGTGAGCAGATTAGTGTTGAACAATAAAAATGCCCCAACTCAAAGACAGCACATAGTCTTCTATTCATACATAACTGAAGATTGTGAGATTGCACTGGATTAGAACTCAGAAAAAACATTTTTTGGGACACGCAAAAGACTTGCGTGCCATTGTATTAAGATAGAAAGAATGGAATAAAGTTAGTTAGTTACAAGAGCAGGGGAAGACTTCAGGCTCAAAGTGAGAGCAGGGGAAGAACATGGACTGAAGGGCCCTCCAAACTACGCAGCTACTTGGCTGTGTAGACCAAGCCAAGATCTACAAGGCTACGACACAGAACTCAGAAAGAACATTGATAGATCTCAAGCCTGAAACCCTAACATAGGAAGCTAAGCTTCAATATCTTCAGCAATTGCGTTAGATTAGAGCAGCAAAATTATTGATCAGTTTGAAAGCCTGAACATGGGAATCAATATTGTTGACCATTGTAGTCTGCATGAGTGCATGCATATATTAAATTGTTGCAAGCTGGTTCAGAAATTACAATATGAAATTCTTGAAACTTGTTAAGTCTATCGTCACTGAAACCAAAAGATGTCAATGATGGTAAGTGTACAAAATACAAAGAGGTACTGGCCAATTTTGCAAGTTATTCAAAATGGGACGACACTCAGATTTGGTAATGATTTATACACCCCATTTTTGCATACAGAGGTGTGAATAGTACCTGCGGTACTGTAGCATCTGCTCCCTGTTCATGCCAGGCCAGCATGTACATTAGTAGTTGGGAAACAGAGATAAAATAGTTTCTTATTAGTTGGGTTTACTTCTCCAGAGATATATTCCATCTTTAGCAATATATTACATCTATTAGAGATATGTTTTCTTAGAAATAGAGATTGTTTCTTATGACTCAAGTCGAGTCATCCCTTTAAAAGGAGAACCATATACGCATTATCAATTAAGCAAAGATGAATAAACAAGTTCGTAGTCCCTAAAGTCCAGCTGTGGCCATTCCCTTGACCGGCTATTCTAGATCTATCTCTCCCAATCGGTGCCCTCCTTCACCTAGCGACGTTCTACTTCAAGTCGTCTCCGTCAAACCTCCTCAAGCAGATGTTTACCCCCTTGTTGTGCCAGTTCACAACAAATAATCAGTGAGAATGAAGCAAACATCATGTAAGACTAACAAAATTTGTTTCTTTTCTTGCCCTTGATGGTTTTTGGGATATGCATTGTGCCATGTCTACAACCTACTGTCTAACTTGCAAAGTAAACATGTAGAGATCATGTGGTTTAGTCTTACATCCGGTGATGAACAATTGGCATCATGAACAATTGGCATCATTGTTGAAGAGTTTGGGGAGTTAACTCTTTGTTTTGCAAAAGTTGGCTTGCTGTCAGAAGATAGGTGGTCTGACCGGAGGTCAGACTGGATGCTAGACCAACAGTGCGGGTTTGGGGTAAATGAACACCAAACACTTGTGTAGGAGTCTTTAGGGATGTGTTTGCACTATGTGCTATTGAAAATGGGAACTAGAGCGAAACTAAATAGAGATTAACTGAAAAGTCCATGGATGGGTGTTCTCTGGTGATGGAAAGAGGTCAGACTAGCCACACCATGAAGGTCGGACCGGTTTCTATTGCGATGCTGTGTGGTCGATGACCAAGTATTAGCGGTCGGGCCGTAGTGGAGTTTCGATGCTGATGAGCTATGTTTTCGAGCTAAATTTTGGGAATTGATGTAGGGTCATGGAATTGTTGCATATTTGTCGCATGATGCATGTTTTGGCTAACATGGGTCAAGTTGCGAAGAACTTGTGCCCGGAATCGATTTTTTGATCTATTATTATGCAGAGAAGCTTGGAGTCAACTACGATCAACGGCGAGGAAGATCGAGACTTGGCTTGGTGAAATCAGGTCCAAAACGATCAAAGATACCGGGTGAAGTGATTGGTCTCAAGTACGGCGAACGATGGACAAGAACAAGGAGTTTGGGGCAACAGGTTGCATCAAGTGGCTTGAGTCGTAGCAAGTGTTGAGGCGGTCCAATAGGGACCAGATAGGAGAAACTTGCCAACATGAGGAAAGTCATTGGTAAACCTACGTGTGGCGAAGCATAGGATTGCTTCACAAGATTGGACTTGATCAAGGATGGAAGGATCGAGAATGAGTATTTTGGTATCTTCACCAAAATACCGGGTTAGTACCCTTAGAGAAACCGCGGCGCATGAAAGGTTTCAAGAGCATCGGATCATCATATGCTTTGAGAAGCGTGTGTGAGTAAAAGACCCATTTGTGTATACTATAGAGCCATCTGGTAAAGTACGCACAGTTTCTACTTTTCAAATGCTAGATTGAGCTCGACCTGAATGAACACACCTGGTCATAAAAAACCTTTTGCTGGATTCCAGTATATATTATATGTACCTTTTACCAGTAGACTATAAAATCTGTTTCACTGCCCCAACAAAATCCGTCACAATAATCAGCAGTTGAGAACCACACTTTGAAACCAATCTGAGCAACACTGCAAACACTTATTTTACAGAAAGGTAAGAATACTGTTACTAAAAAGGCTTGGTCTGATTTCAATTTTCAAGTATGAAAAATGATGTGCATTGTGCAATATAGTAACCAACCTTGTATTCGACCAAGAATAGCTCCGCTTGCTAACCCACCAACAACACTGTTCATGGGGTCATCGGGTGTTGAAGCTCGAGCATCTCTTGCAAGTTCACGTGCTCCTGAATGGCAAATAAGTATGTGCATTAGTCAAACATAGTGCCTACAAAGGTTCTCTGTTACCTTGATCCCTTCACATGAGCTAACAATCATTTCAAACATTGAGATAAAGAAGACAATACATCGTGTAGGCCTGTATGACAAAAGGTGGCCATGAACGTGGGTCACTGCTTTCTATTTACATCAGCCTTTAGCTACACATTGAACCATAGTTACCAGAAACGCGGTTCGTCCGAGTCGCGTTACGGGATTCAGGTTCTTCCGAGTCGCGGGGTTTTATAGCAAATCCGGTAACTATGCATTGAACTTCTTATCCTTGAGATGCAAACCTGTAATCTAAAAACATCTAGACCCTAAAACTCTTGTTCAACTGACTTGAGAAGCCACTGGATGAAACTTGTAACCCCGACCAGAGTCAAGACCTATACCATGCCAACAAATGTCCATAGTTCCGTACCACTGACAAATCAGAGTAACGATAGCTTGAACATGCGAAGCTCAACCATGTCAAACGAATTGCAGGCAAGCCCATTAACTATTTCCAGAATACATATAGGACTATAGCTACACTCTATGTTCAGTGTATAACTACTAAATTTCTTGCTTTCCAGTCATCTTGATTCTTGCGAAGTAAATACCTGTGCACTTAGTTTCACTAATTAAGTTCTTGCAATAACTAATATATAGCAGGCACTAAACATGTCCTGTTATGGGCAATGCTGCGTTCTAATCTTATAGCTGCCACAATGCTGGCTAAGTGACAACTGATGAGCTATGACCTTGAATGATTATGATGAAAATATTGAAGAAGAACACAGGGTGATCCAATAAGAGAAGTGAGAACTGAGAAGATTTACTTTACTTTATGAAGATATTACTGTCATGTGGGGGCGTACATATGGCCGGCGTGCCAAGGGCAGCAGTTCGGCTACGGCAGAGCCTTCAGCTGCCGCATCTCATTAGGAGATTAGTTTCCTTATTTAGAGATAGAGTTGTAATTCATTTGCTTTGCTTGGGCCTTAAGCCACTTAGAGATATGGTTGGATTAGATTCCAATTGTTAGGGGCCACTCCACAATATAAGGAGACGGCTATCTATTGAGAAGGCAATCAAGAAGTTATTTCCAATCTCTCTCAATTCTCTCTCCCTGCCGAGCCCTAGTGCATCCTCCCCCTTGCGCATCTTCTCTCCAGGGAGCTTGCTCCCACCTATCTGAGCCACGGCTCCAAAAAGGAAGCCTAGACCGAAGCCTCCTATGATACACGATTACCCAATACGTTCGCTAGGACGTGACAACTTGGTATCAGAGCCAACCATTGTGCAAGGAACCATGGCCAAAAGCAGCAATGACGCCGAGACCGTGGCTATGCAATTGGCGGCAATCATGAAGAAGCTGGAGAAGTTGGATGAAGTCAAGGTCAAGCTCAATGATCTCGACAATTAACAGAGGGCAGATCATCTGGCGATCGGCCGGTTGGAAACCAGCAAGGGTGCGGCGTCAAGTGAATGGTCGGGCGATGGCATCTTGCCAAAACCCTACCAAACCACCGTGGCCGAAGGGCGAAACGATGGCAAGTGGCGGACATGGCAGTGGCAACGACAGGGGAGCTCCACACTATCATAGGCAGGAATTCCCAATCTTTGATGGGAAGGAAGATCCACTACCATGGATCAATCGTTGCGAGGAATTCTTCCGCGGACAACGAACCATGGAAGAAGAAAAGGTTTGGCTGGCAGCGTACCACATGACTGGTACGGCACAATTGTGGTACAGCAGGATCGAGTGCGAGATGGGGACCGTTCCATGGAGGCGATTTAGCTAGATGGTACACCTTCGTTTCGGGCCGCCATTGCACTATAACCCTTTGAGGGAATTGGTCAACCACAAGCTGACAGGATCGGTACATGAGTATCAGGATCAATTCCTGACTCTCCTCAGCCGCGCAGGTTCCTTGTCCGAGGAGCAACAAGTGCAGCTCTTCACGACAAGCTTGCAAGGGACGCTTCGAATCGACGTCGAGCTACGAGCTCCGACCAATCTGGAGGTAGCTATGAGCTTAGCACAGGCCTACGAACTCCATGCAAAGATGGCCTGGCCGGCCTCGGGGATCTCGACCATGGTGAGGCAGACGGCGGCGACCACAATGGCCGGCTATAGGAGCGACCTGACAACCGGCTCCAACACCTCCGAGGCTCTTTGCTCGAATACCGGCGGCTCGCGTCGGCATGTCTTCAACGCCGCGTCCTAACTCCAGAAGAGATGCAAGTCCGCTGGGAAGCAAGGTTAATTTTCGCCACAACATCGATGCAAGCGGCTATTTTTTCTTTGGGTGCCATCGACCAACACTGCGGATGATGCGACACAAGACACGAAGACCGCCGATCCAGAGATATCATTGTACGCATTGGCTGGCGTACGTCCGCGTACGAGCGACACGATGCAATTGATGGTGAAGGTGGGCGATGCCAAACTCAAGGCACTACTAGATAGTGACTCGACCTAATTTCATCGCCGACGAAGCAGTGGCCAAGGCGGGCGTAACCATCCAGTAGCGCACCGGCATGAGCATGCTGGTGGCGGATGGGGATCGCCTCACGAGTAGCGGTCGTTGTCCGGCGCTACACATTCGCATCGGCAATGAAGATTTCAATGTCGATTGCCATGCAATTCCATTGGACGGGTTCGACATTGTGCTTGGCGTCAAGTGGCTACTTACATTGGGGCCGATTCTTTGGGACTTTGAGCATCTCAAGATGTCGTTCACACGTGACAGAAGGCAAGTCACTTGGCATTGTTTGGCGGCTCGGCATCAGCAACCATGCACCCTAGGATGTACCGGCCAGGAGGTGATGACCGAGCTTCTCACTGAGTTTGACAATATTTTTCTCGAACCACGCGGCCTCCCGTCCGCCCGTATCCACGACCACTGCATTCATCTCCTTCCAACCATTGAACCAACTGCGGCTCGGCCCTACTGATATGCGCAACACCAAAAAGATGAGCTGGAACATCAATGTGATGGCATGCTTAGCCAGGGCATAATTCGTCGTAGCTCTTCTGCTTTTTCGGCTCCTGTTCTTTTGGTCAAGAAACAAGATGGTTCGTGGAGGTTTTGTGTGGACTATTGGGCATTGAACGTGAAGACGATGAAGGACAAGTTTCCGATTCTTGTTGTGGAGGAGTTACTTGATGAGTTGCGAGGTTCCAAGTTTTTCACTAAATTGGACCTTGATTGAGCTACCATCAAGTCTTGGATGCACCTTGAACCGATGGAAAAGATGGCGTTTGCACACATCAAGGCCTATTTGAATTTCTAGTAATGTCTTTCGGCTTGACTAATGCACCAGCAACTTTTCAAGCACTTATGAATACAGTACTTCAACCGTTCCTCCGTCGATTTGTGCTAGTATTTTTTTTATGACATCCTGATATATAGTCCCTCTTGGGCCGATCATTTACGCCAAGTGCGTGTCATTTTCAGTCTTCTCTAGCAGCACCGCTTTTTCCTCAAAAGGAGCAAGTGTTTCTTCGGAGTCACCTCAGTAGCCTATTTGGGTCATGTTATCTCTGGGGACGGCGTGGCATGGATACTCAAAAGGTCCAAGCTGTGTTGGATTGGCCAGTTCCACAAATCGTCCATGCCCTGCGTGGGTTCTTGGGATTGGCAGGCTACTATCGGCATTTATTCATGACTACGACATCATTGCGGCTCTGCTCACTCAGCTTCTCAAGCATGAATCTTTTCGGTGGTCAGCTGATGCCGAACATGCCTTCCACATGCTACAACAAGCACTGTCATCTGCCCCTGTTCTCCAACTTCCAAATTTTATCAAAGATTTCATAGTTGAATGTGACACTTCCGGTTCGGGATTCGGTGTTGTCCTTCATCAAGATACCGGACCGCTCGCCTTCTTCAGTAAACCAATTGCTCCTCGACACGCCAAACTCACTACGTACGAGCGCAAACTCATTGGTTATTGGAGGCCATATTTATGGGGACGTTCTTTCTTAGTTCGTACAGATCATTACAGTCATAAATTTTTATTGGGTCAATGTCTATCCACAATTCCGCAGCATGCGTGGGTTAGTAAGCTTCTTGGCTTTCATTTCCGAGTAGAATACAAGCCTGGACGGCAAAATATTGTCGTTGACGCTCTATCTCAGTGGGATGCTGAAGTGGGTACCCTGTTGGCCCTCTCCACCCCAAGTTTCTCCCTATTCGATGATCTTCGACAAGATAGTACTAGTGATCCGGCCTTAGTAGCACTTAAAGAGCAGCTCGGTGCTAGCACCTTGGAGGGCCCATGGAGTTGGTGTGGCGGGCTTCTCCTCTATGATAGCCGCGTCCATGGTTATTAAGGCGGTAAGGCGAGGCGAGGCGACCTACCCCCCTCGCACCTTTTAAGCGGTAAGGCGTGGCGGCGGAGGCGACGCCACGTATCCTAAGCGTTAAGGGTATACCTTTTAGGTTCACGAACTAGCATGGATTCATGGTCTTCTGACATAACCATAGAAGGCGCCATAGAAGATCCTAGCTCTATAACATTAAAGAAAAAGAAAAAAGATGGGGCGGGCATGGCGTTGGGGCAGCCAAACAGCCCAGCGACCAATTTCCTACCTATACCTAATCCCATCGCTCACCTCACTTCACGCCTCCTCGCCTTCTCACGCTGTGGCGCCTCCTCCTCCTCCTCCCGTGGCGCCGCCTCCCTCCTCCTCCTCCCTGGCCTCCTCACGATCCATAGCTCATTGCTCTCCGACGCGTCGCCGGGAGCAAGCGGCAGCGGCAACAAGCGAGGCCCAGCGCCTCCTCCCTCTCTCCTCCCGTGGCTCCCACGATCAGCGCTCAGCTTCGAAGCCTTGCTAGAACGGCGGCAACAAGCGGCGACGCAGCAAGCGGGGACGCCTTGACTCTCGCGGCGCCTTACAGCTTAAGCGGCGCAAGCGTCGCCTAAGCGCGCTTAATAAGCATGGCGCGTCTATGTACCTCGTCATCTCTCGACTTCGGCGATCTTGGCAATTGCTTTCATACCATGAGCCACGAGGGTTCAAAAGATTACATCGATCAAGGCGAATTTTCATATTCACGGCATGTGCACGGTGGTTAAGGAGTTTGTACAAGCATGCGAGGTATGCGATGAAATAAAAGCGAACAACTCCATCCATTGGTTTATTATAGCCTTCGGAAGTGTCGTCTCAGGCTTGGGCTGACATATCTATGGATTTTGTGGAAGGCCTGCCGAAGGTGAATGGCAAGTCGGTAATCCTTTCTGTTTTGGATCGCTTTTCCAAGTACGCTCATTTTATATCCCTCGGACTTCCTTATCTGGTGGATCGGTTGCGCATTTTCTTTCATGAAATCGTCAAAGTTCACGGTTTTCTAACGTCAATTGTCAGTGATCGTTATCCTATATTCACCGATACCTTTTGGACCAAACTATTTCGTTTGGCGGGAGTCAAACTTCACATGAGTTTAGCATTCCATCCTCGGTCGGGTGGACAAACGGAGGTCGTCAATAAAGTAGTAGCCATGTACCTGAGATGTCTCACCTGTGATCACCCTCGTCAATGGTTACAATGGCTACCTTGGGTGGAATATTGCTACAACACTTCTTTTCATACTTCACTCAAAGACACACCGTTCAAGGTGGTCTATGGAAGAGAACCTCCCTCCCTGTGCTCCTTCGACCGTGGCAACAGCAAGGTAGTTGCGGTAGAACAGCTACTATCCAACCGTGATGAACTCCTTTCGGATGTCCGCGATCGCCTCCTACAAGCATAGCAGCCTTACAAGTACTATGATAAGAAACACCGCAAATTGCCTTTTCAGACCGGCGATTGGGTGTGGCTTCGTCTATTGCATCGCCATGCTGCTTCGCTAGTGGTTCGCCTCAACAACAAACTTGCGCCTTAATTCTATGGACCATATAAGATACTGGACAAAATTGGCTCGGTAGCTTACAGCTTGGAGCTTCCTCCACGATCTCGTCTTCATAATGTCTTTCATGTTAGTCAGCTCATGCCATTCCGTGGAGAACCGCCAGTAGCTCCACCTGCCCTTCCAGAGATACAGCATGGCCATGTCTGTCCTCGGCCATCTTCAGTCCTTTGCGCACGTCTTAGCCACGACAACTAGGAAGTATTGGTGCAATGGGAAGGTCTTGCACCAACTGACGCGTCATGGGAACGTGTGGATGAGTTTTGCCTCCGCTATCCATCCTTTCAGTTCGCGGACGAGCTGTTCAAAAAGGGGGGAGAGATGCCATGTGGGGGCACACATGTGGCCAGCATGCCAAGGGCAGCAGTTCAGCTAGGGCAGAGCCTTCGGCTGCCGCATCTCATTAGGAGATTAGTTTCCTTATTTAGAGATAGAGTTGTAATTCATTTGCTTTGCTTGGGCCTTAAGCCACTTAGAGATATGGTAGGATTAGATTCCAATTGTTAGGGGCCACTCCACAATATAACGAGTCAGCTATCTATTGAGAAGGCAATCAAGAAGTTATTTCCAATCTCTCTCTCTCAATTCTCTCTCCATGCCAAACCCCGCCCTCCCCCTTGCACATCTTCTCTCCAGGGCGCTTGCTCCCACCTATCTGAGCCACGGCTCCAAGAAGGAAGCCTGGGCCGAAGCCTCCTATGACACACAATTACCCGATACGTTCGCTAGGACGTGACAATTACAATTTTGCTGAATGACAACAAGACACTGAAAACAAGCTAATATAATCATTCTTGTATTTGTATTAACCATGTATACGTTAATAGCACAAACTACAGCCTGTACACTGTACAGGGTATAATGGTCGATCATATTCCCCTATCCTAGAAAGCCCTACTCTGTGGAAGGAGTGGATGGATTTTGGAATAAACTATGGTAGTATGGTCTGAGCATAACAGTTTGATAACCATTCATAACATGGCCAGGTGCCACATCCATTCCACCGCACACGAAAATGATTAACAACTTCACTGGAAATCAAAATCCCCTTGTTCAATGGTAGAAAGTTGAAAAGATCGACATCTCAAACTAAGGCATTAGAAATTGGAAAAGCAATCTATATCATGATATCATCTAAACCACTTCCGGACAGCCTGCCTACGAGATTGCTCTCTGGTTCTAAGAGAGAGAGAAAAGGCTGCCTCTGAGATCATTTCAGTCCTATGATTCATAAAACATAACAGCACATCCCCAACCAAACTATAAGGGCGGTAACACAGCGGCCTTCAGGATATCACAAACCTCAACCCTCCATCTGGCAACACAGCCACGGTGCCTTTCTATCATGCTGAAGTGCTGATAATTCAGAAAGAATTACATTTATCAGACAGACACCATATTAGGCTAACAGTTAACAATTTATCTTGTATTAAGTTAAATCTACATCTAAATGCTGAATAAAGTAAAGCACACCAAGTCCACTTCTCCCCTCCTACATCAGGCAACCATCCTCCATAAACCATCAAACTCAGTGAAGAAATTATACTCCAACCATCCAAAATCGAAGTATCAAGGCCCAATTTGACCAACTAACAAAAGTAGATTCAGTTCAGCTCAAAGTTACAAACTTCATAACACAAGTAATTGTAGAAATATGATGCCACCGCGTTAGAGACCTCACCGCCGTAGCATCCGGCGGCGATGGAGATGTTGGCGGCGTAGGTGGCGGCGGCGCGGAAGGCGCCAAGGCGCGCCCGGTGCCGCGACAGCAGCCCGAACCCAGCTCCAAGCACACCTACAAAGCAACCAAATCAACAAACCCGAAGGATCAGAAACATCTCCCCATGTTAGCGACAGCCAGGACGAGTTCTTGACCCCAAGAAACGGAGGCGGGTATGGGCATGGGCGGTGGGTGGTAGCGGCTCACCGGCGACCGCCGCGGGGACCATGATCCGCTCCCTCCAGTCAGCAGAGAACGGCGCCGCTGCTTCCGGCGTCCCTGCGCCGGCCGGAGTAGCCATCCTCGGGATGGAGGTGGTCAGGTGGTGGTTGGGCGTCGCTGTGACTGAGCCCGGCTCGGGCCGTGGAGCACAGCCGCCACAGTAAATTGGAAATCAGTCTAGAACTGGCCTAACGGGCGGCCGGTCCGGCACGGCACAGGCCCATGGTGGCCTGGCTACTTTATGCCGGGCCGGGTAATGCCTTAGACAAGGTTCGTCGGTCTTTCGTGTCAGGCAAGATCGGTACAGTCCGTTTAGCCTATTTGGTCCAACAGAATGAATAAAATCCAAACAAATTCTAGAAAAATACGTAGAATCAAAAGTAGACATGAAAATTTTAAAAAATAAGACAATCATATTAAAAATGTAATTGAATTTTATTAATGTTCAAATAGCTAGCTTGGTAAAACATCGTCATTTAGCTCATAAGGCATGCAAAATTGAAAAACAATCCTAGAAAATATATATATATTAAAAAACCAAAATAAATTTATATGTACTTATAAAATGAACTATATAAAATTTAAAAACTACAAAATAAAATCATATAAGTATTAAAAATGGAAAGAAAATCTTATAAATATTAATAAATAAAAATAAAATTATATATGTATATTAAAAGCAGTGTCATGCCTAACGGGCCATGCCATTTGAACTGGCACTATAAATAATGAGGTCTTGGGGTCAGAATACAGTCCGGACTATCGTCTTAGTGCTAACTGACTCGTAAGAATAGTGTCGTCTTAATGCCGTCCGGTCGGACCAACAATATCGTGTCTCACGCCGGCCAAACAGCACGGACTGTTTGGCCAGCTGTAATCAGAAGAAAGAAAGCATTTTATTCGAGAAAAGCAGAAAAATAAAGTCAACCATGTCCCATTAACTTGTTATCAGGTTGGGCCTTTGGCTGTTCGGCTCTCGGTCCAGCGCGTCTTGGGCCTCTCGTTCATCTCATGCTTCGCGCCATCCACCGAAAGGTTTCCCAAACTGGGTGTGGCTTCTCAGAATTCTTAGAGAAGCTTGGAGGTGAGTTGCTGAAGTTCAGATATCTCGGCTCCTTAGATGTAGGATCATCTCATCCTATCCCATTTCACACTATCCCTCAACCAAACACTACCTTTAGAGGTAAGTCGACAATGGCGTGGAATGGAGACCCGACTGGGCAACAGCGGGGAGCGTTGGGATCATGAGGATAACTGGGCGGCAACACGGTGGATGATGTAGTATGCCGTATGCGTGGTGATGACGACCCTAGAGGAGGAGGGACGACAGCGGGGGCTTGACGGGAGGACGATGACGGTGGGGCAGGACGGACACGATATGCAGCAGTACGAGGATCAATGACGGAGACAGGGTGCTACTGGGAGCCTTGGCACCCCTATGCTTCATGTACACTTGTGCACACATGTTTGCTAGACTAAAATCTTTACTACTTAAAAAGAGAATTTAGTGGTGGTTGGTGCATCTCCATCCCTTTTTCTCTCGCAAAAACTTCTTTACCTTGCAACCGCTCCCAATACCCCCTTCTATCCTCTCTCTCCCATACAATCGGTGAGAAGTTTGCTATGATCCATTCGTGCACCTCCTTCCAATCAATGTAGATCAATGCTGCCACCGCGATTGTAGACTTGTAGTCACCGCCCGTGCGCACTGTTGTGCATGCTATCGCAGGCACATGGCCAAGATCGATGACGCCGTGCTCACTGTTGTGCATGCTATCGCAAGCACATGACCAAGATGACGAGGACAGCGGCAGCGCGGCCGAGAGCGAGGACGAGCGCAAGCGGCTGCCTCACGCGAGATCGTCGTGGTTGCATGCGACGTGGCGTGAGCGGCGACGACGAGGTAGGGAGCAGCGAGATTGACGGGGACTCGTGGAAGCACCGGCCGCTGGGCGAGCTGCCCGCGAGGCTAGACGCTAGCCTATGGTAACAAGCCCACAAGCCCACAGCGATGAATTCCTCTGGTTTGCACCTGTAGACAACATAATCTGCTATTTTAGTCTTATAAGCTAATTTGTCCGAGACTCATGTCGTTGGTGTTTGATTGATTCTTCTCAAAAAAGTACAAACTACAATGGTTCATGCTAACAGGAGGATTCGCGGAGTCCATGACCCCTTCACCAGTGCCTCCGCTGTGGCTTGGTCTCATATATGCTTCCATCCCTGCATCATCAGCTCTTGTGTCAGGTATGGATCTCTCCCCCTATGTCCCTACAAGACCCTAAGATTGACGCGAGTGTGCTTCATTGTGATTGTGTAGTTGTTTCTTAATTGGTGTTCCAGTGCATGATTAGGGTGTTCTATATAGATACATTAACTAATTTATCACACTACAATTTGATAGGTACAGTTCCATATTACCAACTAAGCACACAAATGTTAGCTCTGTAAACTATTTTTTTCACAATATGAAGTCCAGTGTGTTGAATTCTAGAGGATATGTCAGCTCTAGCTATGTAGGGAGAGCAGGAGAATGCTAGAGGGTAGAGAATGGAGAGACAAATAGAATCTGCATTCTATCCTGGTAGATTCAGAGCTCCAACACATAATATGCTGTTAGTCTTAACTCTTAGTTGTGAGCTCATGCTTTTTTTTTTACGTCCGGGATTTTCCCCATCCGGTCCATATTATAGAAGAAGAGCACCTATCTCACGAGGCGATCACGGGAGCCGGCGCTCGAACCGTGGCGGGATGAGAGCCTATAGCTCCCCTCTGCCAGCTGAGCCCCCACACCCTCTTAGCTCTTGGTAGGACTTAATTAGAATTTCAACTCTAGCTCTTTTGACAAATGAGAATAAAAAAAGTTTCTTCAGGAACAAAGTCCTAACTTGACGTCCAGAAGTATATCATTGCTAAGTTCTGTTTCAGCCAACTGAAAACCTGCATTTATAACCGAATATTATGTTGAACGACAAAAACATATGCCAACTTTTAACTAACAAGTAACAATTGTGTTCATGGTCGGGGCTAGTAGTACCCTTTTCTTCCTGTAGTCTGTATATAAATGTTGCTGTCTTGTTACATTTTGTAGCGTGCATGCTTTCCTTTTCCATATTTTGCTGGTATTACCATTTGGGCACTGATTAGGCTATGAGATAGTAATTATATCTGTGGCTGTGTGGCTTATCGCTGAAATAAACTGAAGATATTCATTAGGCTAAGCGAGAGTAGTTATACCTTTACAATTGTGACTCATATCCTTTACTTTTTGTGTCTTCTTTGTTCTGATAACACTAATTGTTACAAAATTCCTGAATGCATTTTCATACATCTCTGTTCACCTTTGAACTGATGTTCATGAAACTCTATCCCCATACAGACTAAATATCCTAGTGGACCAAGTCAAATGAAGAGTGAGGATCAATTGTTTAACTGAGCTATTGATGATTAGCTGTGCAGCTCCAACCATAAAAACTATATAATATATATGTATTGACTTAGTTGACTAAGCTACAAGCTACATACTCTTTTGATCCATTTAAGTAGGAATCTCTTTGTTCAACAATACAACTTAATAAGTACCAATAAGGTTGGATACGCCTATGTTATTCTACTTAGATGAATCTCTTTGTCCAACAATGCAACTTAATAAGTAGCAATAAGGTTGGATACGCCTATGTTATTCTACTTAGATGAACTATGCGACTGTATGTAACTTTCACCGTATAATACCCCAAGATTATATAGTATGATAAAAATCTGTAAAGCTCTGCTAGCATTATTAGCTAATTTTATATTGTTCCTAATCCTATGCTCTATTTTTATTTATATTCTGCTTTCAATAGTTGGGACTTGAGTTAACTAGATTATAGTTGCAGGTTGATTCTGAGTCACCTAGATTATCATTATTTCTCCTTTCAATAGAGTACATGAAAAGTTAACTGTTGGAGTTGCATTCTGCTATACATGTCGCTATGATGTTTATTTACAGCTGCTAGCTTTGTCTTGTGTCAAAACTATAGAACATTGTTAAATTGTTTCATTTGAGCAATGGTTTTGCAACAGATGGACAAAGTCATCGAGTTCTTGAAGCAGGTTCAGCTCCAACTGCAGGTGAGTAATCAACTATGCTTAAAGAAGTTTGTAGATTGAAGGAGAAAGAAAGAAACCAGAATTGGGATCAACCGCGCGCTCTGAACCGAGGCAGCGAGCTCTGTTTTTATATTGCCGTTCCGTGAACAGTTGTAATCGACAATGTAGTGATACAAATCAGGGAGTCAATTACAGATAGCTTACAACAGCTAGATTCTATCTCTAGCTTGAATACATAATCTAAACAACTTATCTGATATATTTGAGTACTAGAATCTGAACCTGAAGAGTCTATAGAACCTAGTACAAACAGGATCAGTGGCCTTTGACAAGGGTGAGCTAATATCAACGGCACTGGCATTCTCAAAATTTTCATGGATGATGAATAGTATTCTATGAGCAAGTTACAGACATAGGAAGGAGGACATCGTCTTGGTGAATGGTGTGAGTTTGAAGAGAGGAAGATGACATTTGGGCAAAAGGGCACACTCCTTCATCAAAAAACATCATCTCTAGAGATGTAAACATGACCAGTAGCATGATGTAAACATTTGTATCCTTTATGCATGTGACTGTAGCCAAGAAATACATATTGATGTGAGCGAAATGGGAGTTTATGAGCATAGTATGGCCTGAGATTGGGCCAACATGTACAACCAAAGTTTTTCAGGAAGTAATAATCAAGTTTCTTGTCAAAAAGTTTCTCCAAAGGAGTCAAGAAATCAATGACACGGCTAGGAACTCTATTGATCAAGAAGCTTGTTGTTTGAAAAGCATTAGACCAATATTTGAGAGCCATAGAGGCTTGAGAAAGCAAGGAGAGCCCTACTTATACAATATGTCGATGCTTCCTCTCAGCAGAGCCATTCTGCTGATGAGTGTGAGGGCATGGAACCTAGTGTTTTATTCCTAATTGAGTGAGGATTTTATTCAAAGATTGATATTCTCCTCCCTACTCCGACTGAACACACATAACTTTCTTGTCAAGAAGTCATTCTATGTGTTTCTAAAATTGAATGAAAACACTCACAACATCAGATTTTGCCTTAAGAGGGTATCATTATAATAGGACTCTATTTGTATTTCCTTATCTGTATATAAAAATCCCTCTTGTACTCACTATATATATTGCCAATTAAGCCCTCTTAATTATACACACAATATTCATAACATAGTATCAGAGCTAGGACTCTAACCTAGCTCTTCCGCTGCCACGTCGTCGTCAAAGGCTGCATCTCGTCGCCACCCGAGCCCGACGCCTCCGCCACTGACGCGGACGCCGTAGGTCTCAAATCTTGCCGCTGCACGCAAAACCGCCCTCTGGTGGTGGACGCGCCACGTTCAGGGATCAGGGAGCTCGTCGTGGAAGACTGCTCATTTCCGATGATCGAGGTGCGCGCCCTCCCGATGCTGAACCGCCTGGCGTGCCTAACCAACGCTATGAAGCTCCGATTCGGCTCCGTTCCGAGCCTCACGCACATAAACCTCACATTATCCGTCGAGCACGGCGGCGATCGTATCTACCCGTGATGTATCTGCTACCAGTGATGTATAAGAGAGGAACCCTGCTACCACCGCTAGTTGAGTACGTACCTGAGGTAGAGAGAGATGAAATGTTATTTTGTACACGCCGTTTGTTATGTTTTGAGATTCGTGGTGTATTGTATTTAGGGGTGGATTTACTATAGCATACCAAAGTACACAAGACACTGGATCTAAAAATTATTAATCTTTAGATATAACCATATATGTGAAATGTGAATGTCCTTAACTCAACATGACACCCCAAGTCACAGCTCAATCGATGTGGCTCATCCTACCTCAGAAACCCCCGATCATTTTCTTTTGTAATCCACCACTGATTGTATCCTTACGTGGGAGAGAGGAGAGGGGAGTGGGAGTATGTACCGAATGAGGAAGATGACGAGAGAAGAGAGCAGGAGCATGTCGTTCGACATGGCGTCGCCGGATCCAAGCTCAGGGCCACCGGATCTGAGCATTGTAGACATGGCGCCGTCGGATCTGAGTTCGGTGGACCATCGTCGCCCAGATCTAGCCAGATCTGGTCGACTGGCCGGAGTTGACGAGGAAGGATCGTAGAGAAGTCGTATCCGGGAAAAAGGCCAGGATCGAATAGGCTCGAGAATATACACATATCAGACATCAAGAGAGAGATCCGAACCTCCCATAATAGATTTATTCTCCGTAGTGCTACGACGAGACAGAAAAAACCTAGATCTACAGTTCAAAACTGTTCGGTGCGCAATACATAAAACATCACTCTAGGTAGAGCTAATGTCGAACTCCATCAAGCTTGCTCAAAGGTTACATTACCATCCCACCGTCAATGGTAAGAAAGGTTACATTACCATCCCACCGTCAATGGTAAGCACCTGCACATTGTGGCCAGAATGGAAGCGAAGAGTTAGTTCGATAACGAATCCTTTCAGAGAACACACGAGGCACATACATTCATAGCTACACGCACCTGTCCGGTTATGTAGCTGGCCGCAGGATTGAGGGCCAAAAACTCGACTAACCCAGCAACTTCCTCTGGCTGGCCGTATCTCCCTGGGAAGTTGCATGACGCATTAGAGCGACTGACAACATTGACTTAGTGCAGCAAATGGGGTAGATGTACGTTTGGATGAGCATACATATGACTACATGAGATAATAATGTTGCATTGTTTTTTCGAAAGAGGTTTTCTTGGCTCCCAGGGTGTGTATGATACGCAATAAGTAATGATGCTACTTAAACAAGGGTATAGCTCAAGACGCGTACCTAAGGGAATAGTTGACAAGATTTTCTTCTCGAGCTCCACTCCAAGTTCAGCGGTCATATCTGATGCAATGAATCCGGGTGCAATAGCATTCACCTGAGTGAATATTCAGAACTGTTTCAGAAGTTGGACTATAGCCTTAAGTTCTAAGTGAGCTAACAATGAAAAGATGAAGATCACACGTTGATATTCCTGCTTGCATATTCCCTAGCAACTGTTTTCGTGAAGCCAATAACCCCAGCCTTGGCAGCACTATAATTAGCTTGGCCAGCATTGCCAGTAAGACCAACAACTGATGCTATGTTGATAATTCTTCCCTGCATTCAAACATAAATAAGCATACTACTATCCATGACAAAAAAATATATAATCAGGGAACTTCTGAGCAGAGCTTCTTGTAGGTCAGAGCAAGATAACTAGAATCCTAACTAAAAGAAACAAACTACTATTACCTTGTCAGCATGCCTCTTTATTCAGGCCTACATGGCTCATTGTTATGCACTATCAATGCACCTTTTTAGCATCAGCTCTATGTAATTTCAAAAACACAATAAAACAATCTAACAATGCAAGGAAGCCTTCATTATTTGTGCTCCTGCTAGGACATTACGTAGAGAATTCTGAGTCCTGAATCAGGCTGTAAGCCTGTAACTTGGGAGAGGTGTCTGCCATTCAAGGGAGACTGGGAGAGCTGCTGTTTTGAAACCTGACTGAACTTAAGGGTAGTTTTCTAATTAATTTGTGACCATAGCACACATCTTTTTCCAGATTTCATATGTAACTTTGGAATTCTGGCTAATAGCCTAATAGGGTCAGACAGTCAGTAGCTAATGCATACAAGATACTTTACACTCCAATTAGCAGCCAGCATAGTAAAAGCAAAGCATTACAGTGCAAACTAATTTGAAGAATAAAAAAAAGAATACCTTCTTCTTCTTCATCATTACTTTTGTGGCAGCCTGCAAAGAATGTGTAGCTGTAAGATGCATAAACTCAATTCAAGTAGCATTTTTTTTAAAGGATGGAAATCTACCTGTGTACAGAGGAAGACGCCTGTAAGATTCAGATCAATTACATCTTGCCACTGGGATTTCTTCATCCTCATCAATAATGTGTCTCGCGTAATCCCTGGTTGCATGTTATTTTATTTGCCGAAATAAACCAATAAAAACTGGAAGCTAAAAAGGTGCAAGCTACCATTGGGACCTACCTGCATTATTTACCAGGACATCAATTGTTCCCCACTTATCAAGAGCCTGGTAGAATTCATAAACTAATCATAACCATGTTTAAATAGTTAATGATCTATGTAGAAGTAAAAGAAAAACCATTTCCCTTCCATAAACAAACTACACTTACTGCTTTCATCATAGATTCTACATCAGCTTCTTTTGAAACATCTCCTCCAAAGGTAATAGCCTGACCACCATATGCTTCAATCTGCAAAAATAACACTGTAAGTATCTGACTGAACCTTAGGTTAAAGTGGGCAAAATTAAACACACAAAAAGGTAAATTAACAAACAAAAAAAAATCCAACAGGTGGTACCTGTACAGAAACCAACAATGTGTTTTGTATGGTGTTATCAGAATATTTCTAGGTATACATCTAATTGAAATAAAATAACATTTGTACAAAAAAAAAAGACATTCGAATATTGTTGAATCAATCACATTAGAGAATCACCTTTCTATTTCTTTGTAGTTCTTGGCTTCTTGCTAACTATTATTATTACTATACATCTACCAGTCTCAAAAAGAAGTTACAATGTGCCAATGGAATAATCAAAGCTAATACTGAATGAACAATTATATTTCACATTGCATTGCGCTGACTTCTGAAATGTAACTCAAGGGTGATGTTTACTTGTTCTGAAGTTGCATAGTCTCATAAATGGCAATGAGAATTCACCATAACTATGTTATTGCTTACTCAGATAGGTCACCAATCATAATAGTTTTACGTATTCCTGTAAGAGGCCAAACATGAAAGAACAATGGAGACTGAAATATCCAACAGCTCTGAGAATTAAGGAGAGATAACAACAACTAATTTCTGCAAGGCATAAATCTGGTCACTTGTAGTGAAAACCAAAGCGACTAACCAATAAGCATTATAGTCATGCACCGGTTACAAACTGTCTTCATGTTGTCCTTATCTTAAAAGTTTCTCACGTGAAGTGACGGACAGACAAATAATACCAAGCAATATATATCTACAAATACTAATTTTCGAATCAATAAGCTCACCTCTTCGGAGACTTCTTCAGCCTCTTTTGAGGAGCGGGCGTAGTTCACCAGGACCTGCAGGTCAAGTCAGTGTCAGGTCCCTGAAGTTAAATTTAGAGTTACATCAATGGGAAAAAGGCATGACCTTCTGCATTTGCAAGCAGGCAAGTACAACTATACAACCACGTCTAGCCATATAGGAATGCTCATGGCCATTGAGACACCAAATAACAAGAGTAAAACAATAACAAAAACAGGGATACACATAAAAATCCTACAGGATGTTAGATAAGCTGCTGACTCTTTCTGCATTTATAAAGCTTGTTCTCAATGTTGACTGAATATTTTCAGCTAAGTAGCTCACCTTGCAGCTAGCTTTTCCAAGAGTCAATGCAATGGCTTTTCCAATCCCTCTGGAGGCACCTGTAACAACAACAACTGGAGCTTCCAGCTTTGTAGTGTCTTGTATAACTGCTTGTTCAACAGCTGCAACATGGGTTCGCACACCTGCAGATAGCATTGCTTAGTATTGCATACAAAGAGCATTTCAGTTGAATCCATGAAAGAAGTTTGAAAAGGATACTACACTCAAAATATGGTTTTCCTACTGAAAGTTGTTGAAACAAATACATATTAGAAACAGCACAAATCTCCATCAAAATATAAAAATATCAAAACTTATGTCTCCAGCTACGGAACAAAGATACAAGTCGATAGAAGTTCAAAAACAAATACATAAATATAAAAGCTTCGATTCCCAAAATATGATGATGATAAGCTTCATCTAAGCAAATACCATGTAATTATTTGGTGGAACTGAACTTAATTTACTTCAAACTAGCCGAATTCCCCATGCAATTGTGCGACTAGATACTGTAACACATATACTTATATTTGATAATAGAGTTGCATTTGTTAGACAAATCTAATGTATGTGATTGAAATTGTAAAAGCCCTAACACCCTGTTTGGTTCTTGAAATTGGGCCAAGATTTGTGGAATTGGAATAGGGCCTCACCAATATCTTCTGTTTGGATGCACAAAGAATTAGAATTGGAATTGGAGCCCATTTCCCTTTTATTTGGTGGACAACTAAAGTGGGAGCCCCTCAATACTGAGCCCATCCACTCTAAATCCAAAGGAATCATAACTCACGAATAGACTTGTTCATGGGCGGCCCGGCCTGATCTTTTCGGGCTCAAGCCTTGATTTTCGGTCCGAAGCCATGAAAAGCCCAACAATGGTAATAAAAAAAATAAAAAACTACTTTTTATTCTCGAAATGAATTAAATATTAATATTTATTCCAAAAAAGAATTAAAATAATATTACTTTATAGGAAAACACAGTTTTCGGGACAAGCCAGGCAGGGCTGGGCCCGGGGTTTGAACAGGTCTACTCACTAACTCCTATGGCTCTCACCTCAACTCCTCGTCTCCTCCGACTCGCACTCTGGTGGCCCGCCACTAGCATCTTCTCCTCTCCATTGCCCCTCCCCCCCACCAATGACTCATCACCTCCTTTGGTGTCCTCTCGTCAGAGATCCTCTTCTTAGCCTATGCTTGATTTCGTTGTGTCCCCGGTAGATTCGCTCGTCATCACCGTTGACCACTTCTCCATCTTCTTCTCCGGCAACCTCTTCTTCCTCCTTCAATCCGGGCGGGGACTGTCCCTTGCGTTCGGCACCAGCGCCATCTCGTGCGGGGTAGGGGGTCTCCATCACCGCCGTCGAGTCCCCAAGGACCTTCGTCACCGCCTAGATCTCCCTCCTCCCCTTCGACCTTTTTTTACAAGAAACAGTAGGTGAGGCCCCTACAATACCTTTGCTGCTCATGGCCGCTGCCAACCACTTCTTCCTCCGTCTACGACATAGGCAACAGTGGCTTGCTCCAGATCTAGGGTTGTTGCACCTCTGGCAAGCTCCCACAGACCTCCATCGCCGCCACCGGTGAGCCCCCATGACGAACGCACTCGACCAAGTGTGGTATCGGTACCAATGTCAACCATTTTTTTCTTTGCAGCCAAACATGATTTTGAAATGGCTTGTGAATCGATTTCCATCCAACAATTTCTTTGCCAACCAACCAAAAAATTTGAATTGTAGCCTAATTCCAATGGGTAAATTTGTTCGGTTGCCATCGCAATCGTTCATGCGAGTTGCAAAATACCATCGTGATCGAGGTTGAGTGGAAGATACCATCGTAAACACGAAAAACTCTAAAAAATGTCATTGCTGCCACATTTTCCGTCCTAAGGGTACGAAATTACTCTTCTACCATCACTCTTCTTCTATTTCTTTTCTTTTCTTTTCTTTTCTTTTGCTAAGGTACCCGCATGTCATTCTACCCTTGCTTCTCCTCCACAAGCCGCCACCCATGGTGAAGAACAGTGGTGGCAAGGCTTGGCTTGGGGGATAGGCAAAACGGGTTGTTGTAACATCCAAAAAAATTTTGGAAAAAATAATTAACAATAAGTAATTTAATTGTATTTCAAAAATAAAAACTAAAATTGTGTTGAGAATATTTTAATTAATCTCAAGATACCCTATTTAACTACTATGATATTTCTATAGAATTTTTAGAGCTATCTTTCTATTTTCTAGTTTAAAAAGTATTTTCACTTCCAAAAATATTTCTTGTGTAAAAATGAAAATCAAATTTAAGTTGAGAATATTTTAATTAAGCTCAAAATACCCTATTTAACTACTCTGAAATTTTTATAGAATTTTTACAACTATCTTACTATTTTTCTAGTTTAAAAAGTATTTTCGACTTTTAAAAATTATTTCTTGTGTAAAAATGAAAACCAAATTTAAGTTGAAAATAATTTTTATAAGCGCAAAATGTCTAAGAGGTTTTCTATGAATTTGCCGAGAATTGTTTAGCTTTGTTTGGTATTTTTGCAGATTTGATCTGTGTTTTCTCGAACTATTCTCTACGAGGGATAATGTTGGTATTTCTAAAATTTTCTCTCTCTAAGAAATGCTCTATCGGCTGTTTTGGACGGAAAACGTGACCGTGATTACATTTTCCAGAGTTTTTCGTGTTTGCGATGGTATTTTCTAATCGACCTCGTTCGCGATGGTATTTTGCAACTCACAAACGATTGCGATGACATTGAACAAATTTACCCAATTCCAACTCTACTTGAAATTGAATTGGAAGTCCATTTCCACCAGCCCAATTCAATTCGAGGATCCAAACGGCCCTAATATATATTTGATCGATCTCCATCATAATAATCTGGACCCACAAAAAAAATCGATTGTAGATCTTTCTCTTTTCCATTGCTTAATGTGGTAATTTTAGGCTTCTAGCCCTTGAGAAGCTTAACGTGGTTGCCTCTTTGGGCTTTGCTTTAATAATATAATAGATAGATGTCCATTATTATCATCATGATCAGAAAGTAGCATCTGTAAGCTCAACATACCATCTCATTGCAATGTAGTGAAGGACATCTATTTGTGGTTTGGCTACAATGCATACATTATTGATCCTAAATGTTGATGACAGTCCAATTGTCCAAAGTATATATGCCAATGTTTGGTGTTTCACTCTATTGAGGAACCATGGATGTAAACAGGAAGAAAAACGTACGTGCAGAATCGTTTACTCACGAGATCCGGAAGGTAAAACCCAGTAGGTTTTTCGGTTTGACCGATTCAAATTCAAATTTTTGATTTTGGCTGGTTTTTAATCGAATTCAAACGAAATTTGTGCAGGTTTCTCCGGAAATTCGATGTAAATGGATCGCTCGTTCGCCAACTAACGGGATCTCCCTAAACGCTTTTTGATCCTTGGATGTAAACACTGTTTTCAGTATTAGCCATTGGGTAGTTCCCTTTACAGTTGAACTTGTGGGCGCACCCTAAAATGCCATGCAAATACCCAGCTGTCCAAAAAAACATCTCAACACTCAGCAGTGTTACATTTGGATTGGATGTCTCTCTCAACGGACAGCAAAGAAAACAATACAGATAATTAGGACCGAGCTTGGTTCGCTCTCCACTGCCAATCAACTAATTCTATGAGTGGGATAAATTGGGGTAGAATCCGAATGAATCAACAAAGTTTTGAGTCCTTGTATCAATCCGAATAAATCAATTCTCTGCATAGATAAAACTTTTCCCATTGGGAAATCGGATAGTAAGCTATCCACCTCCGCAGTCAGAGGATGCAGTATTTTACATTTACCATGCCGCTTCTGTCAAAAGATGTAGCTTCCGTATATTTGTTAGATAAATTGTCCTCCCGTCAAATCCCACAATTTTTCACCAATTCGAACTACAACTGAAACTATTTAGTTACACCTATGATAGTGATATATTTCTGCAGTGGTAAAGCGGAATACAAATGACATTGAAGTATTAAACATAGTGAAGTCTTTAGTTACACCCATGATGGTGATAGATTCGAACTAATAGCAACATAGTGAACTCTTCAAAACCTGAGCTCGCTCGTAAATGGGTATCATTTCTACTAAACTTAAGTGGGCACTACATTTGATGCAGAATTTATAAAGATGACAAAACGTACCAGTACAAAAATGGAAATTAAAAATCTTCTATAACATCTGATGCCCGGTACATCGCTACACATGTGATGCCTTATGATTTTTTAAAAGAAGACTCCATGACGCACACCCTTCAATCCACAAATTTCACCTGGCGAATGCGAATCCTAGGCGTAAAAGCAGCAAACATCCCACGACAGAAACCCCACAGAAACAGCGATTGCAAGCTGTGCTTACACTACAGTAGCCAGATCTCACGAGTTCTAGCGCAACAGGACAGCACGGAACCACACCACTAGCCGCGGAAGAGACAAGAGACGGAAGAGGGAAGGGCCCTTACCGGAGAAGCCGGCGGCGGCGCGGAGGCGGTCGGATCGGAGCGCAGGCGAGCAGGCCACGCCGCCGAAGGTGACGAATCCCCGGCCGGCGGCCGAGGCGACGCGCGACGAGGGGGCGGCGGCCGCCGGGGAGGAGACGGCTGCGGAGGCGGCGGTGGCCATGAGGGAGCGGAGAGGGGCGGAGGGGAGGCGGGGAGCCAGAGGGAGCAGCGTGGCGCGTGCGAGAGGGAGGCGGAGCGAGTATTTGTAGCCGTGGGCGGAAGCGGCGGATTGGTGGGACTTTGGAAGCTCCGCTAGGAGGAAGATGAGAAGATGGCGATGCGTCGGGCGGAGGACACGAGGACGGAGATCCAAAAACCGGGGCGGGGTAACCGATGAACCAAGCTGATCCTCCTCCCTTGGATCGGGGTCGGGGCAGGTTAGGGCCTCGTCAAATCGAAGGTATAGTGATTGTTTGGGTTGAGAACTGGATATGTGATGTTTGGAATAAAATTTAAAGTTAAAAAATGATATCTTAAGAATGAAAAGGCGTAAAACAGTTTATTAACTAATGAAAACGGTTTATTAACTACCTTCTAATCTCAATTAGCTAGCATTTATTGCTGCTGCCTGTAGCCTGACGGACATTTTTGGAGGGTTGGGAAGGCTAGAGTTACCTAGGAAGGCATACAGGCCACGAAAGAGGTGGAACTTTAGGCTTCTAACCAAACGGCTTGTAGGCGGCCTCTAGGAAGACTCGGTCGAGATAAAATGGTGCAGTGTATCAATCCAAATAGACCTATAATGTAGTACCAACTTTGGTCCTCTTCCTTAGTTGGGGTGGGCAGAAACTCTTTGGTTTTGCAAATTATTTCGTTAAGGGGCGAAAGATCTAAAATTATGGGAATTTCAGAATTTGAAATGGTCAACAGGCACTTGAATTTTGAACGAAATTTGACCAAAATTTAGACCAAATTTGACCGAAATTTTGTTCAGAAACAGAGAAAATCAGGGGGGGAAACAGAGGGAAAACAGGGCGCAAACCAGAGAAAAACAGGGCGTGAAATAGAGAAAAACAGGGCGCACAGTACACAGGAAATGGACTGACCTTGTATCATAGGCATGAACGCATTGGTGCATCAATGGTGAGCTGCAGCCTGCAGCAACTCAAATAGACTATCCAGTTCCAAGTTTTCTGGCTATGCTACAATCTACATACACAATGCTGCAATGGAGAACAGCAAAATCATGTCATACGCCTTCAGCTTGGTCTTGAACTAAAAATGGGAATTTTGGCCTTGAACTGAGCTTGAGTGTATGATCCAGGTATTTTCTTGTGTAGAAGTTCCCTCACTGTAGAGCTATATTTAGACATCAATTCCTTATGCTTGTATGAGACAGTGTATGCAGGCATGTTCTACTTTGTCTGGTTTCACTTGTCCTGCCTGAAAAACTCAGAAAAGAGCAATGATGAGAGTACTACTCTCAATTCTTTAGGTCACTGCATGCAAAGCATATTTGAGGGAAAAAAATGTAATATACCAGCATGCGGGTAAATGTTGCCTTCCCAGTACCACATTCTCATTCACATCGAGCATGACAATTATCTGGGAATCATGGTAGGATACTTGTACCATTGGTAAGTCTGACCCTCCGTAATCTCCTCAGTATACTCAGTAACCTAAGAAGCCAAACAACATTGCATTAGATTCAGAGCACACAGCTCATACCTGTTAGTAGCCAACCTGGATCAAGAGAACATTACATGAGGCTCACTGAAGAAATTTCCTCGTGTTGTTGGATGGTAATGTATGTAAGGCGATCCCCGATCCATGCATGTGAGACTTATGAGTGAAACTAGCTAGGCTTACCTAGGGAAAAGCTGTAAGATTTTCTTGGTGTTCCTCCACCCTAGTCTTCGGCCGGTTGACAGAACTTCATAATCCCCGTCACAATACTCGAACAACGGTCCTTCCCGTCAGAGCCTTCAAAGACAAGAAATACTAGTTGATCAATATATGATGGTGAGACACTACGCGATAACTTAATGTGATCAACTCGTCTGAAAGAACATTAATAAAATCCCAAAGCAGAGAAGTCTCTGAACATGGATGAGCAAGAAATGATGATTAATTGGTTATGTCAAGCAGTAAAACATGCCTACTTGTGATGTTCTATCATCTATGTGAAGTGCAATCAAGCTCCAAATATAGCTTCAAATCTGAAATATGGCCACAGCACAATCTAGTAGTGAGTTAGTCACTAATCTAGACTTTACCTGTGTAAGCATCAACACTAATACAGATACTCTGATTTATAGTGAATTTTTTATTATTTAATCCTTTTTTAATTTTATTTTAAAGTTAACTTCTCTAACTTTATTTCCAATTCTAACCTCTTTAGCCACGCCACCACCCCTGATGTGACAAAAACATATTGTCACGCTACCACCCGTGGCGTGACAAAACAAGCCATGCAAACCCTCGTCCACCCACCGTGCCAGCGTGGAGGCTTACGTGGCACTAGTCACGTCAGATACCATGGCATGACAACCGCGCCCTGTCACGCCAGATACCATGGCGTGGCAATGGTGCCTGTCACGCTGATATGTGTGGCGAGTGCTCGACTATTGGTCAGGTCAGATTAAGGTTACCAAAGATCAGATTAGCCATAAGGGTTAGAATGTAACACGATAAATGGGGATTGGTGTGCAACATTATGCTATGCATGTCCTCCCTGAAACTAAGAGATCGAGCAAACGAAACTTGGTGAACTTTGGCGTGCATCTCAAATTCAGTTCCCAAAGATTGGCCATGTTTGCTTGCTCTAGTTATGAAAGGCCGCTGCTGCTCGAATCTCAAAGATATTTCTGCTAAAAGTGCTGGCCTGCTTGATATAAATTTCAAAGAGTATCCGATGTTTGAACTGGTTAGAGCGAAAAACCATTTCATTTGTGCTCTTGTTGGATGTTGGCTAACGAAGGTATCGAACTACTGGATTTCGACTTTTTCAGTAAATCAAGCAAACCATGTTCAGGTAGGAACACTTGTATGATTCAGTAAAATACACTGATTTACACCACTGTTGATGTGAACTCTACTCACTTTCTGAACTAAAATCGTATTGAAAATGTTAAACTGCTGCTATGCTACAGCTAAACGAACTAAGAAATTATAATGCAATGAATCATAGAACAACTTCTGCAATGCCCAATGCCCCTCAATGTTGGAATTGTTGTAATCCAGTACGAATCCTTCTAGGCTAATACAATAGGAGGAGGACACCCAAATGCAGATGCACATCAAGCTTCTTCCAAGACATCCATGAGAACGATGCAGACGTCGGCGCAGGCACCGGTCCGGACGAGAAAGGAACTAAGAAATAATTCAATTCTAGGAATATAAATTGTAAGAATGTAAAGGAGCACGAGAAAGGAAACCACAATGGCACAATGATCTTTTGTACCGTGGTGTTCGGAGACTTGTCACCCCCCTAATCCACGTTGAGGTAAGCTTAAACGAATTAGATCGGCTCCACGAATTAAGCCAAATACTTTGAATTTACTAGTGGTAGCTATGTCCGCCTTCACAACACGCTGAACCTTCTCACAAACTTCTTGATAATATCATCGGACCATGACGCATCCACACCGTCTAGATGTCGGCAAACACCAAGAGTAATAAGTCAAACCCTTTGTTTGACTCTCAGCAAGTGCTACACAAGCATAAGTGGATACTCGATCCATCTCTAGATGCAACACATGCAACTAGAGACCTCTCTCCTTGCTCACAAGGTGCAACACATGCATAATTTAGAAGAGAAGCCCACACTAGCTTAAGAGATTGAAATATGGTGCCAATAACCTGGATAAAGAGCCTCAAGCCAAACTTGTATAGCCCCTATGCAAGAAACCAATCGTTACTCACAAAATCAGCACAAACAATATACCCCAGACATATCTGGGGTACAGCTAGTTCGTGTACACGTGGCAAATAGCCGTGGAAACGAGACGCTGATACCCTAGACATGTATAGGGTACCCTTGGGAGCTCTATGGAAACCTCAGACATGTCTAAGGTAACCCCAGACATGTCTGCCCTATGCTGAAAACTTGAGTCAATTAAGTTTTTTTTTAATTTCCAAAGCAAAAATGCATGAAAATCAACCATTTGTGAAGCTCATTTGCGAATTATAGACTCATGCCACAAAGATTAGATACATGAATCTCAACTATTTGCAAAACATATTCACAAACTTTAGTACCATGCCATAATGAGTAGGTGATGGACTTCAACAATTTGCAAATTATAGTCTCGTGCTGCAAGGAATAAATGCACGGGCTTCAATTATTTGCAAAACACATTCATAAACAATAGCATCATGCCATAAGGAGTAGGTACATGGATTTCAACTATTTGCAAATTATAGTCTCATACTACAAAGAGTAAATACACGAGCTTTAACTATTTACAAAACACATTTGCAAACAATATCATCATGCTTAGTAGAGCTAGAGTAAGGGAAATTGAGCTATCAACACATGATGATACTCAAGCTACTAGACAAAACCACTCTTAATAGTACAACAACATATACTGACAATCTAGTCTCCCAACCAAACACCGATACCGGTAAAATGACTAAGAAATATATCATTAGTCTATGCTAGTTAGCTTTGCCTTGCGCATTCATTTTGGAGTTTTTATATGATGATGGTCATCTCCTCTCCAAGTCTAGGTCCTTGTTTTGATGACCATCCACCCATGATGCCATTAACTTAACTTTATGATCATCAACTCATGATGTCATCTAAAGTCTTTATCATCAATCGGGACAAAACTTATTTCACACCAACTCACGGAGAATGTTAGTTCCACAAATCCGATTATTATTAATCACCAAAACTCAACATTAACACATAATAGAGGACTAGATCATCCAATCTCTCCTTTTGGAGATTCATGACAACCCAATCGTAAATAATCGAATTTATATCAACACAAGTATATTACAACTACAAAATCTTCATATATTCAAAGGATGTGCTTCAAAGTAAGAATCCTCGATATATGTAGATAAAAAATATAGATCAATACTATCAAAACCACAAAACATAGAGTAAACTCCCGTAAACTTAAGCTTCTTCGGTATAAAGTTCCAGCGGCGAGCCAGTGATTCCTAGAAAATGAACATCCTAAAATGCATAGGAACATGTCAAAAGCAGTATTCGTCCTAGAAACGGAGGGGGCCGTGGAGGCAACGCCCTTTCTCAGTCCCGCGTGTATCCGCCCAACTCACGAGCCCATGGGCGAGCGACGAAAACAGCATCTGGGCGCGCGCGCGTCACCCGTCGCATCAAAATCCCTAGCTCCACAACTTGCAGAGTGGAATCACAATCAAGATCAACGACTTCCGATTCGGCTAGGTCAAGCAAGCATTATAACATGTTGTTATTGCACATTGGTGTATGTATAAATTACGAACACGGAATATCCCGTCATGTGCGCACATAATTTCTTAGAAAGAAATTACGGTAAGGTAGAGATGGCAACCATTGCAAGCAGTTTGCACTTGCGCACTAGGGAAGATTTTGTTGCCGCCACTCAAATTGTGGGCAATATCGTTTCGGAAATGTGCTTATTTTGTTTTTGCCATCCTTTTGTCGGTGTGTGTTTCGGTTTTGCCACTCCGTCCACTTGTCAACAGCTTTGACCGTTAAGAATATGGAGAAAAAAATCATAAAATACTAGAAAAAAACAGAAGAAATCAAGAAAAACAGCAAAAGAATATGGAAAAAATTAAGGATAACTTTTAAACAAATATGTTTTTTTGAAAAATTTCTCAAAAAATTTACTCTAAGGAAAACGTTTTAATCTTCCTCAACTTTTATAAAACAATGCTAAATATTTCCTGATGTAAAACTTTTGTGCAATTTTTGTTCAGAAGTTGTACCTTAAGTTTTATGTATTTTATTGTATTTTTAAAATTTTCTTTCAAATTTTCTTTTTTATGATATTTTTGGATTTTTCTTAACGGTCAACCCCCGACTTACCAAAAATTTAGACAGAGTAGCAAAAACGAAATATGCACCGACAGAAGGGTGACAAAAACAAAATGAACAGATTTCTGATGTTTTGCACACATTTTGAGTGGCGAAAACAAAATTTTACGTTGATACTATTCACAATGTACACGAGCGATTCCCACTGGTCGGCCTATCCCTCCGGCGGGTGCGTCACGTACCAACTGATATTGGGACGAGGAGGCCTTCAGGTAAGCCAGCCCGGTCAGGTTGTCTTCGTTGATGTCTTCTTGGACCTTGGATACGCTCCACCTCATGACTTCTTGGTGAAGCATAAGCTCAACCGTATGGCGAGTGCTCGACTATTGGTCAGGTCAGATTAAGGTTACCAAAGATCAGATTAGCCATAAGGGTTAGAATGTAACACGATAAATGGGGATTGGTGTGCAACATTATGCTATGCATGTCCTCCCTGAAACTAAGAGATCGAGCAAACGAAACTTGGTGAACTTTGGCGTGCATCTCAAATTCAGTTCCCAAAGATTGGCTATTGTAGGAAGATGAATAGGTTGTAATGGATGATTGTATTGAGACTCGAGAGCAGTTTATATAGCATGTGTTTGGTTGCTCAGATGAGGTTGGCTCGCATGAGTAGATGCAAGTTTTTGGGTGTTTGGTTGCTCGTTGAGTGGGTAAACTCGACCGAGAGGATGCAAGATTCCTCTTGGGCGGACAGGAAACACTTGATTCGAGCTTTCCTCCTCACCAGCCGAAGACGCAGTCGCGGCCTTCGTGGAGTCCGTTCACCTTCTCCGCCGATATAGGCAACCAAACAACATCTCAAAGACAAACTGCCCAATGTAAACATGCAACCAAATAACTCATCATTGCATTCACTCGATGCCAGTTAGATTCACTGGATGACACATACGGACGAGAATGGGGACATACGAACAACCAAACACACCCATAGAGTACAAGGCTTGGAGGGCAAAGAGCATATCCTAAAGATAAGGCGGTATCATCTGGATTACAAATCCTAAACTACCAAATATAAAGATATGTCAATATACTCTAACATCCCCCGCAGTCGTAGCGGTAGCGTCGCAGACGGTCAGACTAGAGAGAAAGCCGAAGATGAGGAACCATCGAACTGACATCCCCCCGCAATCGCAACGGAACGCTTGGGATCGCTGTGGCGCTACGGACGCGGTGATCAGAAGGGAACCGATGAGTTTGCTCAAGATAATGATAGCCCTTTGTAGCCGAGAGCGAGGTGACCATGGTCGAGCCGTGGAGGAGGAAGCCATGTCGAGGTAGCCGGTGTCGGCGTCGCTGTTGTGGTTGGGGTAGTGGAGTTTATGCAGAGGAGGTCGTGGCCGAGGTCGCCGACGCCGTCCGACCGTGGACGAAGATGAAACAGAGGGCCACCGGATCGGATCCGGCGAGGAGGCCGGATCTAGGCGAGCACTCACCGGATCTGGCGCGAAGGAGGCCAGATTCGGAGCGGCAGACCGGAGAAGGCCGGCAAGTTGGAGGGGCAAGGCTGGCGTGGCCGGGGAGCCCGGATCTAGGGTCAGGAGACGAAGCGGCGGAGAGAGCTCTAGATCCGAAGCGGAGAGAAGCTGTCGGCAGATTCGACGAGGAGGAGGCTGGATCTGGCGAGGGCACCGTTGGATCCGGTGGGAAGAGGCCGGATCTGGGAGTGGCGATCGGAGAAGGACTCGATCGGCCACGACGATTGCCGAGGTAGCCGACGATGGTAATGGTGACTACTGAAAGAACACGCAACCCGAAGCGAGCGGCGTGGCGGCTTGTGCATGTCGATGACGACGGTTCGTACATCGTGGGCTTCCGGTGGTGCGACGGCTTGTACTCGCGGATGACTGGGCGGCGATGATGATCCGGCGTGATGACGACGGTAGACGGGGCGCTCGGAAGGCCGTGGAGGAGGGTGTCGGTCGACGAAGCGCCACGTCACGCCACAACGTCATCGGAGGAGAGGAGGCGCCGGAGAGGTCGAAGCCGAGGCGGTGAGGTCCGGAGCCGAGGAACGTTGACGGGTTGGCAGGGCGACGCAAACCGATCTATGATCGGAATTTTTTTTTTGAGAAAACCCGATATGAAGATAACCGGGGAAAACTTTAATTGGTAGCCGATCGGATGATCGACGACACGACTTAAACTATGGGTTACGCAGCTCCCGGGAGAGATCATGGAGACGAGATCATCTCCCAAGGGCGGCACGGCGGAAGCTGTGGAGGCGGCGGCTCAAGAGCGACACCGCTCTGATACCATGTAAGAAGATGAGTAGGCTGCAATGACTGATTATATTAAGACTCGAGGACGGTTTATATAGAGTACAAGGTTTGGAGGGTAAGAAGCCTCTCCTGGAGATAACACAGGCATCACGGGATTACAAATCCTAAACTACCGAATATAGAGATATGACAATATACTCTAACAGCTATGTTTGCTTGCTCTAGCTATGAAAGACCGCTGCTGCTCGAATCTCAAAGATATTTCTGCTAAAAGTGCTGGCCTGCTTGATATAAATTTCAAAGAGTATCCGATGTTTGCACGGGTTAGAGCGAAAAACCATTTCATTTGTGCTCTTGTTGGATGTTGGCTAACAAAGGTATCGAACTACTGGATTTCGCTTTTCAGTCAATCGAGCAAAGCATGTTCAGGTAGGAACACTTGTATGATTCAGCAAAATACACTGATTTACACCATTGTTGATGTGAACTCTCCTTACTTTCTGAACTAAAATCATATTGAAAATGTTACACTGCTGCTATGCTACAGCTAAACGAACTAAAAAATTAGAATGCAATGAATCATAGAACAACGTCTGCAATGCCCAATGCCCCTCAATGTTGGAATTGTTGTAATCCAGTACGAATCCTTCTAGGCTAATACAATAGGAGGAGGACACCCAAATGCAGGTGCACATTAAGCCTCTTCCAAGACATCCATGAGAACGATGCAGACGTCGGCGCAGGCACCGGTCCGGACGTCGGCGCAAGCGGCCGCAGAGCCGGCGGCAGCTCAATTGGGGCCTTCTTCTGCCGGACGCCGGTGGAATTCTTCAAATCAATCGAAACTTTGTTCCGAATCCAAACATCTGATGCTGGAACAGATATAGCACCAAGTATCAGTGACACGGCAATAGAACGGTAGCATTCGAGCTTCTGAAATAAGAGAGCGCCAAGAAGTGTCACTTGCTGACCTCTCCTGGACACGGTGAGGTCGGCGTCGTCGTAGTTCATCGGCCACAGGATGTAGCCGAGGAGGCCGCGGCGCGCGGCGAAGTCGAGCTTTCCGCCACGACGGCCACACCGTCGAAGGCGACCCAGACGTCGCCCACCAACACGTACGACGACACGGAGGCGTTGTCGTACGCCGTCATCACCGCGCAGCACCCGCTGCTCGCAGCGAGCCTCTGGACCTCGGCGTAGGACATGAAGCCGGTCGCGTTGCTCTCGCTCTGCTTCGGCCCCGCGGCGACGACCGGCGCGCCGACGCCGTTGCTGGCCTTGTTGCGCAGGACCCACGACCGGCCGTAGAGCGGGAGCCCCATGACCACCTTGCTCGCCGGGACGCCCGCGTCGAGCCAGGACACGACGCCGTAGCTCGCCGAGAAGTGCGACGCTTTGTCGTAGAGCGGCGCGTCGAAGGCCGTGAAGTTGTTGGCGCCGGTCGGCCGGAGCCCGAACGCCATCACGTTCACCCAGTCGAGGTTCCTGGCGACAGCCTCCGACGGGTAGTCCACGCCGGCGTACGGCGCGTCGAACACGTGGTTCGAGAAGTAGACAGTGGCCGTGAGCAGGAACCCCAGGGCGCCGCGGCGCGCCACTCGGCGACGAGGAACCCGAAGTCGGCCATTTCCACCGCCGACGCCGGGAACCGCCACGCGACGTCGAGCCCGTCGAAGCCGTTCGCCCGTGCCAGCACGACGGCCGCGTCGATGAACGCGGCCCCCGACGCCGGGTCCGCGGCCATGGCGGCGAACGCGGAGTCTGAGACAAACGCGGCCGCCGCCACCGCGCCTCCCGCACCACTGGCGCCGTCGGAGGTGGCGACAGAGAGCAGGGTCTTGAGCGCGCGGTTCTTGGCCTTGAGCGCCCGGGAGAAGGTGGCGAGGAGGCGCACCTGGGCCGGATCGGTGGGAGTTGGAGCGTGCGCCGCGTAGGGTGCACGGAGAGGGGGAGTAGTAGAGGTGGGTGTAGAGGAGGCTTCGAGGTCGGCGAGCGGCCGGAGGTGCGCGTCGGCTGCGAGGTAGTAGCCGGCGCGCACCGTGGACGCTGGTGCTTCCTGGGCGTCAGGAGGCGCAGGAGCTGGAGCAGCAAGCGAGAGTGCGAGTGTGATGACAATGGAGAGGAGGGTGCTGTAGGTGTGTGCCATTGCCATTGCTGGGGAAGGCGTGGATGGGCAGTGGAGGTGGTGGTGGGAGTGGGTGGGGAGTGAGCATTGCTTTTGTGTTATGGGAGGGAAGGGAAGGAGGGAACCTTGCTTGTGCTGTTATGCCGGTGTTTGCTTCTAGTTTGCAAATGCGAAGCAAGTAAGCAACTATGGCATACAAGAGAGGCTACTGTCTCGCAAAAGCTTAGTTTGATTTGTTTGGTTTTTTAGTTCCGTGTGTATGGAAATGCTACAACACTGAACAAAAATCTATGAGGTTCCAGTCTGCGGTATGTGGGTTCATCGGACTGAGAACGAGTACGTGGGTTCCGTGACCAGAGAGCGTGGACGGCTTTGCAAACCGAGAGCGTGCAGACGTGGTTTTTCTAACCTATCACAGTGTCATTTTTGCAATTTAAATGCGATTGAAAGCTACTTTTACTATTATAAATCAAAACGTGTCAATTCAGTGGTGCCTTGGCCCTTATCTCCAGCGAGCTCACAAGCGTCGCTGCCCTGGCTAACCTCCCCTCCCCTCCCTGTTCCTTACAGATTTTAGTTTCTTAGATGTTGTCACCGGAGCCGGAGGAGGTGGTGTGGGACACGAATCGGAGGAGGCGCTGGGGAGGCGGCAGAGGGACGGTGAGCCTGAGAGGGGGAGTGGCAGCGAGGGCCAGAGGGAGGAGATGCACAATTTGGGCGGCCATGGTTAGATTCATATCCTCTACCATAGCTCTACATTTGGTACGAGGTAATCACAGGGCACTGTCCTGTTTTGTTGTCAGACAAGTGAAAGTGACCAGCTACATTTGGTACGAGGTAACCACAGGGCACTGTCCTGTTTTATTGTCAGAGACAAGTGAGAGTGACCAGGGCACCGGCATCATGTAAAAACTAAAAAGTAGCACCATATGCAGTTCTGGACGTAAGATTAAGAGTTCAATGTCAAGAAAAACGAGAGGAAGGACGGTCCTCGTGACGATCTGTATTCTGTAGCAAGGTCCCCTCTTTCTTGTCTCCGGTGTGGGGGTGGGGCAGCTGGGCAGGAGCAAAAGCTTTTGCGGCAATACTGTAGTATAGGTGAACAGTCAGTGATTTAACTTAACTTGGCACTGAACTCATCTCACTTCTTTCTTATACTAGCTGAGTGTCCATGCGTTAGAACGAATCTCTCTCTCTCTAGTAACAGTAAGGACAGAGTGCCACGATACTAGGAAACTTCGCATGAATCCTAGCTGAAGCGCTGCACGTAATCAGATACTAGAAAATACCTGAGGAAACACGCGTCTGCTCTACCTGCATTTGCCTGCTCAATTAATTTCGAATCGCATTCGCGTACACATCTCTCGCGCCAATCATCCTGTATACTAGAAGCTCACCCGAGCTGGCACGGGCGTCTGGAGCGGCACGGACAGGCCCGCGAGGCTACGGGCCCACTGAACGCGTGGCCGTGCGAGTGAAACTCCTTCCTATCAAGCGCACCGATAGAAATCGTGTGGGTGCGAGGCAAACACGGAGTGATCGGACGGCGCGCGCTCTCTGGGCGACGTCGCGCGGCCCTCCGGCCTTTAAATCAGGTAATTTCGGTGCCGGTTTTAATTTCGAGTGTGAGGCTTCCGAATTCGTACTGCCAACCTGGAGGGAAGGGAAGCTGTGGCGCCTGTGAGGTCAGAGCCCGCCTGTCCCATCCGCATCTGCCTTTGTCCACGGTGTGAAACCGTATGCATGTGCCGTCAGCGATAGCTAACCTCGCATAATCGCATTACATGCCTGCAAGAGAGTACAAGAAACTTATCTCCTTGTCCGGTCCTGCAACGAAAGTTACTGCCGAGAGAGCCAAACCATTTTTTTCGGCTGTCATGGATACTGAGGGGCTATGGGGTTTGCTTCCAATGCGTGCCAAAGCTTGTCGTACCAAAATTTGTTAGTGCTGACTAAATTTGGCAGGTATTTGATTTGCTATCAAACTTTGACAAGATTTCTTTCTGTCTATGCTCTCTAGTTCATTTTCTTGCCGATGTTTGGCTAAAACATTGGTAGTTAAATTGGTGGCACCAAATTTTAGTAACGCTTTGTAGGATAAATTTGTCTTGAAACCAAACGGCCACTATCTGAGTGTCAGCGGCCACTGCACTGCACGTTCACGAGGGAAGCAGAGGTGCAATTAAATGAAGGCTGTGGTGGTTATTTGATTTGATGATGATCTCCAAAATTATGGCAGGGATAATAGGGCTTGGAGCCATACGGACAAGAGCATATTCAGCTGAATATGTTTACCAACGCTCTTCTTGCATTTGAGTGTGTATTTGGAACGTGCGAATGTAAAACCAAAGGAATAGGAAAAATATTGGAATAAAATAGAAATACACGTGCAAAACAGAGGATTAAAAAACACAAGAAAAATTAGAACCATATGACCGGCGAAGCGAGGCGCCAAATCCGGGCCTGGGCGGAGGCGGCAAGGTCATGGGCAGAGAGGAGGAGGTAGAGCACCCACAGAGGAGGAGGAGGTGGCAGACCAGAGAAGGAGGGACAAGAGAGACCACGGCGCGAGCCATGGAGGAGGAGGGAGTCGGAGGGGCCGAGGGAGGGAGGAGATGGGCGGCGATGCCAACAAGGGAGGACGAGGGAGAAGGAGTGAGCGGGGTGGAGTGCGCGAGAGGAGCAGGCGGGCCGGGGTGGAGGCGGGGTTGCGCGGGCAGGGGGCAAGGATAGGGTTTCGTCGGGCTTTTTATTCAGTGGCAAACGACAGGTAAATTATCCTCAACTTTGGGTGTAAATGTGGAATTGGGGCTACGAGAAGCCGCGGAAGCTCCCCGCTGGCGGCTTTTAGCTTTTGGCTTCCGCACATTGTAATGCAAAGTGACTTCGAGGAAAAACGGGGAGAAAAGCTAGGCGTTTGGAACGGCTTCCAGCTTTTTCGGGCGAAAAGCCGAAGTCGTTCCAAACATACCATTAAAAGCCAAACTCGCAGCTTCACCTGCTCCGAAGTTTGCCCTATACTTAGGTGAGGGTAATTACCCGCTTTTGCCATCGCTCAAAACGCCTCCTCACCGCGCCCACCCCCCGGCCCAAACCCTAAACCTAGCCCTCTCCTCCCCCGCACGCCCCACCCCCGTCCTCCTCTCTTCCTCCTACGCTTTTGCATCTTCCTCCTCCCGCGCCTCGCCCTCCTCCCACGCTGCACCCTCCTCCCTCCTCGGCGCCTCCACTCGTGACCGCCCTCCTCCACCTCCCTCCTCCCGCGGCCAACGCCCTCCTCCCATGTTGGCGCACCATCTCTCCTCCTCCCGCCTCCTCCTCCTCCTCGATCTCGCACCTCCGCGCTTCCGCCGCCGCCGCCTCCTCCCACGCCGCTATCCCGACCGGATTTGCGCTAGCCCCACTAGCCTCCTCCCTCGACCCCGTCGCCCAACTCCTCTCCCGACGCCACTGCCTCTGTTTTTTTTCTGTTGTAAATTTATTGTTTTGTAATACTTTTTTATTTTATTAATTATTTGTTGTAATAATTATTCATCAAATAATTGTTTTTAATAATTACTTATTGTAATAATTATTTATGTAATAATTGTTTATCTTAATAATTATTCATTGTAATAATTATTTTTAATAATTATTTGTTGTAATGACTATCGTTAATTGCGGTGATTGTCGTTAATTGCGGTATATTGTCGTTAATCGTCGTTAAATGCGATCAATTGTGATAGTCATCATTCATTGTAGTCAATTGCATTAATCGTCGTTAATTGCAGTTAATTATCGTTTTTTGCGAGTTGTCGTTAATTGCGGTAATTATCGCCGATTGTCGTTAGTTGTCGCCAATTGCGTTAGTCGTCGTTAAAAGTTGTTAATTGCGTTAAACGGCATCAAACAAGCCATTAGTGTCCTCGTGACATTTTAGACATTTTCCAACTCGAAATCAGAGTGACCTACTTAAAAGCCGACAGTCAAACATCTTCATTTCGCTTGCTCAAATTGCGGCAAATGAAGCCTGCAGCCCAATGGAAGCCGTTTTTGAAAAAGTTGCGATCGTGCTAAACAGACCCTTGTTGGCCGGCCGAAAGCTAAAGCCCCAAAAGGCCTAGCTTCATAGCAGCTTAACGACTAAGCAACAGTTAAAGCCCACATAAAGGTCGAAGCTAGTGGGGATGTACTTCTTGGACTTTTGCGGAATTGACTTGCACGTTTGCCACTGGAAGTTGGTGGAAATTACCCACCATTGCCACTGAATAAATAAGGTCTAAAGAGGGAAACCCTAGCTCACTCCTCCCTCATCCTATACGTGTTGGCATACACCGGCCTGGTCGACCCAATGTACCTCCGCTCAACGCCACCTCCTGCCGATCCCGACGTCACCGGACCCTCCTCCGCCTCTCGGTGCTCTCGATCACCGCAGCCCTCTAGATTCCTGACATCGCCGACCCTACGCCCCTGCCTCCGCCTCCATCTAGTCCCGATCGACATTGTCCGTCCCACGCCCTGCCTCGCCTCGAGGCGCCACCGCCACTTCACGCCTCCCGGCCTCACGCCATTGCCTACCCCACCCCATTTTGCTGCCTCCGTCTACCAACTCATCGTCCCCTCCGACCTCGTCGCCTTCAACCTACCTTTTGTTTTTTTACAGATTTTGATGAACACAAGTTTAGTTCTTGATTGTAAAATTTCATATTTGGTTGATTCGTGCATGTAGATTCGGATTTAAGATCTGGATTCAAATTGGTTGAAATCTAGAGTTTTGTTGTGACACAAATAAACACAAATGTTTGGATTTGATTATTAGTTTGGACACAAATGAACACAAATCATGGCGTTTGAATTTGCACATGAATTTTTCTTTGTTTATCTATATGAATTTGCACATGAATTGATGAATCAACACACAAACAAGACAAATTTGTACAAAAGATTGGCAGCGAATGACGTAGACATGATAAGCACGGAAGAACAACTAAAAAATAGTTCCAAACTTGTCTAAAATCCATTTGACATCATGTCTAATATGCTCAATTTATAATTAAGTGCATAGCTAGTAGTTTGTAAGATCAATTTAATTATGCCCAAGTGAAATTAAAAAGGAAAGTTACATAATGCAAGGTTGTAATTAGCTAAATACATTAATATTACAAAATCATTGCATGAATTAGCTTAATAAGCACCAAATTAGTGTCATTTGTCATAGACATTTAAAACATTTGAGAACTCAGAATAACCAACCACCCCAACGAAAAGCCGGAATGCCTTTCAGCCGGAAAGCAAAAAACTTCTGATAAAAGCTACCGCTCCTCCCCAAACAGGGCCTTTCGCATCCTGTTTAGACTGTAGGGATTTAAAAAGTGTTACTTCCTACGTGAATCGGACGAAATTCTGACATTCCAAACGTGGTGAAAATGCACTTTGCTAGGCATTTCATTTTCCTCGCATAATCGCAGTCAGTATTATAAACCTGTCGAAACAGCCTCAGGTGAAAACAATTAACCGCTAAAATAATCATTCTACCTCTACTTGGACCGTCCATAATTTTACTGATCTGATCACGGCACCTCTAGCAGGATTCCAGTTGGTGCCGACGAGCCTGGAAATGGCCTCCCCACAGATAATCCATAGGTCCTGCAGGCCTGGACCTGCATACCCTAAGCACAATTTTAACGCATTAACTTATTCCAACCAACAGTACGCTGCCATCTAATTTGAGTGAACTGAAACATGCTACATATGTCTCAAGCATCCGTGTGCACCCTTTTGATGTACCAAAAACCAGCTCACAAACAACCGATAATGATATAAAACTGCTAGGACCGAATAAGCAGGAAACCCAAGAAAATAGTGATATCAACTGATAATATTGAAACTGTTGACTCTAGACTCAGTATGAAATAGATTGGTATAACCGGGACATGTGAGCTGAGAGAGAGCCTCCCAATGCAACGTAACTATCTTGTGTTCTTGGCAAAACAAAATAGACAATGGGCATGCTCACATGAAGTACATCGCAAAATTGAGATCTAGTACAGTGTTAAGCCAAATCTCACAACAGCTGGCACTCATCACCTAGTCGCCTAATCCTCCTGCAAGGCCTTCACCAAGTATAGCCTGTTGAAATTCTGACCAGCAACCCTGCGATTGTAACGCAAACATCAACATGAATGCCTCAGCATATCAGCACTACCAAGTATGTGAAAAACAAAATTGCTGTTTTACTGCAAAAAACTATGGAACCAACAAGGAAATGCGGTATATTATTTGTTATTTTACTGTATTATTTCCACATACAACTATAAAAGTGATTTAGGACAAACTGCAGCACTACATGCTACCAAACATAATACGGTTAGCTTATTCCATCAACTGCTGCAGGAGAAATTTATTAAATTAGCAGATGCCATCTGTAAAATTAATCAATTAACAATATTTAACATGAAGTAAATCAAACTGCTAGGACCGAATTCTTCAACAACTATTACGAAGAAAACTTAAGTTCTCCAATCATGAGACCCCAACCTAGGAAAAAACTTGGGCCAATAACATGACTGCGTCTAGAAGAAAAATTGGATTGTCAAGTGGAGTAAATAAGATCATAATCAACCAGAAAATTCCTACATCTAATTGTTCTTTCCCTAACGTAAAACCATTGAAGCACTGGAATTCGTTGAGGATAGGCATAAAAATGTTAACAGGGTCCATACCCATTAATGTGGTTACAGTAACTGGAGATCTGATTGGTTACGAGATAGCCCTCTAAGCGTGAGGGCTCAGGAATCGGCTTGAAGATAGGATTGGATGGATCTTCTTCTGGCAATGGCTCCTCTCCAGCAGCTTTTCTCGCCATGTTCTCTTGCCTGTAGTAGCACAAAATAGTAAGGGGAATGTTTCATGGTTACATATTTGCTTTACTTGTTTCTGTGAGGCACTTTCTTTGAATGATTACTATGGTAAAACCATAAAGTATGAAAGAAACGAAATATGATCCAAGAGCTAATGAACTATATATCTACTATGGATTAAGCATTTGTTTTCACCTTCTCTTTGAAGCCATCCCTGCTGCTGTGACTGTTGCCTAGAGAGGTTGCGATAATAATATTGGAACTACAACACAAGGACAACACTCAGTCACAAATAGATTTGTCACTTCAACCTCACATAAATTAAGCAGAAGTATTTTTGTTAAAAAAAAGTACCTTGTTTTGCTCTGATGCAAGTTCATCCATGCACCCAATCAGAAATTCCAAGTTCCTTTCCATAAACGGAGCAGTTGACAATTTAAAACGGTCAAAATCACACTGAAACATAAATGAGAAAGATAAATAACCCAAGAACTGATGTTAAAAGGATGAAGACAACAAGTTTCATAAAAGAGCTTTGGCAAATAAAAAAAACCAGAACCTGTGAAACAGGTGACTCAGGTTCCAGCTCCTTCATGAAGGCACTGACAAGCGCAGAGTTGGAAACTTTAATCTGTGAGACATAAGACAGGATACATCAGGAGATCAAATTGATTCTCATGACTGAAATGGAAGATATAAGATAATAAGAGTGCAGACCGGTATCTCCTCAAAAATATCAACCCATGACAATTTCTTCTCTCTTAACCTGTAAAAATTAAGAGTCATTTGTATAATTGTATGCACAATGTTTGTGTAACTTACTAGGATTGAGTTACAGAAATGAAACTATACTTCTCTCCAGTTAAACCATTGTTACGGTAAAGATCCATAAATGAGTCCGTGAGTTTCAGGGCTTTGAGAGCTAGCACTCCTTGATTTGACCTAGATGGATCATACACAATGCACACACATCTCCGGATGTTCTCCTACAACATGTAAATGTTATATTCAGCATGGAGAATAGGAGAATACAAAAGAACCATGATCTTAAGACCTACTCAAAGATGTTTGATACTTGAAAAACTTCAACGTGAAGACTCGGGATTGGAAAATCATTTAAAGCTAACATTGAAGAGTTGAACAAGATATGCGTTTAATGTTACTAGATTATAGGAACAGAAGCAGCTGATACTGCTTACTTAACACAAATATAGTTTTCAACTACTCATAATGTTAACAATGGTCTAATGTGGCAGCAGTAGGGATAGCAGTTTCGCCCATTTACCCGATTACCCATGGGTAAAAACCCTAATGGAGGTGGGGAGTACATTCGTGTGCACAAATATCTGCCCGATGGGTAAACGGGCATGGGCATGGGCATGGGTAACGCCCACCCGTAAAATTAACCATTCAATTAATTGATAACTAAACATCGAATGGTAATATGTTCTAGGGATCCCAGCGATGTGAAACCTAGAATTAACCCGATTAGTTAAAATTATATCCATCGCATGTGTACCCTCGTAGCTGTCTGTAGGTCTTGCCTTACCCTCATGAAACTTTGTTCATAAATAGAAATTGGTAAAGGAAATCAATAAATGAGTTAGACCTCACATGTGAGTTGTGGTGAGGTGTTCAGTTTTCTCAATGAAACAATAATAATTCAAAAACAAATCAAAATCGAGTTGATCCCATCTATAAGCCACCGTTACCCGCTTCCAATAGAAGAATAATTCGTAAAATAAATAAATATCAATAGATCCTACCTATAAACGTAATCTCTCCTGTCCAAATGACCTAAGAGGAGTATTCCCGATATCACTCTTTTTTCTGTAATTGCTCCATCGGCGAATATTCTGAGAGTCGATCTCTCTCATCCTAACTCTGAATCAAATAATTCTTGATCCTAACTTCATCTAAAATCCGAATCCACACCTTGGTACGAAATATATGAATGTTGGGGTTTAGTTGAGTTGGGTTGAATTCTCTTTGGATCTAGTTGTAGCCAGTGGACAATGCAGGTAGTAGCCGATGAAAAAGGTTGAACGTGGTTGAAGCCAATTTATGGTATTGGTGGTTGAAGCCACTATAATATTTGGAGGTTGGAGCCTTCGCTAGTATTTTACAACATTACTCAATTTCATTAAAATTGGTTTAGTCGAAATGTTAGTTTCAGGCCTTCTATTTAATCTAACTCAAATGTGGCTTGCTGTAAATAAAAGAACCTCAGACATTCCCTTGTTCAACCTTGCATCTATTATAATTGCATTATGTGTGGTGGCTTGCTGAGTACCTTTGTATTCACTATTGCACAATTAATATCCTTCAGTAAGGAGAAGACTATGCCGACACTTAATTGGGTTCGATAGGACTATAAGTCAAAGAGGCCAAGAACTAGGTCGCTAGTCCCATCGATTGTCTCAGAGGCATATCCTAAGGGTCCCACTTGGGTGTTGTTCCGTTTCGCTTCCGCAGATATTTAAGGTATTTAGCATGATCGCACGTGTAAGTCAAGTTTAATCGCACGGTCTATTTACGTATTGTTTAAAATTATGTAATAGCTTTAGTTTTGTGAGTTATATGTTTGATATTCAATGATGTAACTGTATGCACTAGCTACTGATCTAGGGACTAGTGCCGACCTGTTGATGTACATAGAGGGTTCTGGACGGTAAATCCGAGTCCCGACAGTTACATAAATAGATAAATAATATCCAATGTGATCCCATTGGATCCTATTTTGACGGGATAGTGTGGTCATGCCCAATCCAAACCTCGGTATCAAACTTCAACCATCCGGTAAGCAATATCAACCTTATCCCTTCTCCAACTGCTCACAACCCTCTTTCTCCCTTAAAATTGCATTGGTTTTTTGTTCTTGGAAAATGTTTGAAACTTAAAACCCAATACCTCAAATCTATTAACATTCTATAACTACCTAAAATCCCATTGAAACTTGGAACCTGAAACCCAAAACTAGTTGAAACTTAGACCCTGAAACCTAAAACCCCATTGAAATTTGAGGTGCACATGCACGGTTCTTTCTGAGTGATTTTGTGTAGCAGTGCGAGGGAGGCAAACGAATGTACCGCCAATATCCTCTTTATATATAAATAACATATAAAATCATAGGTACATTAGCCTGCCTTCCCTGCCACACAAAACTGGTAAGAAAAAACCATACATCTACTCTTCCTCCCATACAGAGTTGCTAAAAAGGGGCTAAAAAATAACTTCCCCAAGTTCCATTTAACTCCTCAAGATAAAACTCCCTACAAGATACCTGCCACACAAAACAGGTAACAAACCATACATCTACACCCCCCAAAATACAAAATTGGTAGAACGAAACTAGAAATTAAAATTCCCCGAGCAAACTCCCGAAAACCAACCAAAGTCCTTAAGCTCCTTAAGATAAAACACCCTTCTTACATCTACATCATATTTACTCAATATGACCATTTTTACGGTAGATTGCAATATGTGACCACCACTTAGTATAGATATGTTGTACGTGGACTCATGTTACACGGTTTTCTTTTTAGTGCCACAGGACTATCTTGCAGGTTGCTATTACAAACATGAATATCAGATTAGACCACTGAAGTGGGCATGATGGGAACTGATATGGAAAAGAATATTGACAAAAAGGAGGGGTCAAATAAGAATTTTCAAAGCTGTGGTAGGATAATCCAGCATCAGTGAAAAGGTTGGATCGCTAACATGCAGCTTATTTCTTTTCCCCATACCTGATAGTTCATAAATGTTTCGATCAGTTCCACAGTTTGAAAAGATCCAAGCAAGCAAGATTGATACCTGTAAGCATAGGAAAAAACAAAGCAATGTAAAGAAGGCCAAAACATAAAATTAAATTACAACAGCTTATAAAAATAACCATGGTGTCTTAAATCTAGTAGCAGAACAGAACATGAATGGCAGTAGAAGGCTAGAAGCCACAACGTAAGTAATACAAAACATAGTAGGAAACCTCCAAAATGTTGGCCAAGCAGCAATGACATCGTACATGTATAGCTCAAGATGAAACATGTTGGACAAGCAGTCACGAACTCAATGACATACTGCAGTCAGAACTTAGAAATATACCCAGTATTTTCAATGAGACTTGTAAATACATAGTCTAATATATCAAGAGTACATGTAAACTGCACTGAAAGGAAGCCACTTAAACAGCAACCCCCAGATCGTCTCTAAAGTCACACAACCAAGACCAATCACCAAAATGCAAACAGAGCCAGCAGCTTGGATGTTGCTCCACAAGATAAACAAATCTAGCAAGTGCCCATGAATTATTTAAAAAGGTGAAAAAAATACAATTGTCAATTTGAGCAAAAAGTTCCAATGATTTTAGTTAAGAAACCTTGACATAGCTAATATAGATTCATGAAGCAAGCAGCTGCCCATGAATGCATGCAATATTATCAGTCTCAGCAATGCATGCATATTATCAGTCTCAGCAGGATACACACCTAGAGGCTATGTCCAACGTTCTAAGTACCAACAGCAGTACCATACTGTATTTGCAAACTAACATATGTCAATTTTGTTCAGCTGCAGTATTTCCTACAGGCCTACAATGCCTACAACATAAGAAAAACCCCAACATAATGTACAAATGGTCAATAGAAAGAACTCGAAAAAAAACTCATGCACAAAACTGAAGCCACAGTTGCCTTAGATCATAGACCACAAAAAAAGCACAAACATATCAGAGTATGTCAGTGCATTTCCACACTCAATAGTTGCTTAGTTATGCAAGATCATGGAACACAAATACATGAAAATTTGCGAAGTATGCATTGTTTGTCAAGGCACATGTCAAACACCAAAACACGCCCCTAACTGTTTCTAAATAAATGTAATGTCGATATGGAATCAGGTGAAATAGCTTCTCGTACCATCCAACAGTGTTATTGTCAACATTAACCTCCCTCAAGCACCTCATCATCTCAAGCTGATAATTTGCACCATCTGCATCTGCTTCCTCATCATCTTCTCTGATCTGCAGTGAAATTTAAGGTGGCCATTAGCCTATTAAACGTGATAAACTACAAGTATCCCAGAGGTAATTGCATCATAGCAAAATACAGAAACTACTACAAAATATGTTAAAGACTCACGGGGAAAGGAAAACAGTTGGTCACTTCCAGAACACTACCAACATCCAAACCAAGCAGTTGACCTGTAACCAGAGCAGGCGCAAACTCCTCACAATGCTTAATGATCTTCAGGACGGCCTGCATAATAGAGACAGACAAATGATAGTGAGAAGAAATTACCCTTGCCGAGTTGTGCTTTGTAAATAGAGGCCAAAAGAAAAATGTTGTTAGTCATGGGAAAACAATCTGATCCACCTATGCAGCAAAATTTATCTAGTATACAGTAACTGATGTAACTGGCTTAAACAGGGTGAAAGATCTGTTTGATGTCAACCCTTTGTGCACTTATTTTTGTTGCCCCGGTAAATATTTTGGTTTAACAGGATTCATCAGGTTAATGGTAACAGTTTGAATAACATTGGAAACCAGCTAACTGGAGTGAAATAAACACTTTTGTCAGTCATATTCCTAGACACCCCAGATAATGTCATTCATCATATAAGTGTGTTCTATCACCATACACGTATCCATAATCCAAGATAATGTAGAACCAGTTCCAGTATGTTCAAAATTTAATCCCGAAAAAGAAATTCTGTTCAAAAGTCACAATGCTACTGACTCTAACACACACATCAAGCGAAAAAATCTTGAGGTAATATCAACCGTGTTGCATCTATGATCTATTATGTGAAATAGTACATAAAGAAACGGCACCCCTGCGGTGGACTACGGCGCTACCACTACAGTACTGTTGTAGGCACTGTATGCACTACAAATCACGCAAGAATTTCACCCTATGTCTCTCTTTTGCTTTCCCCGACCCTCACCTCAAAAGTAAATATGAACATTGGGACAGAAAATAGTGCAATTTTCTTTACTGCCCATCCCCTAAATACCTCAGCACAGCCTTTCAATTCCAAGGAGCGGTAATCACCTCGATCTAAAGGCTAAACGAAACCGTGGGAGAACTAAAACACAAATAGCGCGCGTTTCACCAAACAGACAGATCCGTCGAAAAGCTAGAGCTTCCCCTACTTCCTCTTCACGCGCGAGAGACCAAATCAAACGAGCTAACAAACATAGCGGACGCACGCAAGACTACGAGCGAAAGAACGCAGGAGGATCGAGAGCAACTCACCAGGCCCTCCATCTGGACGACGCGGAGCGGCGGCGGCGCCTCCTCGGTGACCGTCGCCACGGCCTGCAGAAACGACCTCCCTCCCGCCGCTGGTGCTGCTGCAAATCAACCAACCAACCGCCCGAAGGCGTCCAGGGTTACGAGTATAAAACTATAAATCGCACGGTGCGGAATCGGGTGGGGCGTGAAGCGGAACAGGTGTGGAGAGGCTAGGTTTTACGCGTCACTTACGATTCGCCATGGCTGCTCGGTCGGTGCTAGACTGCTAGGTGCTCGGCGGCGCGGGGCAGGAGGAGGATGCTCTTGAAAGGACGGCGCGAGGAGGACGGGAAGGAGAGGATGCGAGCTAGGGTTTTTGGTGTGGTGAGGTTAGGATTTTTTTTTAGATGTGAGATTAGGAATTGTGTGTCGAGTCGAATTCGATATGGGGCGCAGATCTGCTCCGGTTTGCTGTACGGCTGCCATAGACATGTGCTTTAGGATCCGTTAGATCCGAAAATTGACGGCTGGGATCAAAGACATTACTCGCAGGGATTTGTGTTGTTTTTTTTCCATATAAGAAAAAAAGAATAATCAATTATTTGTCACTGCAAAGACGTGTATTTCGGATTTGTCACTCCATATGTGAATAATATCTAGGTCTCGGTTGCCCACATGTCATGTATACATAAATGGCAAATCATGAATTGTATATCTTTAGCAGTGACAAATAATCAGATCTCCCAAAAAAAGGTGCCTAGGAAATGCTCAAAAGGGTGTTTTCTTCAAGAAAAGGCTCAGTTTTGGACGTGAATCTTATCGATTCTACCTCATTCATCAACAATCCTCTTTTTATCTACTCTTGTGCAGCTTGCCATCGTAGATTGTTGCATCGACACCTAACCCAACAACCCTCCTCAAGAGTTTCAACTGGGACACCGTCTCAGTCGCACTTATTGAAATTTAATGTGGATGGTGTGTTTAGGGAAGAAGATCATGTGGACGGCTAGGGCTTCTGTAACGTCCCGTTTTCTTTAAAGTTTCTTGCTTGGTTTTCAAAATAAAAGTAACCATTTGGCTTTATTGAGAATTCAAAGCTTAACCTGACGTCTTGAAATTTCAATTGGAATTAATTAAGCCTTAATTAAGTTCTTTGTTGGTGTTCCTTGCTGTTTGAGCCTCTCTGTGTGTCCCCGGGTTTGTCTCTCTCTCTTAACTTCCTTTGTTGAGTTGAACTTCTTTGAGATCCGACCTCTCTTATCTCCTCCGCTCAGACCTCCTTGTTGAGATCTAGCCTCAGACCTCCCTTGTTGAGATCTAGCCGCTCAGACCTCCCTTGTTGAGACCTAGCCGCCAGACCTCCCTTGTTGAGACCTAGCGCTCAGACCTCCCTTGTTGAGACCTAGCCGCCTGACCTCTCCTTGTTGAGATCTAGCCGCCGGACCTCCCTTGTTAGGATCTCGCCATTAGGACCTCCTCCAGAGATCTTAGCCGCCTGTGTCCTCCCTTAGTTGGATCCAAAGGTTCCGACCTCCTTAGGTCCAAGACCTCCTTAGCGCTTGGACCCATCTTTGACTCTCGTGGTCAGACGCTGAGGCCTTGCCTTCTTAACCTTAGGACCATCCGATGTGGTTTGGATGGCCCGATCCTAAGGGCACGTTAGTTTGGTCCGAACGTTCTATCCTTTTGGGCCGCCTGATTTTAATCGAACGACTCGCTTTGCTGCTTTTCCTTGTTTCCGTGACCTCCTCCTCGATTGTTTTGCAAAGACCACCTCCTCGGTCCTTCTTTGGTCTTTTGTAAGGACCACCTCCTAAATCAGATGTCCCTATTGGTCGACCTCCCTCGCACCCTTTGATCTCGGACCGCTGAGGTCCTCCCTTGAAATCTTGACCCTTAGACCACCCTTGTGCAGTCTCGAAGGCCAGACCTCCCGTGGTGAGCTTTACGGACCTCTTGTCCGTAACCTCCTCTTGAGTCCTTGGACCTCCTGTCCGTGACCTCCCCTCTGAGTGTCTTGGACCTCTTGCCTAGACCTCACAAGGTCTTTGGCGGGGATGACCTTGCGTGGGGCCACCTCTTTGACTTGTGGTGCACCACTTTTGATCGCCCCCACTTGCCCCTCTTCACCTTGTAATTATTGTCTTGCCTCAGAACTGCGGCGCATTTAATAGGTGTCGGGTCACATTAAATGCAACACATCTCGAGGTACTTTATTTCAATTCTTTTAGGGCAAGCTTTGCCCTAGTTGTCCCGATTGCCTACACCTCACCGAAGTTTTTCCTTGTGGTGCACACTACCAACTCGGCTATATAAAGTTCGGGCGGGCCAACCTTTGTAACATGTTGCTCATTTCTTCCTTCCTCGCCTCATCTGCTCGCTTCTTCCTTGTGCAAGACCTTTCTCAGAGCTCTTTGAGGTCGTGTTAAGCCTCTGGTTTCCTTTTTGGCCGAGTTGGTTTGAGTTCCTTTTTGGTTCTTTTGAAGTTCTCTCGACTTAGTGTGGTTTTGCTTATTTGGTTTTCTTTGAACGTGTAGATCACGAGTTCGAGGAGATCTTGGACCCAGCTCTTGCTGCAGAAGGCTCTCCACTGCTTGACCAAGGCAAGCCACAGATCCCCTTTTGATCATCTTGAACCAAGTTTCGTAAATGTATTTCGGTTTTACTTTATCATGCATGGCTATGTTTATATGAAAATGGTTTGGGCTGTAGTTACTTGCCTACTTGCTGTTATGCCTCCTTTATACCTTGTCTCTATCATGTTGTCATGTTCACCTTGTGAGCCTTAGGGTGGATAATTTAGTTGGTGTTCTTTGTTATTTGCCAACATGGGGGGCCATAGGTCTTATACAGCCTTGCTTAGAAAACGTGGTTCGAACGTATCATGCTTCATCTCTAATAATCTTGACTAATAAATATGGAATGTGTGGCTGGTGCCATTGTTGAGCAGCTATGGCAGGACGCCTAAGCTGTGTTGACTGTGGTGTGAGATCACTTGGTTAAAAACTGTTGTGCCAAGACTGGGTGGTCTTTTGGCATGGGCTTATACAAATTGTTTTGCTGAGGCAAGAAGGGAGTGAGTAGTGGGTGCTTTGCACACTTGGTTGTGGAAGTCTTGCCTTGGCACAATTAAGGACTTCACTTTGTGTCTCATTGAACTGGCAAAACAAAGGCAACCACAAGATCATTTTATGGGAATGGTCTCGTGAATAATTAGCAATGGGTTGGCTTGGGGTGTTGTGGTTGAGCGTGTGATTCGTTGGCGCAAGAGGGGCACTCCCATAACCTGCGGACTTCTAGACCACAGAGAGGATTATGAAACCTTAGAAGGCTTGAGTCGCCTCAAAGCTTTGTAAAGGCCTTGCAGCGCTTTCTAGACGCGCCACCTTAGGAAGTGAGCAAGGGTGACCGGAACCCGGCCCCGCTAGAGAGATCGTGGATTGTGGGTAAAGTTGTACACCTCTGCAGAGTGTAAAGATCTATTCAATAGCCAAGTCCTTGGTCATGGACATGCTCATGAAATGGTGCAAGGGTAGCTGTTTCAAAAGCTTGTGCATCGACACTTCCGCGAGATGCCTTGGCTTTGCCTCAAGATACCTTGGCCGGCCCGGAGGGGTCAAGGTTGGCTCGTAGTGGTCCGGGGTTGGTTTGGACCTCTGGAGTGGGTTTTGGTAAGGACTGGTCACGGGTGTGACCGAACTCCTTCTTTTGGTTGTGGCGTGAGTTGGTGCTCACCCCACCTTTTTTTAACATCAAAAGTATTATGTACTATGGTTTTACTTTGTCGCTTTTCAATCTATTACTATTTTATTGTTCAAATCGCTTTATGCAAACCAACCATACAACTCTCCATTGGTAAGTTCGTGCATGAATATTATTGCATCTTTGTCTCTATGACTTGTCGAGTACATTCCAAGTACTCATGGGCCCGTGTCAAAGCAGATTATGAGGATGATCAAGTGTAGAAAAGCAGACCTCTTCGAGGAGGAGTTCTTCGACGACTAAGTCGCTTAGGACGCCCTCCACCCGACTGACTGTGGTGCTTGTTGGATGGCTTTTATGTGTTCCGTGTTTGAGCCCTAGAAGCTCCTTGTTGCAGTTGTAAGTCCTCGTTGGTGTTGTAAGCCCTCAATGGCGCACCTCTTGTTAACAAGCTTGGCCATAAGGTCCTATTATATAAAGTTTAATTTGTCTGCTTCATCTTTGTTTGACCTCGTGGTTGTGGTATTGGCTTGTGTTCTTGTGCGGGCTAGCTCTGTTGTCCTGGGACTAGCTCCGATGCACAGGGGCAGGACCACCAGAGGTCCTTCGGACTTAGTTGGGAGGTCCCGCCGACCTCTCTTAGTGATGTGCCCGGAGGTGCTATCGAGCGGGTGGCGGCCACGACCTCCGGGAGGTCCAAGACCTCCTGGGAGGTCCCGCAGCACTCGATTAAGCTCCACGCGGTGCTACCACATCTTTCCGTGGTGACTTCAAGCAAAAAAAAAATTGGTCCTTCCGGACCTCTTACAGTACATCACGGGGTGAGTCGTCACAGCTTCATTGTCCAAAATCATGTTGGTGGAACCATTAGGGTTGGAGCGGAGCGAATCAATTCAGCGGTGTGTGCAATCCATTATGAAGCAATGGCAATGCTTCAAGCTGTTTTGCATGCTTCTAATCTTGGGATGAATAGAGTCATTGCTGAAACCGGTGCTGTTGTCCTTAAGCAAGCACTCTCGGGGTCTGAAATATTTGTTGTCGTCGAATTTTGATTTTGTAGAAGTTTCCGGTCCCCTAAGGGCTTGTAACAAAACTGCTCATGTTCTTGCAGCCTATGGCACATCTTAACTTGGAGAACCAGCTTTGGTTCCATCAAGCCCCAGACTTTGTTTCTGTGGCGGTTGTTAGGGATTTGCCTAGCACGTCTACATTATAGAACTGAAGTGTTCCATCTCAAAAAAAAAAACACCTAACTCAACACGTCAACCCCTTGCCCTTGTGTCTATCGATGTCATCTACTACTCCACGACCCTCCTCCAAGCCTATGGCTCTACATAGTCTCAACCACCCCTAAGCGTGCAACCATTGAATATGCCATGGCCATGAGCCTGCCTCGATGTGTGCAACCGTGGGCGCGCACGCCAAGCGAATATGGGTTACCACCTTAGCACTTTGCTCGACCAATACTATGGAGCTCTGATTCGGCTATGTTCCGAGCTTCACACACATAAAACTTCATGATGATAATAGTTTTTCGCTGCGCCGTGAGCTTAGGTGGGTGGCTCATAGGAAACACCCTGAGCATGATGAATCTTGTCGCCCGGTTCACTAGGGCGAAAAGATAGATGCTGTCACAGTATTTAGCACACGTTTAAAATAACAGAAGCCAACGATATGTCCGCGACTTAACAAAATTTCTACTGAAATATGCCAACACATATATAAAGTTAGACACCAGAATGACAGGGTGAAGTTATACACTCACAACTCCTAAACAGGTTTAATCGGTCACGTATGTATGCAACGTAAACACAACACAGTGTAGAGCAAGCGATGGTTACCACCTTAGCACTTTGATCGTCCGATACTATGGAGCTCTGATGCGGCTATGTTATGAGCTTCACACACATAAACTTCATGACGATGGTAGTTTTTCGTGGCGCCGTCAGTTTAGGTGGGTGGCTCATGGGAAGCACCGTGATCATGACGAACTTGTCGCCCGGTATACTAGGACAATAAGATAGATGATGCCATAGTATCTAGACACACCATGGCGCAACCTGAAGATGCTCCTTGCCACCCGAATACCTCATGGATGCGCCTCTACCCACAGGGCACGTAGTTGCTTGAGGCCCTGCACGTACATACATGACACATGTGGCAGACATCGAAGTTCCGGAACCATCAAAGGAGCTGGTCATTATTGGGTTCAACCAAACCTGGCGTTAGGTATAATTTTGCAACGTATCTCGTGAAGGTGTGCAAATCATCGCAACGCGTCATTGCAGTCAAGGAGGGACTTTGGGATTGCAACAAGAATGCTTGTGGTGCGAAGAAGATAAAATGATGGTGAGGACTGGGGCAGATCAATCACGGGAGATCTTGTTGCATGCCGTACATTGGAACCACGACCTTCTTAATCCCACCACACTCCTAAATTTCTTTTGTTTTTGGCAAGACCGTCCTCCAAATTTCTTGAGGCTTTTGAGGAAAAAAACCCTCTCGATTTATGTTAATAACTTAGAGATAAAGTACATGAGTACCGGCTTTTACATTGAGTCCTTGAGTCGATGAACTAATCGACTTCTTTATTTCCCTCATAGACTTTGTATCTTGCAAAGACGTCATGATTGACGATGATCACGGTGGCGGGAAGTAAATTGCTAATGATCTCTATTGATGTCAAGGACCTACACCACGGTAGCAGTGTTGTTCGTTGAAAGAAAACCAGAGGGGATTCATTTGTACCTAACTCGCCCCAGTGTCGATCTCCGGCGTAGACATTGCCATCGTCGTCCAAGTGAGTTAGTCCGATAAAACCCAAAAATCCGGCTAACAACTCGTTGGACAAGGACAAAACTTGAACAAATGATCTATAAAACAAAACAGAAGAAAACTAAAGAAACCTAAAATTACTTATGGAATTCAATGGGTCATCCACCCACTCAATGTCGGCGAGAACACTGGAGAAGAGGGGAGAGGACCAGCTCGACGGTTGTGGTGGTGGCTAGGGTTCCCAATGCAATGATTCCTCAGACACTTGAGTTTGTTTGAGAGTGCATTGGGAACACACCACACACCCAGAGTGGCCCGAAACTTGAATAAATTGATCTAGAAAACAAAACAGAAGAAAACTAAAGAAACCTAAAATTACTTTCGAAATTCAACGGCCCCCACGCACTCAATGTCAGCGAGAACGCTAGAGAAGAGGGAAGAGGGGCTAGCGGCGGACTTATGAAGTTGCGACCAGTGGCTAGGGTTCCTAGCGGGACTAGGGTTCCTAGCAGGAGGGACTCCCTGTACTCTTGAGTTTGTTTGAGAGAGTACATTGGGAACACACACCACACACCCAAAGTGGCCCAAAATTCTTGAGATTGTGAACTCCAAAACCTCCCAAATCCCTCTGGTAGCCTAGCCCTCAGTTTGAGCAAGAAAAGGGGCCAATGCCAGGCAGCCATGATCATTTTGATTGACAACTGTTCAACCTATTTACATGGATTAAGAGTATGTACAATGGTATGATGTCAGCTGCCTGTAAGTCTTGCCACGTAGAACACAAGATAATGTGGAGGAGAGAAAGGTGCATAGAGAATTAGGCCATCTCTCATGCAGTAGTCGACTGTAACACGAGAAACAAGACATATTGTACATAGAGGAGCTGTCTATAGAGACATGTAAAGAGACAATCCATTGTAGAAACTGTCTTTAGTGCTGTCTATAGATGATATGGAGAGATAATATAGACAACAGTTTTCTATACCATTGTATATACCCTAACAACTAGAGCTCTAGGTTTTCTCAAAATTTTCACATGGATTAACACTGAAATCTATACCGACATTAATGCGAACTCAATACTTAATATCAAAGGAACAATCTTGGAGAAAAACAGGAGTGCTTTAGTAAAAGACACTACTATAAAGTATAAATCATTTGTAATGTAAAATCAATTATACAGGTTTCTGCGGATCATGACACTCACTGTATCTTCTGATACCCGAGATGTTAGTATGCAAGAAACCAACCATAGACAAGTACACAATGGAGGTTTTTCTCTCACAGAATATTTGTCAGGGTTGGCTGGACTATTATCATGTGAATTTTAGCAATTTAGCCAAGTTACTCAGGCCAAGACCATAATTAGAACATCAAATTCCCAGAGACAATTTTCAAGACTTGAGTCACTTGACCATGATGATGATTGGTGTGCTATTATCTTCAGCTATTAAGGATGTAGACCATCTGAACGGCATCAAGGAGAAGTGAATACAGTAGAAGAAGCTGATTTGTGAATGGAATTTTCATGTATATCATTAGTCGCATGCCACTAAAATACACCAGATGAATGCTGAATCTTTGAAGAAACAGTTAGCCATCTACAATAATTCTCCACCAAATCCATGGCACAAAGTTGGGACAAAAAGAATTGGAAAGCTAGAGGCCTGCACAAAAGACCAAAATGCTGAAAGCAATCGAGGAATGGCCAATAAATAAGTCGTGTGGCATTATCAGCCCTTTGTTCTTAGTATTGTGATGCTGCCTTTTCCCCTCTGTTCTGATTCTTGTTTTGCCAATGACTGGCTTGCCAGAGAAAGGTGAAGTTCCCAGGATCTCCAGAGGCTTCTTCGGAGGATCACGGATTCGACGATTTATATCCTTCAGAGTTACGCCTCCTTCCTCCCAAGATGGTTTGATGAGAGTAAAGGGTATGCTACAGATGTAGTTAAATTTTGCTTCACCTTGATTAGTGAACTTCCTCCTAGTAGGGCAGCAGAGCCAAATGATCAACATAGATAAAACTAGAAGTTCAAGTGCACTCCAAGTAAGATATGTTGATGCATAATAAGATACTGTCAAACTGAAATACCTTTAGAGACTTTGAGTGTAGAAAGCTTATTAGTCTCCTGCATTACGAGACTTTCTGTCACCGGTGCAATCTCACTTGTTCCTGTGGTAGTATAAAGAATAGGTAAGTTGCTCACCAAAGCTACAAAGTCCTGGTCTCAGCAAGGTATTCAAGCTATACGGTTGCCAAACATTATAGCAGAGTGCAGCAACTGCAAATATGCAACCATACAGAAGGAAAATAGGAAACAAAATTTAATTTACAGATATCTCGCAAGGGACTTGAGGACAAATACTGATGATATAGGAAACCCATGCATAGACTGGAAACTATGTCAGAAAAACAAATGAAAATTCAGATTTAAGATTCTATGGAAGATGTGCTTTGCACTGACCTGAAGCACCAGTTTGACCATCAATATATGCAATGCTCTCCTGGCTACAAGGCCTACAACGAATCCAAGCTAAACATGTCATGATTGACAAATAATGATAAAATTAAATAAAGTGGTTTGAATGGAACCAGAGAGGAACAAACATTTGATCAGGCCTGAAGTACATTGGAGTTCCATCAGAGAAATATTCCAAATGATTATCTGATGGCTGGTAGGGTGCTCCATTTGACAAGGAATTTATTGTATCTGATGCTGAAGTTTTCAATTAGCTAACAGCCTAACAGTAAAAGCACAGAAGTGAGCAGTTGTCAAACATATATTGTGAAAAGACGGACCTAGATTATATGAATTGTGCTGCACATCCCAATTCAAGCTCTGTGGTTCATCAGTGCAAAGCAATGAAATCTCTGTTACCTGAGACATGGATCAGCAAAATAAGCGATAGCGTAAAGAATAGCGCCGGACATGGACATAGAACATGGCTAAGTGCTAGTGAACCACCTCAGGTGTGACCAAAGTAGAACCTATTTCATGATTTCTAACTTCTGATATATTAGACTCAGAAGGGTACTCCAACATGCGCCGCCGCTTTGATTCCCGAGATTCCTCCAGGTCAAGGGTCTCCTCGCAGGTGATATCTGACACAAGTAACCCCTCCCTTTAATCAAAAGCACTCGAGCAATATGAATTGATGTCTCAGAACAACAAGCTTCCTACCACCAATATCAAAGAAGGCACTGCCAAAATCACGGCAGTCCCTCAGAGGAGTTTGATTTCCCAGCAATCCCAGTAGCTCATCGTCATCTTGATTGAGGCAATCCCATACGAATTTAGTAACATCTGTTATGAAAAGAATAACAATGAAATGGTAAGTCCAAGCAGAAATTCTAGAGAGTGTGACATGGATTTTTGTTATCTAGTTGAGCAATGTACCGTGACTCGCATCATTAGGTTCGCAATGCTCTCCCGCTTGCCAATCCCACAGACTGCAGTAAGAATTACATAATCAGGTATGAATTCAACTAATGTAATAAACTGAAATAGTTGGAGAATTTCGGACGGCATTCAGTTCTGAGCACAATTGAGACAGGGTACAACTACAACCACACCAACTGAAAAAGTCATAAAATTATTCATGTGGTTTCTATGTAGATTTCAATCGAATTTTAGCTGGACATGTCAGATGGGAGTAGCCACTAACACAAACTATCAAAGACCTACGAGTGAGACAAGAAATGAATTGCCACCAATCCGGCATTACAACAAACAGTATACGTGTGCCCATTCCAAGCCATATGAACCCAGATTTCCATCCATCCTAATGCACAACTCTATGTTTACGCTTGGGTCCTTCTAGTATCCCGATTACATAAAAATCAACAGTCCCGAGTACCGAGTACGCATCGCTGCAACGAGAACACCCCAATCAGCAAAACAAGAACAAATTCAACAAGGCAAACGCATAAAAAAGAGCACCTAAGAACCATCCAACCGATTCACCCAACTACCAAATCGGCAAACCAAATCGACACCACGGCAAGATTTCTATCCTTAGATCTCCAAAATAGGCCCAGAACCACAGCAATCAACATTCCGCCCAGCAGATTGGAATCCAATCTGCTATGCCCGTGCGAGTTTTCAAGATTCCATGAAGCGTATCCACGCCAACCCAAAACCCCCCAATCGACGCCGCCGTCAACCGTCAAAGGAACCGCAAACCCAGCCCGCAAGAACCAACAAGAACCCAAAACCCCCGCACCCACATTTGGTCGTCGCCATCGCCGCCGCCGCGGTAGGGGTCCATCGGCCGCGGAAGGCCGACCGCGACTAGTCGTTGCTACAGGTCCCTCCTCTCCCTCAGGTGGACACGAGACAGACACAAAAGCACTCCTTCCGCTGTCTACTCCAACTACACACTATTCCCCACTCGGGGTGCGCCCCTTGCGCCGCATATGTAGTCCAAGAAACCGCGGCGAGGAGGCCGAAAAAAACCGGAGAAAGTTGGGAGGAGGTGGGCTGAAGGGGCCGTTACCCGTTAGCACTGGGGCTTCGTGCCGCGTGCTCTGCTCAGAAATCTTTTCTACTGTTTCTCTCTACACGCTTGCCATCTGAACTTTTTTTTTATTTAACCTATTTTTGAAAAGTATTTTAAGGATAACATCTCCTTAACTTTATTTCCAATTCAATTCTGATCCCTTTAACAACGCTATAATCCGTGACATAGTAAAAACACGTTGTCACGTCACGAACGTCAGCGTGTGAAACGAGTATTGTCACGCCACTCCTATTAGCGTAACAGAACTTAGCAAAAAACGAGCGTGTATTGGTTCGGAGAGCTATCGTGGCAGGTTACGTTGTCACATCACGGATCTCAGCGTGGCAAACGAGTGCTGTCGCGCCACTCCTCTTGACGTGACAGGACTTAACCAAAAAATGACGCGTGTTGACTCGGAAGGCTATCGTGACAGGTCGCTGCGGTTGGTGACGTGACAATATAGTTTGATCACGTCATGGGTTATAGTGTGATCAAAGAGGTTAGAATTGAAAATAAAATTAGAGAGATATTATCTTTAAAATATTTTTAAAACATGGATTAAAAAAATAAAAATAAAAACTCTTACCATCTTCCATCGAGATTCCAGACCAAAGGCTTTAATGGCATTCCAAGCCCAGCCATGGACCGTGTGGCAAGGTCCAGCCATTCAAGATTTCTCACCAAACTCGTTTCCTTCCGCATTTCGCATTTCCTCGGCGCATTGACGCCAGGGTGATGGGCTGGTGGTATCACCGGTGTAAATGGTTTTTTGTCTTTTTCGGCACATGGTAATCTTTGTGCCCTGGTCTCATGGAAAAGGAAAGGGAAAGATGGGTGGTACTGTGGTAGGGAGGGTTGGATATGGATGTAATTAATATCGGGTTATCAAATGCTGATGTGGAAATTGATCCATCCAATGTGCTGGGTTAGCTGGCGGGTTATGATTCGAACCAATGGGTTATCCTTCTACAATTGTTAGTCTAGCTGACAAGTGACAACGGCTTAAATTTTATTTTGGGCAATTACTGCTGGGTTGTCTCGATGAACTTTTTTTTTTTTTTGCGGAAGGTTAGATGTGGATGTAATTAATCAAGGGTTATCAAAAGCTGGCGTGGATATTGATCCAGCAAATGGGTTATTCTTTTACGATTGTTAGTCGAACTAACATCTGCTTGAATTGCATTTTTGGTATTTTACCCAGTGGGTTGTCTTGATGAGCTTGCTATTTGTTGTTTGCGGTTAGGTTGGTGTATTGGGTTGGGTGTTGATGGTTTTTTCAGCCATGTAGGCTCTTTTGGAAAGGGTAATGGTAACATAGAGTTTTTTCACAGTAAAAAATGAAAATGATGGTGTGAAACGAAGGCGCGCGCGCACAGAGCAATGGCTGATTGGCTGCAACAAGCAACGTTAACAGGTTATAAGTTGAAAGCATTAGGGTTATCAAATGACGAGGTGTATATTGATAGCCAATGTGCTGGGCTGGTTGGCGAGTTATGATTTGAACCAGCGAAAACGCTATAATGCGAGTACAAAGCATAGCCTCCCACTCCCAACCAAGAATGGCAACGCGCGCCTCCCCGCCGCCCCTTCCCTTCCTTGCTCAATCACCGTCCCTACCTTCCTCCCCACCATACCCGCCCAAAACCCCTCTCCCATAGCCAGACTACCCCGCTAGATCCAGATCTATTTCCATCCGAAGAAGGCCTGACGCCATCTCCGGCTCTGCGTTGCCTTGATCACCTCGACGACAACGACCTCCACCCCAAGGAAGAGGAGGTTGCTGAGACGCTAGCAACCCGCTAGGGGAAAATGCCTCAGGAAATCCTCGCGAGCCCTCTCACGGGTCGCTCTTCACAGACCGTGTGACGCCATCTTCGGATCTATGCCACTTGACCCCTGCCTCCACCCCGAGGAAGAGGAGGTCGTGAAAACGCCAAAGAAGCCGCTAGGAAAACCTCTTCGTGGTTTCCTCGTGGATCGCCTCCATCGCTTCACCGCTTCATGCCTTTGACCTGTTACCACCGCCCATGCGCTCAACCACCACCTTCAAGACGCCATTACCCTCAGATTCAGCAAATGCGCCCACCCCCTTCAATGCGACCACTATCCCCCTCCTCGACGTGGTTCAAATTGATCATCATCGCACCACGTGGCTTCATCGACGTCATCAGGGGGGGACAATGCACTCAACCACCTGCCTCCCTCCCGTGGTCAAACTCCATAGCTTGGCGCTGTCACATCGCCATGCCCCGAGTCTTCGCCATGGCTACTTAGAGGGCAACAAGGTATACGCCGAGTGCAGGAAGTGGGTGCCACTGTGGCATCGGAAGGGCGGCACACCACGCCTTCATCAACGCAACGACAAGTTTTCAAGACCTCCACCCACTTTGCTCCATCCTCCAAAGCAAAGGGAAGTGTTTCAACCACGGCCAGAGACCACCGTGCCTTCCAAAGGTCGCGACCCGCTGAAGTGCCTCCTCCGTCTCAGTAATATCGGCCACCAAGAAGAGCTCCCGCCCTCGCCATGCTCCACCAGACGTTGTCCACCGCGACCTTCCATTCAAGCTAGTGGTCCCCGCGGCGCCTTCAATGGTCATGGCCTTCCTGCCACCGACACTCGATCGAACAGACTACTACGTTGTCAACAACTCCTTCCACCTCGACCGTGACCACGACGACCGGGAGGCCACCGCCTAGTGGCTTGGGTCCCGAGGGCGAGTTGGTGCTAACGACAGCCGTCGGCCGACGCTTTCATTGGTGCTTAGCCTCTAAGGCCGAGGTGGTGTGACCCATCATCACCCGGAGGAATTCTGGTCAAATTTGACCGCAAGACACA